>JANVCQ010000003.1:28256715-28286235 GCA_025531925.1 Erythroxylum plowmanianum
GATGGGTCGTATTTGGTGGTTTCTGATAATTTCAATTATATTTTATTTTGTCTTGTATGGTTCGATTAATTTTGTATCATAGTTGATATTAATGTTCAATTTCTAATATATATATATATAATACTTATATTTCAATCTTTAATTTAATTTAGTATTTGACTTTAATTGATCATGCATTCAAAGTTGATTATTTAATATTTACAAATTTATTTTTTCTTTTTATAATATTATGTAATTATTTAATAATTCTTTGGTTAAATAAAAAGATATTACAATAGAATTTTATATAAATTTTGAATAATATTCACAACTTAATTATATTATTCAATTTAAATTAAGAGATCAAATAATTTTAATGTTAGTAATTATTTAAAATATATCGATGATAAAAAAGTATTTATATAATTATTTTGTTGGAATAGTCTAATTGTAACCAATTATAGTAACTCAATAGTGAAACCAATTGAAACAGTTGAAAGGGAAAGAAACGAGATTAGGATAGGACTATGACAAAGGAACAATTGCTGCTAGGGAGGATTGGTGGACTTTGAAGAATAAAGTTAGCCCATTTTAAGTTATTTTCCTTTACTTTAATGCTAAATAAATAGTTAAATATAAGTTAATTATTTTTGTGTAAGAGAACAACAATTTAAAAACATTCAAAGAGGAAGAACCTGAGCTTGAATGTAAGTTGGATAAACTTTTTGGACGTTTGGCCCAAAGAGAAATTACATTTTGTCCCGTGGTTGACCCTCCACAAAAACAATGAGAAGTTGAGGAAGTATATGTTCCTTCTCTACTTGATAGCCGTAATGTTCATCATCAATTGTCAGGCTATCATGATCATGAGAATATAGATGAGACTAGTGGTCTAAACAATTATCAAGTGATTGGTCACTGGGAAGAGGTGTGGAGAGAAACCACCCCAACCCTTGCATCTACTCCTGTTGCTACCCCTCAAGCTTCACATGATGAAGGAAACGAGAGAAGAAGATGCAAAAGGGTTTTGGATAATGAAAGTTCACAAAGCAACAAGAGTGTAAGAATTGATTCCATTAAAAGGGTAGGAAGATCTGCAACAATGTATGAGAGATTTGACGATATGATGCAATTGATTCAAGAGAGATAGAGTGCAACAATGGAGATGAATGCTTCTATTAAAGTTTTTTTGAACAAGTTGAATATTGGTGCATCATAAAGTATTGGTGCAGGTGTGTCACATCATGAAGTTACAAATGCTTTAGAAAAACTATGTACTTTGCTTGATTAAGAGACTAGTACTCCTGAATTTTACTTTGCTTACTTGTTGATTGAAGATCCGCAAAGAAGGGCCATTTTTTTCAGTTTACCAGATGATACAAAGAGAGTTGATTGCATAAAGTTTATGTATAAGTATGAAAAACATAAAAATTAAACATAGTTTCTATCTATGCATTACTATATTTAGTTTACTATTTTTATTATTTGTGCACTTATGTTGACATGGTATGTTTTAAGACGTTATGAACTTGGTTAACTTATTTTATTATATTTTTTTATCTTGTTGGTAATCTATAATTTTATTACAGGTTATATTATTTATTTCTTTATATTTAGATATATTAGTTTTATGTTTATTTAGAATATAATTTTACTTGTTAATTTGTAGGTATGGATGATAATGTTATGCACATTATGCCACTTCGACAAATTAAGTAAATTTTGAACAATGGATTGAGTTTTGGGATTCGGTCGCTTATGTAGTGGGTTACATGGGTGTGTATTTTTTTAACCACATATATCAGGAATCATGCATGACTATGGATAAGTGAATTATTGAATGGTCATGAAAAGCGGTGTCTTAATAATTTAGGATGAATCGAAATACATTTTGTCAATTATGTATGGTTTTGGAAAACAATTATAGTTTGAGATCTTCCGATAGGATGTCTATTTTGGAGAAATTCAGTTTATTCGTGTATGTCCTAAGTAAAAGTACCCTTAATATAGATACCCAATAGCGGTTTCAACATTTAGGTGCAACTGTGAGCAGAGTTTTTAAAAAAGTTTTGAGTGCTATGGATGGATTTTCAAGGGATTTACTTGTACCAAACGATCCTGAATTCAAGGAGATTCCATAACAAATTGCCAATGATGCTAAATATATGCCACATTTTAAGGTAATTTAATATGTTCTTACTCTCCCCCTTCATTATATTTTTCATTAAAAATTATTGTTTTATCATCTTATGTTCATTGTTTTATATTAGGATTGCATTGGAGCTATTGATGGTATACATATAGCGGTAGTTGTTGCGGAAGATGATCAAATGAGATATAAAGGACGGAAAGGAATAACGATTACAAATATATTGGAAGCATGTGACTTTAACTTACTATTTACGTATATTTTAACGGGTTGGGAGGGATCAGCACACGATTTTCATATTTTTCTTGATATAATTGTTAATCCGAGACTTAAATTTCCAAAATCACGATAGGTAATTTTAAGATTTATATGAGTTGCTATTCATGATTTAGACTTTTTATGATGTCATCTATAATAATTATATTTCCTTTATGAACAATCAGGTAAATATTACTTGGTTGACAAAGGTTATCTGGAAAGAGAAGGATATTTAACACCGTACTAAAAAACAAGGTATCATCAATCAGCGTTTCGTGGTGCAAATCCAAGAGGATCTCGAGAAGTTTTTAATCAAACTCATTCATCATTGAGAAGTTGTATTGAGAGGGCTTTCGGTGTTCTTAAGGCTTGATGAAAAATATTAGAGAAAGTGCCTAAGTATTCATTGATGGATCAAAATAGAATAATTTGTGCAACTTTTGCATTGCATAACAATATTAGAAGAAGTACAATTGACGACCTGACTTTTAACATTACCGATCAAGATCCTGAATTTATACTTTCAGATGCATTTCAAAATGTTGAAGTTAATTCTATGCAAGAAGGCGTTGAAGAACAGAGAACTCGAGATATGACAACTATTTGTGATAATATTGCTTTTAGTTTAATGGCTGTTAGATGCCGTTTTTAAATTATTATTAACCTTTGCTTTAAATGATGATGTTCATTTCTTTTACTCTATTTGAGTTGTGTTGTTAAAATTAAACTTCATTTGGATTCTTATATTTTATGTTTGGATGTATCACCATCATTATCATTGTTGTTGTTGTTGTTATTGTTTTTATTATTATTATTATTATTATTATTATTATTCTTATTATTGTTATTCTTCTTCTCCTCCTCCTCCTCCTCCTTATTGATATTGTTGTTATTATTATTATCATTATTATTATTGTTGTTGTTTTTGTTATTATTATTATTATTATTAGAGTTATAAACGTAATTTTTGTAGAATTAAATATCTAAAATCTAAATTCTTATGAAAATATTCATCGAAATACTAAAATATATAATATTCATATTCTTATATATTTTTAAAATCATGTCCTCATAAATTATTTTACATATAAACAACTAATTTTACTAAATATCTTTAATAAATATTTAATGCAATCCACCAGTCAAATTAGCTCATAGATGTCAAATAGGGCCAATATGAGAATGCAAATACTAGCCCTTATACTAGCCTTTAGGAGCTAGAAAGCTGGTACTCCCATCATCACACAAGGATTAAGGCAGATAATTCGTGTATAAAATAGCAATAAGTAGTACTGTGCATGCAACCTTGAATGACAGCAAAAGAATTTTTTAGAAGTCTTCAAAAGAGGACGACCTATTGCACTATAAGAGAACAAATTATTACACATCAACTGCACATAATTTGCAGTCAAGTCCTAGTATTATGATGGACTCTCTAATTGCATATCTTAGTAGCTATTATCTGATGGAATCAATACTTATCAATTAAATGGTGACTACCAAGCTAGAAGTTAATTTTTTTTTGAAAGGGAAGCTAGAAGTTAATTGATCATACACAACTCTGATCTAAATAAATACTTCAAGAATTATAAACATGCATATAAAGCTACGTAAGCGTGGAAGCGAAGTAGACAGACGTTGGAGATATGTGATGAAGCTACCTCAAGCTATTTAGGAGAGTAACCTGTAAAATGTAAGAACTTGATCAGTAATGATGCATACAAATGAGTACAGATGATTAAAGTTAACACTAACCATTCATGTGTTTAACTTTGCAACGGTTTCCGATGGACTGTAGCAAAAAAGGAATTCTTAGAAGTTAAATAAGATTCGAAGAAATTTAATAATACGCAATTTTATCACTAATTAGCAGTAGTCAAATTAGATGTATTATATTAGTTAAGAGATAGCAATACATAATTCATTCAAATATTAATCTCATTTTTAATCAATATAACTTTTTAAATTTTTAAGAAAACTTTTATTTACATAATTTTTAATAATTACTCATATTTATGTAGACATTTTTTAATGCTTGGAGTTTCTAAATTTTTTAAAATTATGAGGTTTTTAAAACATAAACATATTAAAAGGGTCTTCATATTTTTACCCTTAGAGAGCCTATTATAAGATCGTGTTCTAGCACTAGACTAATTCTATTAGTAAAATTTTAAAAAATAAAAAAAGTCCGGGCATTAAATAAAAATCTGCATAAATATGAAACTAATTGATTAAGACCTTGCATTAGACGATTATATTGCTCATGAGCATCAAACCATTCTAAAGCCATTGCACTTTGATCTCTTTCCCAACCTTTGCATTTTGCGGCCCTGGTCGCTCTCTCTCCCTTTTCTCCTACTCAAAGAACAGCTGCCCACTTCACTATTCCTCCTACTCATTAACAAACAGATAGAGGCAAAAACAAAATTTGAAGGGAAAATGAAAGAGACCCATCAATCTGATCAAAAGACATAATTTTCTCCTCCTCAATCTTCTTGTTTCTATAAGTTCTGCAAATTGTGTACCTGGAACTGAAACAGAGAGTGAAGGTCAAGAAAAGATGCAGCAACAAGGGGGCCCTTCTGACTTGGCTCACCTCCAGTCCACCATGCAAGCAATCGAGTTCGCTTGCGCTGCCATCCAGGTCCTCTCTTCCTCTCAGTTTCCCTTCCCTGTACTTTATGACTCTGGTACTGACTCCGTCAGTTTTCTTCTCTTTATTCATTTTCTGTTTGCTTTGTTAGAAATTTCAAAAAATTTCAAATAAGAGAAGAAATAAACAGAGAACAGCAAAGTCTATAAGGAATACGTTCAACTATAATCAAGAACAATGCCTCTTACCCATTTTAATTGTTTTATGTTACAAGTCATAATCTTTCTTATCTTTGCTATAAAAAATTATAGCTTTATTATATTTAGTTGCAAAATACAAGTATAATACTTTAAGGGAATCGCTGCAACTATAATCGAGAGCATTGCTTCTTACCTCCTTTAATTGTTTTGTGGAACTAGTCATAAACTTTCTTCTCTTTTCCGTTTAACAAATGGTAGCATTGGAGTGTTTAATTGGGGAAATCGCATGCACATCAGCTAGATCCTTTATCATAATCCATTTGGGCATTTCACTTGCTGTTGCGGTATACTTGAGAGAACTGATTACCTGTTTCTACTGTTCTTGTACAATCTTTAGTGATTTCACATCAAGTAGCTATCTTCTGACGTTGTTATGAATATAATTGCATATACTTGCAATAATATGTTACGAATAGGCGTTATGTGTTAAACTTTTTTATTGGGATGTTTATTGGTCTTCCCAAATGAATGACAGATGCAAATGAATCCAACAGCGGAGGCCACTATTCTGGCACTGAATCAGTCGCCTCAGCCTTATAATGTGTGTATATATATACTCGGTATGGAGGTTACTGGGATGACTAGTGTATACATATAAGGTCGCTAAAAGCTATTTGATGTTCATGGTGGATATGATTTTTGTCTATTAGAGAATTCTCAAGTAGCAAATGCAAGGTTTCAAGCAGCTGCAGCAATTCGAGATGCTGCTATCCGAGAATGGGGGTTCCTTTCGAATGATGATAGGAGAAACTTGATTAGGTATATACCTGCAATGTAGTTGTTGATTCCAGTAATGTTCCTTCTCAAAGTCAGAGTGAAAGTATTTCTCTTGTGGCAAGTTTATCTTGGGATTTATGCTACTCCTTAAAATTCCACTCATTTTGTGTGTACACGTTCCAAGCACAACAAATGGGATTAAACTCCCTAAATTCATATGCTTATTATGTATGAAAGTTATTATTAGGTATTCATTAAACCATTATCCATTATGTAGAACTTTTTGAGTTTTGAATTATTTGTAAGAGCACTTATTTGTTTTATATTGGTCATTACATAATGAAAAAATGGCTTGCAGTTTTTGTTTGAGCTACGTTATACAACATGCTAGTTCACCTGAGGGCTATGTTCAGGCAAAAGTTTCTTCTGTGGCCGCACAACTGATGAAAAGAGGCTGGTAAATTCAACATGTCTTTTCATTTTGTATTACTGCATGAGTGAATTGTGTGCATCTGGAGCACTCAGTGCATGTAATTGTAACTTGCTTCTTTTATGATGGTCTCATGATAATGCATTCATGGTGTGCTTTGTATAAAGTGGTCGTACCCCTTAAGACTTTAAGCATATTTTCATACAAAAAATCATTAAACATTTATGATGTAACCATTTTTGTCACATTGTGAAGAATTTATAAATTGTCTACCCTTTTCTTGAATGTGCTCTGAGTTATAGTGAATAAATAGCACTTAGTTGTGTCATTTTATATTTATGAAGACACCATTTTGTAAGAGATTAATTAAAAATACATGGCGGATGATTAGGCAATATGGAGGATGTTATGAAATTGGAATAGACGATGTTCCATCAATTAAAGTACTCATGCTTGTGATATGGTTGAGCCCTTCACAATGATTTTTAATGGTAGTAGAAGGCTTTGCTTCACTTATTAAGCAACGACATGTATAATGTCTAAATGGAAAGCTACTATTTAGTATGCAATTGGTGGCTTGCAATAGTTCCTATAAAGATAAACCTAAATGTAGGGTGATTTATCTTTTGGGCAGTTATGTTTAAGGTGCTACTTGAATTTTGAATTATTTTTTTGTTGTTCTTATTTGTAATATCCAACTATGGTGAGATGGTTCAATTTATTTACGCTTAATCAACTCTTACCATTGTTAGTGAATCTACCATTTTTTGTGAACCTTTGATGTTTGCATGGTATTATATATTTTTCGTTTGTTGTAACAATCATTATCTTATAAAATCTCTGGTGTCTTCAAAGTCTTCATATTGGAGACATATATTCTAGATAATTGAAACCGTGATACTATGTAAACTAGGTTATCATTTTTATGGACCAATTCATTTTTTGATGTTTTAGCTAGTCCTTTCTTAGGAACTTAAGTTGCACCACTTGTTCTCTTTAGTTCTTCCATCCATATAGTTTGAACTTGAAAAGATTAAATATTATAGTAGGAAATGATATCTTCTTTCTATCCTATGTAGAATGTATATTTTGATCTTTAAGGTTTTTATTAAAATTCAAGTCTGACCCCTTTTAGTGTTCAAAGCCTTGTATGTTAAAAGAATAATCCTAGTTGACCTCTAAATAAATAGGATCACAAACTCCAATTAGGATTTTGTTAATCTAAGGGATCATCTGATTTCATTTATGGTTTTTGGTTTTAACATCCTGATTTTGGTTTTTTTCGTATAACATAAACAAGTCTTATTTGTTTTTTAATGTTAATGTAGTTACACTTTATTACTGTTAACAATTAAATAGTAAATACTTAAATATAAATAAATTAGGTAAATAATTTAACTTTAATCTCTTATACAATTTGTATTAGTAAATATTAATAAAATTTTTATTATATTTTATTTAAATAAATACTTATACAAATAAAAATATATAAAGTTTTATTTTAAAATTTGAAATATATATATATTTTAAAGATATTTTAAATTTAAAGTATTTTATTAAATAATTAATACTTTTATTTTTTAAAATTTATCTAATTATAAAATAAAATAATTTTAATAATTAAATTATATTAGTCATAATTCTTATTTGTAATTAATATTAAATAATTAAATAGTGTATGTTTAGTTGTTGATAAATCATATTGTGACAGAGAAAAATGAAATCAGAAAATAAAAATTAATTTTTATGGTTTTCACAAGTTATACAAACTGAAAGAAATTAAAAAAACAGAAACCAAAAGTTCAACCAAATTGATTTTTTAAATTGAATTTGAAAATTAAAGCAGAAAATAAAAAAAATGAAAAAAATAGAACCAAACAGGCCCTAAGTTTATGTGACATTTTTCATTTTTGTGAGGGCTTTAGATGAGTTGGTAGGCCAGTTTCATTTCCATAGTGGCAGTGGATGGATCCCCATTCCCAGAAAAGTGTCACGTAGACTTAGTTTAATGAAACATTGATTGGAGTTAGTGCTTTTGGCTATTTGAGGATTAATTAAGATGATCATAACATGAAAACTTATTTAAACACTACAAAATGTTAGGATTAAAATGTACCTTCTGCTTTTTATATTGAATTTCTTGCTTCCATTCTGATGGCCTGGACTAGAACCCTATTCCATATGAATCTTGATCATTTTGTTAACCACCTCCAGTTTGAACTTTTAATGATGAGAATAATTACAAGATTCTCAGTCATCACTAAATCTTTACTTTGAAATTTATGAATTCTTTGTCTATAGCTGACACTTGCTAACAGCTAGATAGATATCTAAAGTTCAAATACACATTGGTATATGATTAAATGTATACACCTTTGGCATGGGTAAATTACTAACTCAGTTTTATGGTGGAAATATTTCATTCTTAGGCATGATTTTACTGCTGCAGAGAAAGAGACGTTCTTTTATCAGGTATACAGTTTTTGTTTTTTAGCAGCACATTGGCCATCTGACTTGTTTATTCTTTCTTCTTTTTAATTTCTTTGAATAATGTCTTGACTTATGAGTGTAGATTTCCTCTTTCCTCGTGTCAATTAGATTCTCGTCTTCTTTTATTTGAATCATCAACCTTCACATTTCTATTATACTTTTAAGGGATGCCCTTATCTATATCTAAAGTTTAGAATTTTACTTGGTGATGTCACCTGTATGGTTCAGTATGTATTTCTGGACTATTAAACTGTATTAATGCTTAAACAGTTGAGTGTGATTTTTTGGAGTTATTACTTCTAGTACTAGTACTGTTCATGATTGGTCATTAATCCACACTTATTAAGCATAACTGCGATTGCTTTATTTAGTCATTGTATAAATATTTATACTCTGAATGGATTCACAGAAGAAAATGGTTGAATTTTTTTTTCATCTGCATTGGTATTGTGGCTGCTTCTTTTTTGCTTGAGGACAATCAGATATTTTGTTTCTGTGCAAATTGATATCTTATAGGTTATCTAACGTATCCAGAATCGCAGGTGAACCAGGCTATTCTTGGCATTCATGGTGCAGACGTCCAGTTCTTTGGAATAAATTTTGTGGAATCATTGGTACGATATACGTTATTGCATTTTCTTAGCAGTTTTTCTTTGATATTTCAATGTGTTGCTATATTCCTGATTTAAATGTTTGAAATATACAGGTGTCAGAGTTCTCACCATCTACTTCCAGTGCCATGGGCCTTCCAAGGGAATTTCATGAGCAATGTCGGAGGTCGTTAGAGCTAGACTATTTGAAGGTTCTTTTGGTTCTCTTTCAACTTTTAGTATGGTCATTTCCTGGAGACGATGGTTGCATTTACAATATCTTATTGTACATGAAAATGTTTTATCCTTTTGTGTTTCCTTCCCTTATGTTTTTCATTGTTGGTAGACATTCTACTGCTGGGCAAGAGATGCTGCTGTAAGTGTAACAAATAAAATTACTCAATCTGATGTTGAGGTACCAGAGGTTAAGGTTTGTAATGCTGCTCTACGTCTCATGCTTCAAATCCTAAACTGGGATTTCCGTTACAAAACAAGTGGCAAACAAAATGGTATAGATGTCTTTGCACGTGGAGTTAGGGCTGACAGTTCATCTAGAAGGTCGGAGTGTACCTTAGTACAGGTACTGTATTTAATTTCTTGAATATTTTCTATTTAAGTTCTCAAGGTTCTGTGGTGTAAAAGTAAAAAACGGTGCAATCTTTAACTCTTTTCTGTTATCTGAATCTTGAGAGTGGCTATTCTGTGCAGAGGGGCCTGAAATTAAGACATTTGTCTCCTTGGTATTACTTATCTAGGACCGTTATTTGGACAACCTTTGATTAGATTATTCAGTGAATTTGGACATTGTACTAAGTTTGGGAGTCCAAAATTTTCTGCTTGTGATAATAGTATTTGATCTAGCTTCAAGTCTCAGGTTTAAGTCATGGTGTCCTTTATGTTTATTTATCTGATTTCTTGTGATTTTTCCTGAATGAGCAGTTTAGACTGAAGTATTTCGTCATTTATGAGCTTTCCTCAATAGCTGAAGTTTCTGTTAAATGGTTTCTTGGCATTACTGATTAATAGTCATCAGCTTCTGCTTTCGGTCTTCTCATAATTTCACCTTTTCTTTGAGGTTTTTGGAGAAGATCCAAGCATTGGCTTATCTCAACCATATATCTTTCTTCTATTAATTGCTGGAAACAAGGGATTACTGCAGTTCAAAATTGACTTTATTATTTGAGTAATTCAAGTAATTCATGTATTTGTTGCTTGTAGCCTGGTCCTGCTTGGCGTGATGTCTTGATTGCAAGCGGTCATGTTAGTTGGCTCTTGGGCTTGTACTCAGCAGTGAGAGAAAAGTTTTCGCGTGGAACATATTGGCTTGATTGTCCAATTGCAGTCTCTGCCCGGAAGCTTATTGTACAGTTTTGCTCCTTGACAGGAGCCATATTTGGTAAGTGATACCAATTGTTGGGCATCTCTTCAAAATTTTTCACATCGTAATTTATCACTCTGTGTGATTATTTGCATATGCACTTAGAATTATGGGTTTGCACTGAAGTCCTTTATTGGTGAAAGCTAGTTCAACTAAATTTGACCAGAACCTTTCCTATTGATGCTGAAATAAAACTTTTGAGCTAGTGGCAAGTGCAATTGCAATCATTTGTTAAAAGATTCCTCCTATATTGTAGTTCCAGAGATGTACATTAACTGTAGGACTTCTTATGCCTTTTGGTGGTCTAGCAAGAAGTTTTCTATCCAATCAGTTTTATCCCGTTGTTTGTATATAATGGTTGAGTATATGCTGGCATGCCGTGTACTTTTTATATTAAAAGGATGATGCATGCCTTGTACTTTTATATTAAAAGGGTGATGCATCCTTTAACATAACCTGTAAATGGAAGAGTCGCTTCATATTCTTGATGTTTCTGATAAACCTGTATTTAGAATTGAGAATGTTGTAACTAGAATGTCATGAAATATATTAGGTTTAACTCATTTGCTTATTTATTTGTAATAGTGCTTTATTACATAATAGTTATCAGTTTTCAATTAGTGTCTCTATATACATAATAAAAATCTCTAACATTCTTCCTTAAGTTGGAGAGATAATAGTTATCAGTTTTCAATTAGTGTCTCTATATACATAATAAAAATCTCTAACCTTCTTCCTCAAAGTTGGAGAGAATATTTCTAGATTCTTTTGATTTATTGAAAGTTTAATTAATTATAGGCACCTCAATGTGATAATATTATTTTGTAATCAAGATATTTAATCATATACCATTCTTCCCTATAAATAGGGACTTCATGTACTATGTAATACAGACACTTCTAATACGAACGATTTGACCCATGTTAATTTTGTATTTGTAGATTTAGGTATCCAAACCAGATAAATCCTCTGTTCATCTTTCTTTCCTACCCTCTTTCTTTTATTTTCATATTTTAACTTGATATCAGGGCAAGCTGAAATAGGATCTTCAAGAATAAATGGAAGAAACATCTTGACTAAATGAAAAAATAATAGGACAAAACAAAAATAAATGGTACCGTTCACTATGATACTGTATTATTGTTCACCTATGACCAGTGGTTCACAGCATTATTCTCTAGGTTTTTTCTATCTAATTTATATTGGCTATGACACCGCGTATAATAGAGAGGTTACACCTAGAATGGATAAATATAGGTTTCAGCCATTTATTTATTTATCGTAGTGCTCTAATACACAATTTACCCGCAAACATGGAGTATCAAATAGACATAATAAGAATCTTTTGAACAGTACATGGAAGTGATTTTTCAGATTAGATTGAAAATAAAAGTTTGTTCTGAATGTTGATTGAGTGAAAATCACGATTGCAAACTTGTTCATAGATTGATAATGTCTTTTAGATTTCATTTATCTCCCATAGACCAAAAACCGTCACACAATCAGAAGGAAAGGAAGACAAGAATAAATGGGAATCAGTCGTTGATTGCTGGATTATCACAATGAATAAAAAGTTGTACTCTTATCATGTAAATTGTCCTCATTTCGTTTTCCAAGTAATATGTTTCATTCCATAATCTAGATAACAGGGAGACGCAAGTGCATCATTGGATACAACTACTTTCTGGGATAATGCAGTGGATTGATCCTCCAGATGTCATCTCTCAAGCAATAGAATGCGGAAAAAGCAAAAGGTTGTTCTTGTTTATTCCCTTTTTTCATTTTATATGTTCTGTTTCTTATGTAGTTCTTATTCTTATTTTCAGTGAGATGATAGACGGCTGCCGTGCATTATTATCTTTTGCAACTGTCACAACCCCCTCTGTCTTTGATCAACTTGCAAAAGCTATAAGGTCAGCATTACCATCTACAGTTCAATTATGTTGCTTCAGATTTCTAGTACTCCATTTTCTGATTTAATAAGGATGTCTTACATGTGTCATTTTTGACTATGTGAATGTTTTATCTTCATGTTCAGGCCCTTTGGCACTCTTATTTTGTTGTCCTCCTTGATGTGTGAAGTTGTTAAACTTCTAATGAATAATACCACCGAAGAGGAAACATGGAGCTGGGAGGCACGTGATATTTTATTAGACACATGGACCTCCCTACTTGCGGTAAAGCGTTAATTAAATGATCTCTCACTTGATCCCTTTTGACCTCTTGTTTTGTAGTTGAAACTTTACCTGTTTAAATTATTGAGTGCTCAGTTTATATCTATGCTTCTGTTTGAGTAGATAGATATGTAGGTGTTATGGCTGAAACTTGCATGAATGATTTCTGTTTGAGCTAAGTGTCGAGGGCTACCTATTTTTCATGTACTGATCTGGCTTTGCTATAGACTGAAGTTCTTTAACTTCTTCAGCCCATTGATAATACTGAAGGGAATGCATTGCTTCCTCTTGAAGGGGTAAATGCTGCAGCCAATCTCTTTTCTTTGATTGTAGAGTGTGAATTAAGAGGTAAACATGCCTTATAATTTGATTTTTCAGCTAGAATATTGGTTATGTTAGCAATATTTAATTATTTCAACATAAGGAACTCTATAAATATTTCTGTAGTGGCTTCTGCATTAGCAATGAATGATGACGACGACTCTGACTACCTTCAGGCTTCTATTTCTGGTATGGAATCGGTTTCTTCATGTAACCTTCATTAAGTTCCTAAATGGCTGATTTCGGTGGATATCCTAGTTATTTTGGTTTGTTTTGCATCTTTGGGTTAAGGTGCCTTAACATCTTTGTGGCACGTCTTGCAGCTATGGACGAACGGCTAAGTTCTTATGCTCTTATTGGAAGAGCAGCAGTTGATGTCACAATTCCTTTACTTACAAGGCTATTTTCTGAGCGCCTGGCACGACTTCATCAGGTACTTTTAATTAGAAAATGTCATTATTTCCTTGTTGGAGCAGATATTTCTGTCTCTGTCTCATGTATATATTTGTGCATGTGTGTGTATTTCATGGAAACCTGGATTCGCCTAATGTATCCTGTAGGCCCTCTGGAAAAAGTTTTTGAAACTTAAAACTTTCTATGTTGGTTTCATTTCATCACCAATTAGATAGAAGAGTTCATGTGTTGGATTTGGTCTTTTAAGCCCAACAACCTTTATCATTAGTGTAGCTCCTCTGGCCCATTGGCAAACTAATTTAGTTAATTACTGGTTGGTCAATCATGAATTAGAATGTGTTGTTGGTGCTTTTGACAAGTTCTATAGACAGTTTGATCTCTAACTAAGTCATTGCACACCAGTTTTCTTTTTTGTTAAACAGGCATATACTTTTGCAAGTCTGGCAGGAGCCCCCATTGCTAATGAGGACTGTGGTAAACCATCCTAAAGCAAACGGAAAATAATTAGGGAAATTGATTAATTAGAACTTCATTCACTTCTGAGTAATTGCTTTAGTAAAGTTTCTACATCATGTCCATCCTTTTTAATTGAAGCCCAAATATATCATCTACATTAGCTTGCATATTTTTTACTGCACCTTATGGTTATTGCCTTCTGCTTCTCATACTTTTCACATCCTCAATTTATTCAAGAAAGGATATGGAGACAAGAATCATCAATTTTGGTGCAATAGAAATTATATTTTAATCTAAGTTACTTCAAGAATTTGTGGAGTCTTAGTCTGCCATGTATATTGATCTGAACATGAAATGCTTCCTACTGGGAATTAGCCACAAATCAATTTCTGAAATTGGTCCATCTCTCATATCATTTGATTTCTTTGTAGGGCAGGGACATTATTGAATTAATTCCAACTTTGGAGGAAATCTATTCATTGTTGTTAATAGCAGGGCATGTGCTTGCTGATGAAGGGGACGGAGAAACGCCCTTGGTATATGACCATACCTTATGTTCAGCATCAATTGTGCTTAAACATTAATGTTTTGAAAAGTTTTCACCTACCTATCAAAATGTTATATGCCACTGCTTATGCACACTACAATTAAATTCCATTTGTGATGCGCTACTTTTCTAGTTGATTGCTATCAATATATGAGGTATTCTGTCTATTCAAACTGCAGTCTATCTTACTACTAGGGTTCATGCTTCAGTTAAATGTGGTTGGTTTTCCTTATTTAATAGTACAAGACTATCCCTCTTCAACAACAGTTTCAACAAACTATTGAAATGTCAGAACATGATTGTTGAATTTATAAATTTAGCATCTAAAAACTATAAAAAGTATTTGCATGGATTCAAAGAAGGAGATCTGGAGACTTGCAAGAGAAAATTGCATTACTTTCTTTTATACAAGTTTCTCAGTTTCTTGCAAAATAATTTTGATTTTTAGCTGCTATGCTAGAATTTCTATGGCACTGCCAATTGTTTTTAGTTTAATTTGTTAATCTTTCACTTCGTTATGGGATAACCAGGTTCCACTTACAATACAAACTCAATTTGCGGAAGCTGTGGAAGCTGTAAAACATCCTGTTGTTATTCTCTCTGCGTAAGTTTCTGGCTTTCCATTTCGTAAGAGTGTGAAATTGAGGAAAATCATCACATTCTTTAAAAAATATTTTGGTAGTTATACAATGACTGTTTGCAAGATGGGAAACAAAGGAGAATGTCTCCATCTTAAGGTCAATTTTGATATGGAAGTGTTAACCCCCTTTGTAATTTATTTATACGAGCAATTTAGACTTATAATAAGAGATATAAGGCTATATTAGTTACTTACAGAAAAGGATTTACTACCATAATTTGGTCAATAGCACTCAGTTTGCTGTCCTATAAATGCTTGAAGACATATAGGTGCAGGCACAGAAAATGGTGACTAATTGTTTGAGTTCTTATGGCTTCTTATGTAAGCAACCATTTATTCTTTAGCTTAAGCTGGTTACTTCTAACTTAATAGATGATACAAAGGAGAAGGGAAAATGATTTTTTTCTTCTTAGAAATAATTTAGAATTAAATAGTTATATATACACCTTAGTGTAGGAAGAAGAATAGGAAACAATCTCTAAGTATATGAGTCAATCTCCTAGGATTCAACACACTCCTAAGAAAGGAAAATGTCTCATAGGATTCCACACTCCCGTAGCAAAGGAAACACAGTCTCTTAGGATTCCACACTCTCCTAGGAAACAAGAACAGTGTTTTAGGATCCCATAATCTTTGGGATATCAAGAAATTGACTTTCCCAAAATGGTATACAACTAATATACAACTTGACACTCCCCCTTAAGCTGAAAAATATATTTCTTCCATTCCCAACTTGGAAATAATATCATGAACACTTGAAACTATTCAATCCCTTTGTTAGAACATTTGCTAGTTGGCTTCCTGATGGAATATATGACCTATAAGCAAACCCTTCCTCCAATCTTTCCTTGACCAAATGTCTATCAATCTCAATTGTTTTTTGTCTTATCATGTTGAATAGGGTTATGTGCAATATTGATGGCTGATTTGTTGTCACAATAGAGCTTCATAGAACCTTCCTACTTAACTTTCAAGTTATCTAGAATAATCTTCAACCGTAACGACTTGCAAAAGCCTCGAGTAATTACTCTAAACTCTGATTCTGTTGATGATATAGCCACAATATTTTGTTTCTTGCTCCTCCAAGTCCCCAGATTACCTCCAAGGGAAGTATAGTAACTTGCGGTTGATCTTCAGTCCACTAAAGATCCTACATTGTTCGCATCGGTATAGGCTTCTAGGGTGAGGTGATTATTCCTCTTAAATATAATTCCTTTCCCTAGTTTGACTTTTAAGTAAGGCAACACCTATATGCAAATCATAGATATGAGTCTCTAGGATCATGCATGAATTGATTAACTATGCTTACTGAGTATGTTATATTAGGCTGAGTATAAGCAAGGTATATGAGCTTGCTTACTAGCCTCTGGTACAACTTTTATCAACAACTAGTTCTTCTTTCGATTCTCCAAGCTTATGATTTGGTTCCATTGGGGAAGAGACCGGTTTGCACCCAATCTTTCATGTCCTCTTCAAGAGATCAATCACATATTTTTGTTGAAATATGAAAATTCCTTGCAATCAATATGCCACCTCGATATCAACGAAGTACTTCAATTTCCCAAGCTCGTTTATCTCGAATTCCTTGATTAGTCGTTGCTTTAATTCCTATTTTTCTTTTTCATCATTTCTAGTTACAATAATATCATCAGCATACATTAAAGTGCTGCCATTCCTTTATAGATGTGTACTTGATGAAAAGAGTGTGATCACCTTGGCTTTGTTTATATCTCGACCCTTTCATAACTTTAGCAAATCTATTGAACCATACTCTGGGAGATTGTTCAACCCATATAAGGCTTTTTTTCAACCAACAAACTTTATTACCTATGTCAACCTACAAACTTTATTACCTATGTTTTCTTCAAATTCCGGTGGAATGTTTGTATAGATTTCTTCATCTAGATCTCAATGAAGGGAGGTATTTTTCACATCATGTTGCAGAAGTTGTCAATCAAATTGAGCTGCTAAGGATTAAAAAATCCTCATAGTATTCATTTTTTTAATAGAAAAAATGTCTCCTAGTAATCAACTACATAAGTTTGAGTGTACCTTTTAGCAACTAATTGTGCTTTATATCTCTCTACCAATTCATCAACCTTATATTTTAGTGTGAAGATCCATTTACAATCACTGTGTTCTTCCCTTTGGTTTATCGACAATCTCCCATGTCCTACTCTTCTCTAGCACATCCATTTTCTATCTCATAGCATTCCTCTAGGCAGGCCCTTTTTTGACAATGCCTCATAAACAAAAATGGTATTTAGACACACTGAATTTTTGTAGGTTGGTGACAAGTATTTAAGTGATGTATAATGGGACAATGGGTATAGTGGTCCCTTGGTGCACTCTCTAGTACCTTTCCTAACATCAATAGAAAAGTGAAACCATCCGTGATTTTTTCATCTGATTGTGTATGTAAAAGGAGGATCAGTTCTTACTGTGAACTCATTTTTAGAGTTTGCACTAAATTCTTGGACTTGTTTCAAGTTTAGAATAGTTTCTTTTCTGAAATACACCTGTAAGTATCTTGAAAAGTCTTAAGAAACATAGATGGAAACGAGAGATATTTCCATCTTTTCTAGGTAGACATAGGACTAGAGATTGACGATGAGTATGGGATGGACACAAGAAGGTCAAATGGGAAAAAAAACTCAAAAAATACTATTTTCCATCATTGATGTCACCCCTTGAAGATAGGACTTGGTAAAATATTGTTTGTTTTCAGTGAAAGTGATATTAGATAATGTATTAAACTTTTGTGATGAAGGGTTGTAGCATTTGAACCCTTTTTGTGTAGGTGAATAACTTAGGAAGACAAATTTGATGATTCGAGGATCTAACTTTCCTCTGCGACTGTAAACATTTACAAAGGTAGTGCAACCAAATATCCTAGGACTAAGCAAGCCCATTTGAGGTTTTGAAGTTCAGATAATATGCATTAAGGCTCTTCTAACGCACGTGAGGGAAGTCTATTTATAATATATGAGGCAGTCAAAATTGCCTCGTCCCAATTGGATTTAGGAACATTCCCTTGAAAGAGTAGAGCTGAGTTACTTTGAGGAAACATCCATTTTTCCTCTCAACTACCCCATTTTGTTAAGGTGTGTCAACATATGATGAATCATGAATAATTCCCTATATTTGAAAGTAGGCGGACAAAATCTGATTAAAATAATTTGTAGCATTTTCTGACCTAAAGCTTTTAATCTTATCCCCAAATTGTTTTTGAATCATGGAAACAGTATGAAATGAAAAGGATGAGGACTTCTTTTAGACTAAGAGGAAAGGATATAATTCACAAATTTCATATTGAAAAACTGAGATATCTAATCCTTTGAACAAATTTGGAAACATAACTTTTAAAACTCTAAAGTATGGGTGACCAAGGCGTAAATGGTAAAGCCAAATGACATCTTTATTTGAAGTACTAAAAAATGACATGGACAAATTATTCGTGATTTTTTTTGAGAAGATTCAAGATGATGGAGACTGTTCTTTTCCTTAAAAAGTCCAATCCTCCTCTCCAAACCCTGATCTTGAAGACCGTGATAAGAAGAGAAAAAAATTACATAACATTTAAGGTTGTGTGTAAGTTTTTTGAATAGACACAAGGTTGGCTGATAGTTTTGGCATATGAAGAATGTTTTCTAGACAGAGAGAAGGTGTAATATATACATCTCTTACTCCAGCAATAGTAGCTAAGAGAACATTGGCCACTACAATCTTCCTTTATCTAGGGCATGAGGTATAGGTACGAACTAAATGTAAGGAGTGACTCATATGGTTTGTGGTGCCATAGTCAATTCTTCAAGCATTATCATAATACATGTTTGAGGCATTCATGCGAAAAGAAAATAAAGGTGAAGAAAGAAGACAAAGTAATTCTTAATTTTTTTTGTGAATAGTAAAAGGAATATATAGGACAATACAACCTTGTTCTCTAAGTAATAAAATCTCAACTAATTAATATAATATCAACTAATTAGCTATAAAGAATCAACTAATTAAGATAATTAGTTGATTATTTCTATAATATCAACACTCCCTCTCAAGTTGGTGTATAGATATTGATCATGCCTAACTTTCTTACAAAGAACTCAAAATTTTGTCTTAGTAGCCCTTTGGTGAAGATATCAACAACTTGTTGTGTTGTACGTATAAATGGTGTGCAAATGGGTCCACTTTCAAGTTTTTCTTTTATAAAATGTCTATCAATCTCCATATGCTTCGTCCGATCATGATGAACTCGATTGTTAGCGATATTGATAGCTACTTTGTTATCACAAAACAACTTCATTGGGTGCTCCACTGGTTCCTTAAGTTCTTCCATTATTCATTTAAGCCAAATTACTTCACAAATTCCTTAAGCCATTACCCTATATTCTGCCTCCGCACTGCTTCTGGCTACCGCATTTTGTTTTTTAGTTTTCCAGGTTACTAGATTTCCCCCAAATATGTGCAATACCTAGAAATTGATCTTTTGTTAGTAAAAGAACCTACCAAGTCTGCATCAGTGAAGACTTCAACTCTCCTTTGATCACTTTTCTTCCCTGGAGTTCCCTTTAAATTTCTTAAAATTTTGTACACTACTTCCATGTGTTCTTCATAGGGAATATGCATAAACTGGCTTACCACACTGACAGCAAAGGAAATATCTGGTCTGGTGTGAGATAAATATATTAGCTTTTCTACCAGTTGTTGATATCGACCTATATCTATTGGGACTCCTTCCTTAACTTCTTTAAGTTGAATTCGATCGGAGTATCTGATAGTTTACATCCACTCATCCCAATTTCTTTTAGAAGGTCTGGGATATACTTCCATTAGTTGTACCATCTTTTTCGAGTTATTTTTTTTATTCTAGAAGGTCCTTAAATATCACTATAGATTATAGCAAAGGGTTTTGTGGCCTTGTAAGGTTGTGCGGGGAAACATATTTGATGATGTTTAGCAATTTGACAAATTCACATAAAATGAAGATAGATCTTTATTTGTAAAAACTTCAGAAACAAATGTGTCATATAATGAAAACTTTGATGTCCAAATCTAAAATGCCATAACATATTTTTATTTTCACGAAGTATTGAAATAGAATTAAGACAAGTTCTCTAGGATTGCCTGTTTGAGTCATATCTATTTTCTAGGAAATAGAGACCTCCAACTCGTTTAGCATTGCCAATCATCTTCCCTGTGTTCAAATCCTAAAATTGACAATCACATGAAGAAAAATTAGCTTGACAATTTTGGTTAATAGTTATTAATAGTAAGGGTGAGCCTTAGAGCAACTGGAAAAGTTGCTCCTTTATGACCATAAGATCACAGGTTCAAGTCACGGAAACAGCCTCTTTGTAAAAATACAAAAGGAAGGTTGCGTACATTATGACCCTTCCCGAAGCGGGAAGCCTTGTACACTGGGTACGTTGACTTTAGTTATTTTACTGATTGAGAACAAGTTGCAGGACAATTTAGGAACATCAAGAACATTGTGGAGTGTAAAATCAAGGGAAAGAACAATTGATCCTTTCCCAGCTATTGCTGAGTAGGAACTATCTGCTATTTTTTTGTCTTTGATTTTCTACACAAGGACTATAGGAAGAAAATAATTTAGAGAACCCAATCATATGATCTGTTACCTCAGAATCAGTTATCTGAGAATGATCTGAATTGACACCAAAACAAGAGGCAGTTAGATAATTATCTTTTTGAACTAAAGAACAGTTAGGATTTGGACTAGAGAAATTTTGAAACTGAAGAATTTTACAGATTTGCTCTATTTGTTCCTCTGTGAAAGACTGTGTGCCAAAAGACATTTCGGGCCTGAATTTAATAGTATTGGTTTGGGAGGTACGATTGTCTCTGAGTTGCTTTTTCTTCCAATTTTTCGACTTCCCATGAATTTTTAAGCATGTTTTCGGGGGTGTGAATCACGGTTACAGTATCACACCATGTCTTTTTGTTTTTTTTTTCTCCCTTAGTCTCTATTCCTTTCGACATGAGCGCAGAGCCTTCAACCTCTATTTTGATGTTGCCAATCATCACTTTCCACCTCATCTCCTCTCTCCTTACTTCCATGAAAACCTCTTTGATAGAGAGAAAAAGCTTTCTCCCCAAAATTTGGCCTTTGACTTCATCCAATTCTTGATTCAATCTTGCAAGAAAAACATAAACTTTATTGTTTTCCTCCCTTTTTTGATTTCGAACACTGTCATTCAGACAGTCCCGATCATTTTCATAACATAGGTCCAATTTTTGCAACAAGGTTACAAGTTCATTGTAAATCACTGTAACGTTACGACGTCCTTGCTTGGCCTCCCATAGCTTCATTTTTAGTTCAAAAATTTGAGAAGGATTTTCAATATCAGAATACATCTCTTGAACCCCTTCCTGTACATCTTTAGCTGTTGGCAGAAACATATGAGGTTTTCTGATTGCAGGTTCCATGGAATTAATTAACCAAGCTGTGATCAAAGAGTTTTTGGATCTCCATATTGCCATATTTGGATCATACAAACTAGGCCTTGTTGTCTCTCCAGTCAAATACCTAAGTTTTCCTCTACCGTCAATGGCCAACTTTATTGTTTGTGACCATTCTAGGTAACTTTGGCCATTCAACATGTGATTTGTCAATTGAAAAGGCAAATTTGTGCAAAGAAGATCACAATTACATCGTATGTTTCCCATCATAACACCTAGATTAGTCACACTTGAACTGTTGAAATCATCATTGAAGGGTGAGGAGTTTTTCCGTTGGCCAGTTATCTCTAAGCGATAGACCATTTAGGACTAATTTGAATGAAGGAAGGAAAAAATATTGTAGAAGAGATGTGGCTCTAATACCATGAAGAAAAGAAACCTCTATGGAAAAATGGCGGTTCCTAGAAGACAAAGTAATTCTTCCTTAATTTTTCTATGAATAGTACAAGGAATATATGGGACAATACAATGCTAATCACCTCCTTAAATTAAGAAGAATCAATTTATTCTCTAAGTAATAAAATCTCAACTAATTAATAGAATATCAAGTAATTATCTATATAGACTCAACTAATTATCTCTAGAGATAATTAGTTGAGAGATAATTGGCTTATTAGTTCTATAATATCAACAAAGGGTTTTCCCTATAGAGCCAAAGAACTAGCACTAGAGAGCCTCTTAAGATATCCTTATAAATTCCTTAGTTTTTGAATCTCCTCACTATTAAAACCTATTTTATCCACACTTCATCTTATTTGGGAGTGGTAATAATGGATGTAGACATATTGGGCACAAGAGAAAAAATAGAAGAATGAAGTTCGAAGAAAAATGCAGTAATGAAGGCTGCTTTAAGAATTCTTTAGGAAAATTCCTAGGACTTTGATACCATGACTCGAAATAGAAGGAAAATGATTTTTGTTTGTCTAAATGATTTCGAATGACATGATTATATGTACACCTTAATGTATGAAGAAAAATAAGAAACAATCTCTAAAAACAGGAATCAATCTCTTAGGGTTCCACACTCTACTAGGAAAGGAGAAGCAGCCTCTGAGGATTCCACACTCTCCTAGGAAAAGAGAACATTATCCTAGGATCTCACAATCTTTTGGATATCAGGAAATTGACTTTCCTAAAAAGGTATACGACTAATATACAACTCGGCAATGTATTAGATTATATATTTATATTTATGTTTATCTATTGAATTTCTCAATATTAATACTACCATCATACTGTTTGCACAACAATTTTGGTAGTTTTTGTCAAAGTTTTTTGATAAATGGTGTTATTTATCATTTTGTCTCCACAATTTCTCCTGAATCTGCATGCAGTCAGAATCAACTATTCATTTGACTTATATTATTATTCTCATGCAGTTCGGTTATTAAATTTGCTGAGCAAAGTTTAGATCCTAAAATGAGGGCATCAATTTTCAGTCCTCGCCTTTTGGAGGTACCCAGCATTTTAAAGATGCTTTATACCTATTTCAGTTGTGTCTGACTTGGCGTCTTTGACTCTTGCTGTGCGATCTATGGTAAATACTGTGTTTTCAGCTATTTGTAACATGAAGTTTGATATTTGTTGTGCTAATCTATCTTGGGCCAAACATGGTTGTTCTCTTGCAAGGAATGTCACAGGAATCAGGTGTCTGATTGACATACATTCCTGTTACTTGCATTTTGCCACGTTATTGAGACTATACATGTCATTGCTATCTACATGGAAGATTATACATGGCCTTGATTAAGATGTCTTTTACATTTCCTTAACTGTGTGAAAAACAACTATTTCTGATTACCTTAATGTTTTTACTTAATTTTCTCTTATTTAATATGTTTAGGTTTACTTCTTATATTTTGATTTTATGGAAGCTTCATTATATTTTACCTGGCCCCAGTACTTGTACCACTTTTGTGAGTTCGCATCCTTTGTAGGCTGTTATATGGTTTCTTGCCAGATGGTCTCATACCTATCTAATGGCCGAAGAATTCGGAGACATTAATTTCTGTTCAGGACAAGGTCATGAGGCTCAGTTTCGGCAGTTGCAATCTAGAAAAGCTTTGCTCAGCTTTTTTGGAGAGCACAACCAGGGAAAAGTTGTGCTTGACATTATTGTTCGTATCTCAGTGACAACACTCGTGTCATATCCTGGGGAAAAAGATTTGCAGGTATGGATTATCGGACTATTCCACATTAGATTCTTGTTTATTTCTTGTTTCCTGTTTGTAACTTGCATATGCATCACATTTTCATCTTCATCATGGGCCTGAAGTGGATGTTGCATCAGGCTTGCATGGCATACATTTGGATCAGGCAGTTTCAAAGAAATGAACTATTTTCTCTGGGAAAGTATAATGTTGACATAACAAGTAGTTCAAATGATTTTATTGCTGATACATTCATCTTGGTGTTCTTATCTCAGTTATTCAGTTCATTTTGCATCGCATATTACCTCTTTTGAAATGACATTCACAATCATTTATAGTCTCTACAAAGTTCGCCAACAGTATCATTTATTTAAGGTGCTGATCAGAGGGGAAAATAATCCTGCCTCTCAATTACAATGTTGAATTCAATCTCTGTTCTCAATTTTTTGTCTTGGAAAAGGTGTTACAGCTTTCCTGTTTTTTCTTGCTTGATAGGCACTCACGTGCTACCAATTACTTCACGCTCTTGTGCGACGAAAAAATGTTTGTATTCACCTTGTTGAACTGGTCAGTAGCATACTTTTTCTTTTCTATTATTACTTCATTATCAGTTATGGTTCATTTCAGTGTTAGGGTTTTCTATCCTTATTTCTCTTTATACTTTATTCTAACTTTCATGATCCATGTAGAATGGTGACATTCTTGTTTTTGTTAAAGAAATCTCCTCCCATTCCTCAGATTCTTGAGTCAAGATGGACAAAAAATTTGTTTGACAAAGTTATCTTCCAGAGAAGTTTAAGACTTTTCCTTTTGGATATTTTTATACAGGATTCATGGCGTGAACTAACAAATGCTTTTGCCAATCAAAAAGCATTGTTCTTGTTGAATTCTGCTAATCAGGTAGCGATTTAAAACATCCGGCATATCATTTTTTGTCTTTGCTGGTGTTTTGACCATAATTTTATCATTATATCTCAGCGTTCATTGGCTCAAACCCTTGTTATTTCGGCTTATGGAATGAGAAATTCAGAGGCATCCAATCAGTGAGTCTGTTGAATTTTCCTTGTCATTCCAGCTATTCCAGTCTAATGTCTCCTTACTTCTGATAAAGGTACGTAAGGGATCTCATGACGGATATGACAAAGTATCTTCTGGAATTGACTAACAAGAGTGACCTCAAACATGTTGCACAACAGCCAGATGTCATTCTATCAGTAAGGATATGAAGCTTTATATCATTTGATTAACTTCAGTTGTTGTTTTACCATCGTAACATAGAGCAAATATCGTAGGTGAGCTGCTTATTGGAACGGCTACGTGGAGCTGCCAGTGCCACAGAACCTCGAACTCAGAGGGCTCTTTGTGAGATGGGATTTTCTGTCATGAATCCTATTCTAACTCTTCTTGAAGTCTACAAACATGAGGTACCACAACATATTGTAAACTCTATCATTGGTAAATTTGCTTTTACAACATTAACTTGAAACAATGACCCTATTCCCCAACTTCCAACATTAGTTTCACATGCTTTAATGTCTGAAAATTCAGAGTTGCATGATGATTAATTGGTCTCACATGAGGCATCATTAAGGTTAATATTCACGGTAACATTCTTGTTCCTTTTAAATTTGAAAAAAGTTGTCATACACTGCTTTCTTGTTGTCTACAAGGAATCAGTGAGAACAATTTTACTGATTAAGCATTTTGGGCCAGATTCAACTGTTTTGAAATTTTAATTTTACTTTCTAATTCTTGCATGTAGCTCGTTTTTCGGTATATAATAGACTGATTATTTTTTAAATACTAATCATTTGAAATTGCTTAGTCTGCAGTTGTTTATCTGCTGCTTAAATTTGTTGTCAATTGGGTGGATGGGCAAATTTCCTACCTTGAGGCTCAAGAAACTGCTGCAGTTATTAAGTTCTGCATGAGCTTGCTTCAGCTTTACTCATCCCACAATATTGGCAAGGCAAGTTTTCTGCACTAGGAGGACATGAAATCTCATGTTCTAATACCTGCATCATTAGTGGCTTCTTGTCATTATAATTCAGGTTACTGAGTCTAGAGTATTGATGGGGCCCAATCAGTTGCGTCACTTGAAAATAACTCCTGTCCTCGATATAACTTTTTTCACTGTTCCTTCAGATATCATTAAGTCTTTCTAGCAGCTTACTGAGTGAGGCAAAAACTGAGAAGTACAAGGACTTACGGGCTCTTCTTCAACTTCTTTCAAACCTTTGTTCAAAAGATCTGGTACTATTTCCTCCATTTGCAGTGGCAAATGATGTGTTGACTGTTCTGTAGCTTATTGAATAACAATATCTATCTCAGGTTGATTTCTCATCAGATTCTATAGAGGCACAGGGCACAAATATCTCCGAGGTAAATTTGTTGTAAAATGTGCATATACAGATCAGTTAATTGGTTTCTAATATACTTATTCTGCAGGTCATTTACTTCGGTCTTCATATAGTTACCTCTCTTATTTCTTTGGAGCTACTGAAATACTTATGTATTCTGCAGGTCATTTACTTTGGTCTTCATATAGTTACCCCCCATATTTCTTTGGAGCTACTGAAATACCCCAAGCTTTGTCACGATGTAAGAGCTTCTCTATTTTAAGCGAGACAAAATGCTTATATTTATCTATGTGAAATTGATAATTGGGCTGTGATTCTCTAGTACTTCTCATTGCTATCACATATGTTGGAGGTTTATCCTGAAACACTAGCACAACTAAGTCATGAACCTTTTGCTCATGTTCTGGGAACTTTAGACCATGGTCTTCATCATCAGGTAGATGGCTATCCTTATTCTCTCTCAGTCTATTTTCCTCTTAGAAATACTGAATGTTCTGTAAATCCCTTGAAGCGAGTATACTCATTGCAGCTTCTGTGTTTGCGTGATTGTTTTTTATTGAATTAAAAACTTGAACCAAAGTGCATGTATCCTTTTAATATACTTTTTAGCACCAAGAATTTGGTAGAATCTCTAAGTAATATGTATGTTTGGATCCTTGAGAATTGTGGCTAATCTATTTTTGCATTGCACTTTTATGGTACAGGACACAGAAGTAGTTAATATGTGCCTAAAAGCTCTAAAAGCTCTTGCCTGTTACCACTTCAAGGAGACAGGTGCTGGCAGGATAGGATTAGGTGCACATGCTACTGGTGTTGAAGACACTCATGGCAATTTGCAGGAAGGTGTTTTTTGTCGCTTCCTTAAGTTGCTACTGCAGTTACTTCTTTTTGATGATTACAGGTAATTGATCTTTTTCCTGGAGTGAATTTCCTTGTTACCATTATTGAGCTTCATAAAAGATTTACTTCCACATTATATGTTGATTCTCCTATTACTGCCACTGCCATTTATGTTATCTTACTCTTAAGGTCATTTCTTTTTGCTTACAGTCCTGATCTGGTCAGTCCTGCAGCAGATGCCCTTTTCCCCTTGATTCTTTGTGAACAAGTTGTATTCCAGGTAATTTTTGTGAGCTTTTCCAGTATTGTTATGATTCTGCCATTCACCCAGTAGCGTTGAGTAGGTTTTTAGTTAAGAAAATGAGAATCAAATTGGTGCTGAAAGAATCATGTGTTGTTAAGAATCTGATCACTTCTGTTATTTATTTAGACACAAGAACAGAAGACTTGTATTACGAAATAGTTCTCTAAATGTATTGCATAACTTGGAGGGAATGTTTTCTGGTTGTGCTTCAAGTGGTCAAGGTCATTGATGACTTAAGTTTGATGGTAATCTGTGTGGAATTTTAGCATCCTGATACTTCATTGGAGCATGCCTACCCCTTGACGTAAATCGACTATGTCACTCAGAAATAATTGAGGACATTGAAAACTTAAAAGCAATGCAGTGTCTCTCAGAATTGCTCCAACCTGCACCCGGCAGGGTGCTTCTGCATACTTTGTTATTGATGGATGGATTTCAAAGGATTAATCTATGCTTGATTTCCTTTTGCAGAAATTAGCGAATGAGTTGATACAGAGGCAGGCAAATCCTACATTCAGGTCAAGACTAGCAAATGCTTTCCAGTCCCTAATGAGCTCCAATCAGCTATCTTCTGCTCTTGATCGTATGAATTACCAAAGATTCAGAAAGAATGTAAACAACTTTCTGATTGAAGTTCGTGGATTTTTGCGGACAATGTGAGATTATTGTTCTTTCCTTCTGTCATTGTTTCCAGTGAAAATTTTTGGTGTTAAATGCACATCCCAATATTCTGGGGTTTAGAGTCAGCGGTTCTGCTTGCTTTCAATTGAATTCTTAAGCAAACATTATACGTACAGCTTTGAACTGGAAATTTGAACATTATATGTGCCCTATTCTGGAATGAAATGGCGTAGAATTTTGTTGGGAATGAGCAATTGTAAGAACGTTAATGGTCTCAAAACCGCCTTTGGATTCTTAGTCGTGGTTGATATCTGTATCGTTGATATAATAGCCTGACCGGGAAATTGAGAAAGATTAGATAGAGGTGGGGATGCAATTTCTGATTCTGTTGCTTATTAATGCCGAAATGCATAGACATTTAGATACCTTGGGAGGGTAACATGACCTGTTCCAATGGCAAATGCGGAGGATCTTTCATGATTCGTTCCGTCTCAGATTTGCCATTTACTTCCGAGAATTGTGGACCTTGGCATCATTGCTTATTTTGTCTTCTGTGTATTCACATTTGAAACACGAAAATACCTTGCAAAATGGCTTGAAGACTTCTGTCATTTCCAATTACAACCTACATTGGACAGTCGATGACGTCAATTCCATCATTTCCAATCATCTTAAAGCATATGGGCCTGGATATCTAACGTTGAACATACCGTGTGTTTGACAATTACCAGAAAGTTGTTAGCTACATTGTGACTTTTATGCTGTTCAAATCAACAGTGTGTATACATTCAAGTAAAAGATGCAAACTTTTTCCATTCCTTTCTGGCTTTATTTCATGAAAGGACAGAAATATCAACACTTAATCTTAGAGTTTAGAGCTGTAGGGAACAGAAAGCAAAAGTTACGGTACATAAAACTGCAAAGGTATCATATCAATCGCATGTTAATTTCCACTGTGCAAGAGCTCTCATCACTACAACGGGAGAGAACAAAATTCTAATGATCATTTTCAAGCCAATTTGGCAATATGGTCTTCATCGCAGGTTTCAGTTTTCTTTTTCCTTCTGATTGCTGTTCTGCAGAGGTCACAAAAGAATATTTGATCATGACATGAGCAAGCTCACAAGACAATAAGGATGCAGTATTGCCGATGTGCATACCTCTCTTGAAAATGCATCAACATCTCTTCTTTTCATTCCTTCCTAGTTGTTCTCAAGTAGTTTGATAGGATGTTTAGCAACATATTTACCTGCAATCAACATTAAGAAAAAAGAAATACCAGCAGTAGATTTTTTCAACCACAGCAAAAATCATAGTTAAGAAAAGCGTAAGTCCACATTTTCACAGCAGAAATGATAAAGAGCAGAAGTTG
>JANVCQ010000003.1:28295693-28313314 GCA_025531925.1 Erythroxylum plowmanianum
ATTAAAATAACATAATTTTATTAATAATTTGTTAATAAATATTATATAAGAGATTAAATAATTTTATTTAATTAAAAATAATTTATCTTTAAGATTTATCTCAAATATAATTATTATTAGTGATAAAAATATAACTACTTTAACATTAACAACTAAACAAGTTTGTGTTTTTATTTGAAAGAAAAACATAAACAAAAAACTGAAAATAGAAACTGAAAACTACAACAAAAAACAGAAGTAGAACCAATCGGACCCTTAAAATCCAAGCCTTAATTTCTTTTGATAAATTTAAAATTTTATAAATAAGTTTAAAACATGATATGCTTATGCATGAAGAGCTCTTAAAGCATTAAAATAACTAACTAAGAGATAAAAAAAAGATTACAATTAATTAATAGATTGGTTGTGGCTTGATCTTTCTTGATCGTGGTCTTCTACTTGATTTGAATATATATGGTCTCCATAAATTATTTCTTTACTTTAGTTTTTGTGACTTTCTTTTAACATATCAAAGAATAAATCATTAGTAGTAACTAAGATTTGTTATCATCAAAACATACACTATAACCTCCTTTGGCTTAATAGATATAGAAGGTTCCCCACCATTTATGAATGTTAAGGTCAATGTTGATCTCAAAACCTTAAAAGATGAATTCACTGTTGTAAAGAGAAGAAGTTTAAGGATAAAAGCTAAATAAAAAGCCTCAGCCAGCTCTCACAACTTCTATTGATGTAGGTTATAACTCAGAATGTATGAGGACTCAATTACCCCAACAAGCAATATGTAATTAAGACTACTTATTTATTAAAAAGTTACCTTGATAAGTCTAACAGAGACCAAATTATAATTAAATACCTATAATAAGGGATTAAGGTTTTGAGAAAAGATTGGACCTTTATCACCAATCACTAACATCATTTCAGTAGATGGATAATAGGGTCTATAACTCTAATAAATTTAAGATTACACAATTTAGCTTAAGAAATCAATATATACATATGTTAGTTAAATTTTTACCCAATCCTATAATAGCTCTTTTCACTTTTGTGTATACAACAAATTTGGAATTTTATAGAACTTCTTATTGGAATGACTTAAGAATCACTAAAAATATCTTGGATTCCCCTTACATGATCTTAGGAGACTTTAATAGCAAAATTTACACATCTAAATATAAAGGTGACAATCTCAACTTAATAAATCACAAGAAGGAGTTTGAAAGTTGCATTAGTCAAATAGAAGTTATCATCTTCAGATAAAAAGGGAGATTTTTTGCATGAAGTAATAGCTAATATGGGAGACAGATAATAAAGAAAAAAATTAGATAGTTATTTGGTTAACAATTTTTTGTTGGCAAGTTTCCAAGATAGTAAAGTCCTTTCTTTAGCAATCTAACATCAGATCACACCTCCAATAGAAATAAATTTTTAGAAGAGTAGAACTCCATTTAGCTTCAACAACTACCAAATAAAGTTATAAGGATATGAAGAAGTTGTAAAAAAGGGAACATAGGAGAATATACAAGGATTAAAGCTTAAATGTTTAAATGACTTCAGGGGAAAAACTGTATTGATCTAGGCTGAATTAGACAAAGTTGTCTTGTTGAAAGTTGTAGTTTATTTTTCTATCTTTCCAATGATATAGAGAGTGATATTTTTGGATATCGAAGCTGAGAGATATGATCATTATAAGTTAGTGATACTGCATGGGATGTACATGCAGGACAGCTACATAAATTTGAAAATTTGACCCTTTTGGAAGCAAAATCTAGCTTTGAGTTCTTCACAAAAGTTGTAGATCTAGAAGTTCTCTTCGAAACCATCCTAGAATGACATTAATCCAACATTTCTAATGAAAGTTATGCCTAAATATGTATCTAGTGTGATCATGAGGAACAATGGTGCGAGCGAGACAGAAGCTGTGGACTGAAGGAAGAATAACATCACACTGGTGCGATCACGAGAGTGTCTAGTGCGATTGCACTCGGGATTTTTGGCATAACTTTGACATTCAACCTCCAAATGACTTGATTCTTGAACCAATAGATTCCTAAAAAATTGGTAGCCTTTGGTGTTGAATTGAAACAGATTGATGGAAAGAAAGTGAGGGAATAGATTGGAAGAGCATGATTTGGTTATGAACATACTTTGGCTTTTTAATCATATCTTAAGCTATAGAGCTCCAAATGAGATGGTTCTTATTTCAAAATAAACTAGAGACATGGACTTATAATTGTTCTGAAGAAGTCAAATTATGATTCCATTATCTGACTGGTGTGGGCTTCCCCTTGTGGGATGCGTGTTCAGATGTCACTTAGGACGTCGGACATAAGTCTCGCAAGGGCGAGGTGCCCATCAATACAGAAGCAGACTGAGGAGGAGATTTAGATGAAAGAAAATCTACCTCAGAATATGTATTCTTACTAAACCATGGAGCAATATCATAGAAAAGTAAGAAACAATCTTGCATTGCATTATCCACAATGGAAGCTGAATTTATAGCATTCTTAACTACAATACAAGAGACTATGTGGCTTCATTGATTCTTAGTGCATTTGGGAGTCATTAAAGCGAAATTAATCTAGTAACCATCAACTGTGATAGTTAAGTTGCAATCGTTTATTCAAAAGACCCCAAAAATTATTGTAAGACAAAGCACATAGATACTAAGTATAATTATATGAAAGATATGGTTGCATAAGGAGAAGTGAACATGAGATATATATCTACTCGAGATATGATAGCAGACCCAATGACAAAGCCAATCTATAGATGTATACATTGGGCATGTAAAGTCACTAGGACTACGTAGATGTTAAAATATACTGATAAACATTTCTCTATGTATGTTCACTCATTCTAATGTCATATGTTTGGATATTATGTATGATGAAGATTATACATTGTGTATCATTTGATTCATGAATATATGTGTTTGTGTATAAATATATTTTGGGATGAATCATAAGTATATGAGACAAATTATAGATTGGCCCTCTCATATGGAAAATCACCTCTAGTGATTATGCTCGCTAGAGATTAGACATGTTTAAAGTTTATTATCTAGGTGATAGTGTTTGTGTATAAATATATTTTGGGATGAATCATAAGTATATGAGACAAATTATAGATTGGCCCTCTCATATGGAAAATCACCTCTAGTGTTTATGCTCGCTAGAGATGAGATATGTTTAAAGTTTATTATCTAGGTGATAATGGAGAGCGAGAAACTTAAAATATAAATGTCGCAAAGAAATTGGTTCAACATGATTTGTTAATCACTATATCTATCTTACATTGCCGGATGTGAGTTCTGAATAAGTTTTGAGTAGATAAGTGAACTCAAGTTAAACATTGAGTATGCTTGAACAATCCTATGTATGGTGCTTTTTGAACGAAAGGTGCTCAAGTTAAACGAAGAGAGTAAATACTGTAGCACATGACTCGTACCATGTGTGCACAACTAACCACAAAAAAGGGATTAATATAAGTCATAAGATCTCATCTTACATTGCGTGAGACCCTTGAGGTTGAGAAGAACCTTATCATATACCCTTATGACTCTTGTTTCGTACTTAAGAATTGAATTTAAGGTTTGCTACTTTAGGCTATTGCTTAAAGATCATGTAAGATGCGATCCTATAGAATAATCCTAGGAAAGCAAATTAAATTTGATTCAAAAAAGAATTGAGAATAGAGGAAGGTCATTTAATTTAGATCATTAACTCGCATGAAAAATATTCATAGATGGCCATCGCCTCTTTAGTAAAGAACTTGAATACAGTCATGACCTAGGGTATAGCATATAATGTTTACTCAAGGACACTTAAGTCTTAGGATCAATTTGTTAATCGAGATTATCATATATTTCTAACAAATATATGGCATTATGCTCTCATCGTATGCTGGTCACACCGGTTATTGAACAAGTATGAGCAATGCGGACTTTGTTTTTAATGAGATTAAACCCATCATGTGTGAGTGGGAGATACGAGTCATTATTACACCCATGAAGGGTATAATAGTCATTATACTCTTGAATAAACTACAAAAAATAGTTATATGAAGAATGAAACGTTATATACATATGCATCTGTGTGTATGGTTGTTGTGATTCTTCATCGATAAATTGTACAAAAAGAATAAACAAGCATCTCTGCAGAAGATTGTGAAAAACAAATTTCTTTAAGTAGTGAAACTACAACGGGAATCCAAGTACGTGATTCTTCGTTTATTATATGCATATACAAATGATCTTGTGTAATATGATCTATGTGATTATCCTTCATCATGTTTATTTCTAACAATATATGTTCTTGTATATGGTATTATGCAAAATATGATAATGATTGAATTGTAATCTAAAAATGTGTATGCTTGCTTTATTACTTGTTATGCCAGATGAGTGGCATTTCATATAGATGATTGTATGTATTAATCCATATACGTGGTTTGAACTTACTTAGCAAAGGAAATAAGATAAAGATATATTTTAATGATGATGTTTTTTATGATTGTTTGGCATGCAATGTATATATTGTGATTCTAATTTATATATTTTAGTTAAGTAATATTACTTGATTAGTTACGAGGGAATATGGTTTAGATTATGAGGAAAAATATTTTTTAACCTTAATGTTTTCATTTAAGTTACACATATTTTTTAAATAATTCAAAGTTGTTTCGGTGTATTTCTAAGTTGAATACGTAATAAGGTCTAAGTTTTGAATAGTCACTATTGATGATGAAAAGCACACCAATAAAATGGGATTATCGATGATATAATGGAGTCACCTCACCACTCTACCTGATTAAAGAAAGATAGAGAAAGTCTAAAGAAAAAAGAATAATAAAGTCTAAACGAAGAATGAAAGTTTGAAAGTTGACTACAGATTGAAGGAGGTGTTAAGTACCCCGCCCTGACCATCTAGATGGTTACCTAAATTTACGATAGATTTTGTATTGTCAGAAAAAAGTTTTAAAAAACAAAGCCAAAAGATTAGAAGAGTACAAAGTGTAAGAAATTTTGGCTAACCTTTAATTTTAAAAGTAAGAGGCATATTTGACCAATATATGTATTTTAAATGATTAAGCAAAACATGATGAAAATGATGATTTGAAGGGGTCTATTCGCGATTTGTCAAAAATTAAATAAAACAAAATGATGCAAATATCATATGTGATTAAAGAATTTTAATTTTATAAAAGATATAATTCTCTAATGTCATAGATTTATTGATAATGTTTCTAAAATAAAATGGATTAAAACAAAATAAAAAATAATCGATGATGTTTGTGACATAAAAAAGTTTTAATGGCCTAAAATTAAAAGAATTCTTACTAAAAGAAGACTTAGACTGGATTAAACTAAAGCCAAAATGAGTTCTTTTTCTAACTCATACACCGCCTAAAACATATAATCTTAATTAAGTATAATCCAAAAAAAAACATTAAATAGGCTATGAAAATAACGTGATCATTCATGTTATAGCATGGACAAAAAATATAATACATCGAGCTTAAAGTTGAATGAGTACTTTAAATTTTATTTTTTCACCAATCTTTTTCTCTTATTTCAATTATATTAGTTTTCAAATAGCAACTATTTATTGTTGTCCTCATTTGAACCAAATCGTGAAGTTATGTATTATTTCAAACATGTTCGTCAGATATATATATTTTTCCGTCTTTCAGTACATCCAGCCTATATATACTCCACATTACACGCTGATTGACGTCTAAATCATTCCACTGAGGTGAACATAGCGTGTTGTGTGGTTGTCAAGTTTTGGCGACTTTCGACCATTGTCAGCAACGATAGGACAAACATCGAGAAGAAAAGGCCACTCTTTTCCTTAAAGCTTGCTTTATAGCTTGCCTTGGCAATGTATTCAATATCATCACCACTCTAGAGGCATTAGTCGGAGTTTCATTGGTACAATTTCAAACGAGGCAATCACGGTTAAAGCCATTCCTTTCGTAAGGCACTAGACCAAATATCGGTTTGAAAAACATCATCCCATGATGGACAGCGACCTAAAAACCTAAAGATGTCTTTCTCTGATCCCACCAAAACTCAATCACTGCAACAAACTAATGAATTGGATACTTTTTCTTTGGCAGCGATTCATGATTTATTTAAAACTATTAGCTAAGTTTAGAATAAGCTATGTTTTATAGTCGTAGCCACATTTTGCCACCTCTTTTTTTTACTGTCAACTCTTTTTCGTAGCGAATTTAGCTATGAAAAAGATACGGTGATTTTTTTTACTGTAAACTTTTTTTGTAGCAAAATATTTTTACCTACGAAACATTTTTTATAGCTAATAATGTTTGATAACGTTTGTAACTATTAACTTATTTTCACAACTAAAAACCCTTTGCTACAAAATTTTTTTCATAACAAAAACACACTGGTTCCTTAACTATCAACTACAAAAATGAATTTTGTAGTTAAAAAGATTTTGCTAGAAAAATATTCTTGTAGCTAGAGAAGAAGAACAACGAAAACGACATCATTTTGATAATGGTCCAATAGATGAAAGAAAAAAAAGGTCCAATAGGTGAAGATGATGATGAAGTATCTCAAGAGATTAAGTCACAACTGAATAATGTAGCTCTCCAAATAGAAGATGATGATATATCATCATTCTATATGAGAGATGTTAATCCCAATATACTAGAAGCAAACAAAGTTGAAGGCAATCTTATCGTAGAAAGAAATGAAGACTATATTGAAGATGAATTGTATGACGATAATGATAAATTGGCCAAATATAATAGTGATGAAGAGTCAAATCATAATGCAATTAATGATAATGATTTCGAAGATCATGATTGTGATGATTGAAGGTATCATAAAAGTCCTCTTTCTATTGCCTTATTATAATGTTGGTAACATTTATACTGTTAATGTGATTAATGTTGATGATTGAATGTATCTTGATTATGATGATTGAATGTTTCATGAAAATGCTCTTTATATTGTCTTAAACGTAATGTTTGTAACATTTAAGTTGTTAATATGCATACTGTTGATGATTGAATGTTGTTAATGGGATTAATGTTGATGATTGAATGCATGTTGATTATGATGATTAAATGTATCATGAAAGTGCTCTTTCTACTGTATCAAATGTAATATTGGTAACGTTTATGTTGTTAATATGGGTAATATTGATGATTGAATGTTATTAATGTGATCAATGTTTATAATTAAATGTATCTTAATTATGATGATTGAATGTATTATAAAAGCGCTCTTTATATTGTCTCAAACATGATGATGGTAACATTTCTGCTGTTAATGTGTGTATTTTAATGATAGAATGTTGTCAATGAGATTAATGTTGATGATTGAATGTATCTTAATTATGATGATTGAACGTATCATGAAAGTACTCTTTTTATTATCTCAAACATAATGTTGGTAAGATTTATGTTATTAATGTCATGATGTTGATGATTGAATGTTATTAATGTGATTAACTATGATGATTAAATGTAACTTGATTATGATGATTGAATGTATCATGAAAATGCTCTTTTCCTTTTGATGCGAAGGCACGAAGAACGATTGTCTAAAGAAAATTGGAATAGTTTATGTGATTATTTGACTAACCTAAAAGTTCGTGTTTGTTTTCTTGATTATTGGTCTTTATGCTTGCTTCCATTAATCTTGTTAGATGATTTACTAACGAAGTTCCTTTTTTTTCTTTATTTAGGAAAATTGTAAGAAGGCAAGGCTAGTAGAGAAAAAAAGAAAATTCTTTCCTAATCAGGGTCATAGTCATTTGTAGTTATCTGAAATGAATATGTAAGATCTTTGTTTGCAAGTTATACTTATATTAATAAAAATTATTTATTGTGTCTTATATTTTTGTTTCATAAAACAAAGTGGAAAAAAACTACATAGATAAGAGTGTGATATGATCACACTATATAAAGCCACTCACTATAATGAAAGTAAAGAATGGGAGTTCGAAGAAATAGAAAACAAATATGTAAGTATAAAAATTTGTTCAATATTTTAGTTCATTTATTAATGTAGTAGTAAGTAGTAATATTTGAATTAAATATTGCTTTTTTTAATTTTAGAATAAGATGCAAGAGTTACCAAAGAAATCTATGTCTAAGGGGAATAGAAATGACAAAATTGGCTCGGCCCAACTTTGGTTAGGGTTGACTGGGCCACGGGCCAGGCCCGAAATGACATTGTTTTGTCAAAAAAGATATTGTTTTTTATTTTTATTTTTAAATATTAGGTGAGGCTAGCCTACCTATAGCTCATCGGTACATATTCAAACTATGTGAAAGGTATTGCCTATGACCCTAATTCAAATGTTTCAACCTCAACATATAAAACAATCATTGAACACTTTCAAGAAGAAGCAATAAGCTTAAGGATGCATTACAAGTTGAAGTAACCAAGAGACAAGAAACATGAGCAAAATTAGCAAAACATGATATGTTATTCAAAAGATTACTTAATGCAGAGTATGACATAAATGAAGAAGAAAGCGAAGGATATTAACTCTATCTCCTATATTGTAACAGCCTAGATCACCCGCTCATAGATGTTGTCCGCTTGGGCCTTGGCCTAGCCAAGCCCTTACAGTTTTGCTTTTCTCGAGAACTTCCCAGGAGGTCATCCATCCTAGTACTACTCTTGCCCTAGCATATTTAACTTCGGAGTTCTGATGGATCCGGTGAGTTAGGGCATGAAAAATGCATCTGTAAGGGAGAGATATCCATAGCCTTATAAGACGTACTTCGTTCCCCTCTCCAACCGATGTGGGATCTCACACTCTCCACCCCCTTAGGGCCCAGCTTAGCTGGCACAACAGTTCGGGTACGTCTTCCCATGGGTGGGAAGAGCAAAACCGTGAGGGGTTTGGCCCGAGGGGCAATCCAAAGCGGACAATATCTGTGGACGGGTGGTATGGGCTGTTATAAGTGGTATCAGAGCCATGGTTAGTACATTTTCAAAAGTGTTATCTCTATTTGCAAATATTCATAAGCCTTAGGAGTTGATTATGGGTGTCGAAAGTCTTTGGTCGAGAGGTTGAGTCTCGAATCGTTAAGTTGACATCCTTAACAGTTGAATGATTTCGACCTTGATCAGAGTACTTGTCGACATTCCTTAAGATGTTTAGGATATCGGATAAGCTAGGCTTAGTTCGATCTATTTTATTAAACAATGTCTTTTTCTTTGATTCTATAGAGATAGCATTCCCCTATCTATTTGATCAATCAAGTAAGAATTTCGAGAATAAAAATTTTTTAAGGGGAAGAGTTGTAATATCCTGTCTCCTAAAATTGTTAAGAGATTAAAATGTTAGCTTGAGTCAGATGAGTTATTTTAGGAAACATTGCAAGATAGTGTATACATTCATTTGACATGTTCCTGGGTAGGAAAGGTTTATACTAATCATGATGTAATTGTGAGTTAATTTTGTCCTGAATTTTGTTTTGATGGATTTTAATTAGTAAATTGGGAATAAGTGACAAATGGCTTAGTTATATGGATGACAAGTGGCTTGAGTATAATTGTGACAAGTGGCCCTTTAAGTTTGCGACAAATGGTACTTTAGAATTGTGACATGTGTAGCTTTACAAATGGTAAAATGTGTAGCCTTAAAATGAGTGAGATGTGGAGCCTAAAGTAAGTGACACATGGACCAATGAAATAGTGACACATAGATTAGTTCCACCTTCTTAAATTTTCTAAAGAAAATAGATGAAAAGGCAATAGAAGTAAGAGTGAAGGTCTGCCATAAGGTTAGAAGAGAGAGAGACAAAAATGAGAGGAGAAGGAAAGAAGTTGTCAAGGTAAGTTGAAATTCTAGTTTCAATTTCATCTTTCTATTTCGATCTGTTTTTCATATCCTTAGAGCACGAGTTTGAAGAAACTCAAAGAATGAAAGTTGTAAATATATGTCTTAACTTGACCTCTGTGAAAGTGGATTGACAAAATAGTAACTAGAGCTCGAGTTATACTTGTTTCCCTAATACTGCCTGTGATAGACACCTGTGCAAGAGCCTTGTATTATTTCCTGATTTTTTAGGACTTTAGAGTCCTAATTAGTGAAAGTATAAAACATAAAAAAAATGGTTATTGATGTCTTATTAATGCTTCCATTAAACGATTTTGTTAGATGTATTGATAATAATTTATTAAGGGTTGAGTATCGGTTTCTAGTCTGTTTCTTACCAAAAACAGGACATAATTTGGATGGAGATTATATTTTAAAGGGAGATATTGTTTTTGTAATTTTTGGATATATTAAGACTAATTGAAGTTTACTTTCAGGGGGCATAAGAATCATGGTAATTTGATTTTTTTTAAAGAGAGTTATGATTAAAAGAAGACAGCTTATTCATAAAGGAACATTAGGAAGAAAAGGATGTAAACATTGCACATAAGGTTAGGTTAGCTTGATGGTTGGGGAGATGACAGAGGAACTTGAGGATACTATAAGACATCAATACCCCTATTTATTTGTGTTCTCGACTTTGGAGTTTCGAGGATGAAACTCTTTTGAGGAGGGGAGGACTTGTAACACCAAACTTCTTGAGCCCTTTGGTGATTGTTCTATATTTAGAGATACTACTATATATTGATATATACATGGTTGTATATGAGTTCAAAGATGAATTTAAATCCTTTTGGAGCGTATGCCAATGATTTATAATGTTATATGCCTTTTCATAAACTTAGAATTCATCGGTAAGTAAAATCTTGGAGATTTCCAACATATAAGCTTTTAAGTGTGAGAAACCGAGTCCATTGGATGGATATGATCATGGTGGTTAAATTAAATGTGTTCTAATACCTTGGAGGTGATTAGACATTATTTATAGACTTATTGGACATTTAGAAAGTTTAATTGGAAAAGTTGATGTACTTGAGGGCTTATTTGTAACTTGTTAAAAGTCAAAGGAGTTAAACGTAGTTTCTCAATTCTTGGAGGATCAATATATAATTTTATAAAGTTAAGGGGCTTAATTATTATTTCTAAGAGTCTAAGGACCAAAGTAAAAATAAAAGGTTTGGAGATTTCTAAAATTTGGGCTTAATTGCAAATTTTGAAAAGTTTGGAGGGTAAAATGGTAAATTTGCATAAGCTAAGGGCAAAATGGTAATTTCACCCCATTTGGACAAAGAAGAGCCAATATTTTAGACCCTTCTTTCACTTATGGCCGTGCATCACATTTCTAAGGACTTAAGACATTTTGTTTTAACTAAAAGAAAGGAGACGAGAGGAGAGAAAGAAGCAAGTTTCTACCATCACCTATTTTCCACCAAGTTTTTGATTCTTCAACCTCAATCAACGTGTTCTAACCTAATTTGAGGTCAAGGAACTCAAATCTATCATTATATTTGAGAAATTCTCAAATGATTTGAAGATATCACTAAAGGAAGGTTTAGGGTAAATTTTGTCTCATCTCTTCGTACATTATGATTTTGAGTTTGGTGTTAAGGTATGTTGTTCTCCATTCTTAAATATGCTTGAAACATGGTTTAAATGAACTGTATGATGTTAATTATGTATGTATGAGGTGAAATGATGATGGAAAATGAGGAAGAAGTACATTATAAGGAGGCTTTCAAGTTTATGCCTTTAGGTGTTTGATAAAACACAACTGTTTTGCTACCTGAATTTAAAAAAAAGAGAGAAAAGTATAGATATTTAGTTAGCCTTGTATAGTCGGATTAAGGATACCATGAGTGTCCTTAGCCCGGTTATGCGATGGTTGTCATAGATCCGATGTGGTATCGAGTCGTGACACTTTCAAACTGGCTACTCTAATCACAATGCCTTTATCCGCACATGTATTCTATGAAATGCATCAAATAACAAAATATGCCATGAATAGCATTCACTTATGATGCACAGACAGAATCTTATATTCATCGGACCTAAGTCCAGCATTCAACTTTCGTTGAGTATACAAATATCATTTAGAATTCAAATGCAAACAAAACACTTCCAATACATTCCTGAATATCAAACTCCTCATACCATTAAAGTTCAAAATTCACATACATTCCATAATTGGAAGTTAAACAAAATCAATCCTAAGAAAATCATCTAGGTTGACTCACAGTATGCTCCAATTTATGCTATTATCTGGATGGTCCGACAATGTCTAATTTGCATCCAACTTTAGAGTCTAAAAGTAGACAATTCACACATAGTTCACATAAAAAATTCAATCAATCAAATACTTATTCATTTGTGCACATATCTACATGTTTCATGTTCAATGCATGCTCAATAACTATTCTGGGTATATTTCCTTAATTCATATCTTATGATCATTTATACTTCAAAACTCATATATTTCTAATTTGAACTTAGGTTTAAAACTCAATAAATTATAATATCATCAATCAATCATTCATCAATGTTGTTTTAACATTATATGATCATACAATATCCAAACTCTCATTCATTTTTATAACATCTCCAAAATTTCAGACCTGAATATTTGGTAAACAACAATCCATTATTAATGAATTTAAATGAAAATGAAATTTGGTGGAGAGCAATATCAATGTGTGAGGAGTTTGTAGGAGGTCCGGATAAGAAGTTATGATCAAAAGAGTGAAGGGTGTTCAAAGCTGTCAAACAGCAGGATACACAAGCACGATCATGCACTTCCAATTGATCCTCCTCTATCATGATCGTGCTTTTACATGATCATGCAACCCATTCATGAACCCTTTTTGTCATGATTCTGCTTGTCCACGATCGTGCACTACCTCTTATTCAAGCTTCATTCCAGTTTTTCTCAAAATAGACTTTTGGTTCAATTGTTCATGGCCATTTTGACAAAGAAAAAGAAGGATTTAGGAAAAAAATTCTTATAAAAAATTGTTTCTTTATGTCTTAACTTTATAATTTCATGTAATTTGGTTCAGTATTCTAAAAGTTATACCCAAAATACTATAGATTATTCCAAAACTGTGACAAAATCCAAAAACTCAACTTTAAGACAACTTGTATAACTCTTAAAGACATAATTCAAATTTGATTCCTTTATAAAAAAATATGGTCATATGTATCTAGTTTAATATAAACTTAAAATCATCCCATTTGGATGTCTTCAGATCAAGGTATGGCCAAAATAATGATACATGTTCGGTGAAAACACTACAACTAACATATTCCAGCAATTCTTCTTCACCAATATCACATGCATTTCAATCGAATTCAAGCATTATTCTTATATCATTTGACATGCCATAAAACTCAGATTGTTACTTACCAATTAGGCTTCAAATGCAGCTCAAAACTCCAGATTATACTAGTCCTTCCAAGCAAGAAAAAATCAACACAAACTTATAATCACATTTAGCTAGTTTTCCGGCAATTTGGTGAAGGATATACGTATGGGTTTCATGCAACAAATTGACTAGGGTTTAAGAAAAATTATAGAGAAAGAGTTGATGCAGTTTCGGTGAAGAAACAAAGGAAAGAAATAGCAAAAGTCAACTATAGAAACTGACTACATCATATGCTAGGTATCACTAACTTACAAAGACATATGTCTTAAAACATACTAGCCATTTGTTCAACAATTATGCTGCCATTTGTCACCATTTAGTTAGTCCACACTTCATTCCAAGATTGGCCCCCTGGTCACATTCTAATTGATCCAATTGTCATTTAATTACTAGTTCATTTTTTCCCATTTTAACTATGCCAAATGTCACTCAATTATAGGTTAAATCATCCAAATTTTCCATGTATCAATTTATCCCACCACTTGGCCTTTTTCTTAGTCTAAATGTACATTTTAATCCATCAATTTCCCAATCTATAACATTTAATTCGAATTTACTAATTGAAATCCTAACATACCAAAATTCAAGACATACAAAATCACAATTCACATTATGATCACTTAACATTTTTTATACCCCGGAATAAGTCAATTGAGAGCATATGCTATCTTTGTAATGTGTTCCAACATAAATTCGTGTATCAATGCTAATGTCAAGCATGTATATGCAATACTTAATCTAGGGTTAAACCCTAAGTATGTTCCAAAAAATAGGATATTACAATTCTCCCCCTTAAGAAATTTCATCTTCGAAATTCTTACCTGATTGATTAAATAGGTAGGGGTATTGATTTCTCATGTGCTCCTCCGTTTCCCATGTAGCTTCCTCACTTGAATGGTTTCTCCAATGTACTTTTACCAATGGGATCACTCGATTTCTTAATTGTTTATTCTAATATTCAATTATCATAACTAGTTCTTCAACATAACTTAGATTACTAGTAACTTTAATCTTTTAATTCGATATCACATAAGTTAGATTCGACCGATATCTCCTAAGCATACTCACATGAAACACATTATGTATCTGTTCCATTTCAGAAGGTAAGGCTAACTTATAAGGCAATGACCCAATTTTTTCAATTATCTCATATGAACCAATGTACCTAGCTCTTAACTTACCCTTCTTACCAAACCTCAGCACACCTCACCAAGGTGATACACTCAAAAATACTTTATCTCCTACCTGATACTCCATATCTCTTTTATGTTGATCTACATAACTCTTCTGTCTATCTTCTACTACTTTAATTCTACTACGGATCAATTTCACCTTGTCAACAGTATCTTGAATCAATTTGAGGCCTTTGACAATTCTTAGACCCTCTTCATCCCAATATAAAAGTGAACGACACTTTCTTCTATACAACGCCTCATATGGAGCCATACCGATACTATTGTGATACTAATTATTATAGGCAAATTCACTCAAAGCCACACATTGATCTCATGCTCCTTGAAACTCCAGAACATAGGCTCTGAGCATATCCTCAATAGTCTTAATAGTCCTCTCACTCTAACCATCTATCTGAGGATGAAATGTAGTTCTAAAGTTTAACTTCGTACCTATGGTTGACTGTAAACTATCCCAAAATCTCGAGGTAAATCTAAGATCCTTTTCCGATACAATGGACACTGGAACTCCATGTAACCTCAATACCTCATTCATATATCTTCCAACTAACAAACCTAATAAGTTATTCTCTCTCACTGGCAAGAAGTCAATCGACTTGGTCAATCTATCAACAATGAATCAAATGGCATTATGTTGCCTTGCAGTCCTTGGCAAACCCATAATAAAATCCATTATGATTCTCTCCCATTTCCACTCCGGGATAGGCAATGGCTGTAACTTTCCAACCGAAGCCTAATGCTCAGCTTTTATCTGTTGACAAGTCAAACACTTAGCCACATATTCAGGCACCTGCTTTTTCATCCCTCTCCACCAAAAATGTTGTTTCAACATGTTATACATCTTGATCATACCAGGATGCATGCATAAGCTGCTACATGTGCTTCCACCAGAATCTCTTTCCTCAAATCTTCAACATCGAGAACACATAATCTCTACTTTAACCACAATGTATCATCTCTCAATTTAAATTCAGAATTCATATTCACTTTCAACTTCTCAGTTAACTTCACCAATTCTGGATCTCTGTTTTGAGCCTTTTTTTATTCTTTCACGCAATACAAGTCTCAACTTCAATGTAGCTATCAATGCTTCATTCTACCCCAAATTCAATTCAACATTCAATGTTCTCAATTGAACTAGGCTCAGTAGCCTCGATAACTATACTTGAGGCACACTACTATTGGACTTCCTGCTTAATGCATCAGCTACCACATTACCTTTGCCAGGATGATACTCAATTATACAATCAAAATCTTTCAATAATTATATCCATCTCCTCTATCTCATGTTCAACTCCTTCGAATCAACAAATATTTTAAACTTTTATGATTAGTAAATACCTAAAAAGTTTCACTATACAGGTAATGTCTCCAATTCTTCAAAGCAAATACTACAACAGCAAGTTCTAAATCATATACTAGATAATTAAACTCGTGAGACCTCAATTGTCTCGATGCATATGCTACTACCCTACCATACTGCATCAGTAAACATCCTAAACCCTGGTGTAAAGCATCACTATAAACAAGATATCCTCCAGATCTAGATGGAATAGTCAATACTGGTGGTGTAGTTAACTGATGCTTTAGCTCCTAAAAACTCCTCTGATAATCACCATTCCATCTGAAAGGCACATTCTTCCTCAGAAGTTTTATCAAAGGGACTGAGATTAGTGAAAACCCCTCAACAAACCTTCTGTAATAACCAACTAATCCAAAGAAACTCTAAGTCTCAGTCACATTCTTTGGAACTTCCCACTTCAACACTACTTCTATTTTCTTCAGCTCTACCTATATGCCTTGTTCAGATACAATATGACCCAAAAATACTATTTGATCAAACCAAAATTCACACTTATTGTACTTGAGATACATCTATTTCTCTCTAATTATTTGTAAAACCAATCTGAAATGCTCTAAATGTTCTTCTATACACTTCGACTATACCAAGATGTCATCAATAAACACAATCACAAAGTGATCTAAATAAGGTTGAAATGCCCTATTCATCAAGGCCATAAAAGCTACTAGGGCATTAGTCAACCTAAATAGCATCACCAAAAACTCAAAGTGCCCATATCTTATTCTAAATACATTTTTTAGTACATCAATCTCAGTTATTTTCAACTGATAATATCCTGATCTCAAGTCTAACTTTGTGAACACTTAAGCTCCCTATAATTGATCAAGCAAATCATCAATCCTTAGCAATGGGAATTCATTCTTAACTGTCACCTGATTTGATTGCTGATAATCAATAAATAATCTTAGAGTTCCATCTTTCTTCTTTATAAACAATATTGGAGCTCCCCAAGGTGACACACTAGGCCTGATGAAACCCTTATCTAACAACTCTTACACTTGGATCTTCAATTCCTTCAGTTCTACAGGTGTCATCCTATATGGAGGAATTGATATAGGAGCGGTACCTGGAACAAGGTCTATGGTAAACCTCATCTCCCTTTTTGGGGGTAAACTTGGTAGTTCTGTAGGAAACACATCTAACAAATCCTTAAGTGCAATATCGTAAATGGTTTGTTTATTTCAAGTATCAACTACATGGGCCAGAAAAGCCTCACATTCAGGTTGGCACTACCTGACCAACTCCTCGAAACACCACTCTTGGTTGATTAGAGGATTCAGGACCTAGTTCCTTAGTATAATAGTTTATCACAGTCCGATGAGTAGTGCTGGGACCCGATCTCGGAACCAGATCCCAACCGAAAGAACGAAAAACAGATCGAAACTAAGCGAAGAAATTCGAATCATAGAGTGAAACGAAAAGCAAAAAACATACATCGGATCGGAAGGCAAAACAATCGAAAGCAAAAGTATCGAATCAAAATGAATCAAATCGGAAAGCGAATCGAATACGAATCGAATCAAAGTAAACACAATTCGAACGTATCGAAAGCAAATTGAAAACGAATCGAATCGAACAAACGGATCAATCAAAACATAAAGCGGCAACAAATCGAAAACGGATCCGACATCCGAAAACAAAATAGCGTAGGAAATTATCGCGTTGGAAACCTTAGACTAATTCAATCTGGATCTGGTGTAAATTTGTTTCTTTTCATCTTGTTCAATCTCATACAAATCAATACACTTTTTCAATTTGGAATTCATCATCA
>JANVCQ010000003.1:28317449-28342196 GCA_025531925.1 Erythroxylum plowmanianum
TATCAAGATTGACATCTATCAATGCATCAAATATTTCTTAATTGCCTATTTATTATAATTAAGGATTCAAATTAATTAAATTTAATCTAATTAAAACATAATTAATTCTAATTCTAGAAAACATCTTTTCTAAAATTTAAATTGAAAATCAATCTAATTATTATTCTAAATCAAATTTTTTTAAAAATTAATTTTAGAATTAATATTAAATTTAAAACTATTTTAAATTTTGTTTGGCTATAAAATTAGTTTACCCTAATTTTAGGATTGATTTAAATTTGATTACAATAATTTATACTATGGGCTCCACTCGCTTAATGGCCAAACAAACATTATTATTGGTTTAGGTTACATTAACCTTTTAAGCAAACAATCTAATACTTATTTCGACCCTAAGTTACCATATCCTTGTATCCAAACACCATCCTTCTTCTTCAAACGTACACCAGTCTTCTCCCACCTCTGGTCTCCTCCATCACAACTCAAGCATCCTAATCTTAGGCTCCTCAATGTGGAAAACTTAACGTTATGAAAGCAATCATAAACTCAAAACCAAAAACATTTTGTGTTGCTAATAAGAGATTTACAATCTTCTAAAGGCAAAAACTTATCCATATGGGTTTCAAAAATCAAAATTCTTATGCTAGTGCTAGAAATTTTCTAGTTCCTCTTAATGAACCAAACATCACCATCGTAGGATTTATTAATTTCGTAAGCCTAAACCTGAACTTTTTAGATCTAAACATGCTTTATCATTTGAGGCAGGAGTTGGGTTTCATAAATTCATAAGCTCTAAAATACATTTTGAACTTTTCATATTCGAGTTTGTGATTGAGAGAGCTTTAATGCTCTAATATGAAGTTAAATTATTATTCAAAATAATTTGATTTTAATGCTCTAATATGCTTTATCCATGACTTATAACCCCTTTCTCTTTGGTTATGATAAGACCTTTAATCTCAAACTCAAGATCAAATGCAAGTCTACAATGAGAGTTCCTTATTGATGAAAGACTAGGAATGCTCATGTTTGCTAGTAAATGCCCATATAATTAGGGTCATCCTATGAAAGGGGAGAAGTATAAGACACAACATAAGACACAATTAGTATAAGTATAAGACATAGTTAAATGAAAGGGGAGAAGTTGATAAATACAAATCAAATTTGATCACATAGGACTACAAGCAAGAATTTGGAATCAATTACAACAATGTCTTCTCCCCAATGTAAAGCATGACATAATCATATTCGTGATCATATTGGTAGCATAAAACTTGTGGCCTATTTTCAATTGACGTGAAATTGATATTTTACATAGCAATTTGGATGAAAATGCATTTATTAGACAACCTCCGAGTTGTATAAAGTGTAGATAATAGCCTAAAGTGTATAAATTTAAAAAGGCTTTATATAAATTGAAAAATTTTCAAGGGATTGACTGTATAGAATCTTATTTTTTAGAGGAAGGTTTTCAAAAATGCTCATGTAATCATAAAATCTTTGTTAAATTTAAAGATGGAGGGGGAAATATTTATTATATACTTATAAGCTAACAATTTGTTTTATTTTAGAACTTGTTTGACTATGTTTGAAAAACTTAGGAATCTATGATGCTTGAAGTCAATATTGTAAGATTCTTTTTATTTAGGGCTATAACTAATTAGTCTTTTATTTTATAACAGAGTGAAAAGAGGACTAAAAGCTATTGAATTATACTTGTGATCCTTTTATGGGCTCACTCTTCTCAACATATTTATTGGTGTGATATGAATATAATGTAGAGCTATTAGAATATCTTGATGATAGGGTTTAAGCTTATGACTAACTAGCATAAGTCTTGCTTACCACCTTACAAACCTATATGTAATAACTTATAAGAGATTAGGCATAACATCCCGTTTCTATGCTAAGGGTTAGAACCCTAGATTTCTGTAATTGAGAAAAACAATAAGAGATTAAAAAAATACATTTTATACTCATGCATAATGTTAGCATACACACACATGAACTTGAATTTTGCACATATTAGGATGATTTGTTCATGCACTCATTTGACATTTTTCGGGTATAAATGATTGTTTTAATGTGATTATAATGTGAATTAAAGATTATGTGTCTTAAAAATTGAGTTAGTGTGTATAAGTAGTGATTTAGAATTTTTGGTAAAATTTGAGAATTTTTTGGAATTAAAGATATTTTTGGACTAGGAAAAATGTCAAGTGGCGAGACAATTAATGAATAGTAGCAGAAACAAGTGTCAAATAGCAGTAAAAATTTTGATGAATGACATTAGGATTTAATGACATATGTCATTTAAAATTGGGAGTCAATTCAATTAGAATTGGGACACAAATGGAATAGTTAATTAAAAGACCAAAAGATGACCACGAGAAAGTGACATGTGGAAAATGACAAGTGTCACTTGCCACACCACTTGTATTAACCCATGATTTTTATTAAGTGAAAGATCTACTCTCATTTTGGTCTTTCGCTTGCTATTTTCTCCTCTCTTCGTTAGCTTCTCTCATCTTCATTTTCTTCATCTTCCTCTCCTTCTCATGACACTCTTTTCTCCAAGCATCAAAGTTAAACCTTACTTTCTTCCATCACTGGTTACTTTAAAGTTCTTACTATCTTTTCTTCTTGATAAAAACCCACCTATTCTACTTTGACAAGATAATGCTTGTGGGATGCATGGGAGAAGCTAGGGCTAAGTGTTATTTGAAGATCTTGAAGTAAACAAGTATAAAGCATTACTCTTCTTTATTTGTTGAATGAAACATGTTTTGATGATAGTTAAGAGTTAAATTACCATAAAATGAGGATGGGTACATGCTGAAACATGAATGAGAAATATGGTTATATTCATGTCTTGTTTTTATATATATGATGATTAATATTTCATAAGTTGTTGTTGAGATGATTTGAGTTAGAATAATCATTAAAGATGGTGTAGGAAAAATTGAAGAAAAATTTGATAGATAATGAGTTTTATGTTATGTTTTCATGATGTATTAATATGGATCTCATTGGGTGTTTTGGAGATGAACTAAAATGAGTCTAGAGCTAAAGAAAGGGAGTAATGTGATTTCTTGAAATGGGAAGAATTAAGGTGATAGTTATAAGTAAAATGAAAGTAGAAATGAAGTTTAACATGTGCAGAAAGTTAGTGATGAATATATATATATTCTGTTTTTAGTGTTCATGATCAATCATGGACTATAATTTGTTTATGGATAATATTAAGCTGAAATGGAGTTAAGAATGATGAGGAAATGATGAGTAATTAAACTAGAAATGATAGACCAAGCATAAGGTGATGAATGTAGTAAGTAAAGGGTTAGAAATCTAGAAAATATGGATGCAATTGGATAGATTTTGGGGTAAGAGGCATAACTTTTGCTGTGAATATCAGATTGAGGTCATTTAAGTATGCTTTCAAAGAGGACTTCAAGTTCTATAACTTTTCTGAAGACTCCGAGGAGAGATTTTGCTACCTAAAGGGTTAAATTTTCACATTTCTATAGGTGTCCTGTGAATGTCCGCCTAGCGAACACGATGTCCCTTCAAATAGACATGGGCGGAGCTGGAAAGCTAGAAAACCTAAGAATGTCCACCCAGCGGACATGAAGTCCACCCAAAAGCCATTCACTAGCCATATAGACTTAATTTAGGCTTGAATGGAGCTTGAATTGAACCTAGAATGATGCTTGGATTAAGTGATTAAATGTGTGATATGTATGAAGTGATAATTGACATTAGTGAATGAATTGTTGATATCAAACTACCATAGGCATGAGTATAATAGGAATGAAGATGTTCATATGATTGTAGTTATGATTCAAAGGAGACACATACAAAGGATAAGGATTGAATAGTGAACTTAGAATGATCATGTACAAATGAAGTATAAACCTAAGTTCAATTAGACGTATATGATTTATGAAATGAGAATGAACATAAGAAGTGAATTTAGGTAATATACCTAGGATTGTCATTGAGCATGCATATACACAACACATTTATATATGTATGTGATTGAGTATTCATAAGATTGTGTAATTAATACTGTGTGTGAATATATGTATTACATGATGTTGATATAAAGGATAGAACATCTGCATCCAGATGTTTTCGGATCATGGAAACTAATGATAATCTGGAGCGTACTGTGAGTTGACCTAGATAGTCTCATTTTCATTGTTTTTTCTGTTTTAAAATTATGTATTGAATTGCTGCTAATATGATTGATGTGAATATGTTGATTTCGAATAATAAATGTCTGAGGCGTTTGATGCATGTAAAAATCATTAGAAGTGCTCCTCGAATGTGAATTTAAATGAATAAGTGATACTCAACATTATTGTTAAATGCCAGACCAAGTTCTGATGATAAATGTGAATGTGAATGTGAAATTGAAATCAAGTGACTAATAGAATATATGTGAATGTGATGCATTTCATTACATGAATACATGACAACATAAGGGCTATTGTGACCGGAGTAGCCACAAAAAAAGAGCTTAAAACTCAGAAAGTAAAAAAGAGCTTAAAGCTCATAATGTGATAAGAGCCTAAAATGAGTCATGTATCTTCAACGGATAATGGATAGTTATTAATAAGCCCGATATTCACAATAGATATAGGACAGTTATAGGCACCTAGTTACAACAACAACAATTGAAAGTGAGTCTCATGAGCATTACATATGTATTTGTATTATGATTTAAATGGTTGAAATAAATAGTTTGAATGATTTCTGAATGTGAAATATGATTTAAGTGAATATGAAATGTAAGTGACTCAACATGTTGAATTGATGAAGTGATGTGAATTTTTAGAGTATATTAATCGAAATGTTATGTGATTGAGTGAGTCATTGAGGATGGTACACTCACTGAGTTCGCAAAACTTAACCTAATATTTGCAACATTTTACAGGCTTAGAGAAAATCTTCAGTTAAACAAATTGAAGTCTAGCCATTGCATTCGAGTAAGAGATAGATGTCGAGATTAGTTCGCGTCTGCATATGTATTTCATTATTTTGTATTAAAATGTGTATTCACAAGTATTGTACAATATGTATGTAAATGATTTGGTAATGTAATGACATTATGACTAAAAGTGTTTTGTATCTGTAATAGGCCTAAGTGACTACTGAAATTATGATGATGTGTATAATGGTTATAACACTTGTGATTGAAAATGTTTATAAATAAAATGGGTCAAAATTGATTATTAGTTTTCTAAAATATGCGTGTGATGTATGAAAAGTTTTTTAATGGTTATGATTGACTAACTGTCCTAGTATACCACCCTTTTAGAATATATTCTCGAATACCGTCGATTTGTTCGAAAATATGTCCTATGAGAGTGAGGTGCTACATTAGGTTTACATCATTTATAAATTGAGTTAAATTAGTAGGAGAGGCCAGAGTTGATTCTAGAAGTTTTGCAAAAAGTTGATTATGTAGGGTTTAAGAATATTAATCATATCTTCCAATCCAAGCATTCTTAATATTATTTGTCTATTCATGATCTATTAAGGTGCATAGAATACCATTGAATGAACTCGTAATTTACTTTTGTTGAAAAATATATTTCATATATAGTATCAGAGTTATATTTCAATATCATCTGTAGCTCTTTTATTTGAATAGGTTAATTTTTCTTACTATAAAAACTTAGATTGAAGATTTTATGATTTCAAAAAGTCTCCAAGTTTAATTTACTTGAAACCCAAAAATTTTTGTTGCTTCTTATGATTAAGTCATAGGGTTTACTAACATCAGCACCAAAATAGGTCATTAATCAATTTTGTGACTTATATGAATAAGTTATGTGATTAGTTAATAACTACACCAAAGTGGATTTTTAATTAATTTTATTATTTTTTGTGATTAAAATAAAGTAATCAATGTATAATCTAAATATGTTATTAATAAATAAAGTAAAAGTTAAAATATAACAAAAATAAAAGGATTTAATTTTTCTTTTAAGGAGAAGAAAAAAGAGAAAAGACTTCTAATAAAAAAGCAAGAATACGAATACTAGGTTAGTGAAGATACGAAGTTACATTGGAAAGTCCCAAACCAAGTAAACATCTTGCTTCAAATATTCAGACAATAGAAAAACCACCATTTTGATTTGAAAAACAAGGACTAAGATTTTGAATATGGGAAAAAAAGAAGAAGCAAAGTCCCCGTTTGGTTTTACATTTTCAAATAAAAAAGAAATATGGACGTTGTCATTTACTTTAATGTCCTCTTGGATTCGTATTTAATTTATCAAATTAATAGAAAGCCGTAAAATTCAATAGAAAAGAAATTCAGTTGGTGGTGGTGGGGATGGTCAAATTTGAGAAACGACAAAATTGCAAACCGAAGGGTTTAAACGTGATGAGTGCCTAATGACGTGTCTTTTTCATGCATGAACTAATGCATTACGTACACGCTTTGCCCCCTCATTAGGTATCATATCTCTAATTTTATGTTTTTAGTGTGTTCCGTTAAATTCCATTTATATATACTTTATTTTGTTATTTTTAAAGAATTAGATTTTCTATTTTATATTTTTTTTTATTTTCTACTAAATCTCATTCATACACTTATGTAAATTTTACATAAATATATGAATAAGATTTAACATAATAAGGTTAAAATATGATAACCGAAACAGAGTCTTTGATCGTCCGTGTTCATATTGGAAGTTCAGTCATTTAATTGTGTATTTGTATTTGTTCAAAATAAAAAAGGTATTTTATGTATAATATTTAAAAGTTTTTTGAAAATATTATCTGATGGGCATTAAAATGAGAAGTTGAGGGACAACAGCAATGGGATTGCTTTAAAGCACCAAACTTCCTTGCATTAGTTCGCTGTCATATTATTAAAGGCCGGCCAACTATAGAATAAAGCAGATATGTAGAGGACGCTTAAATTGTCAATTTGCTTTACTAGATCTAATGAAGGAAATCTTTACTGTGGGTAATTAGGACATCACAATTTATTTAGTTTTTATCTTTTAATTCTTATTATATTTTACTTGATTTTATACATTAGACATCATCAAGAAGATGTTAATGTTGTGCAAAAATAGTAATCTTAATAAAAAATCTCGCTAAACATGAAATCTGGAAAAGTTTAATGTACACAATCTTACTCCTAATTAGTCGAGAGATTATCTTTGTATTGTACCAAATTAGTAACATATATTGAAATTCGTTAAAAATTATAAGTTTCTTTAGAATTTTATATTACTTTATTAAGTAAGCTAATGACATTAAAATTATTATGTTTTTGTTAAAGACTTGTGCTTTTACGATATTAATCATAGATAAGTTTTAAATTAAACTATCAATTTCATTTATATCATTAACTAATCGAATTAAGTGTAAATTAACTTAATAGTAAGTGGCCTTTTAAGACGCTAGTTTATGGATCGTTTTAGATTGAGGTAGCCACTGAAATTGGTTCCTTACTTGATTAGATTAATATCCTTTTGGATTGTCTTCTACTGTATTATCTATTGAACATGTCAATAATTTCTTTCCCCTTCAATTACTAGTGAGTGGCAAATTTAAATTATTAAATAATTTCTAAATTTGAATATATTGAAAGGCAAAACTTGTACCAGTAAGATTCGTATAATTACTATAAATAAATTTAAAATTTTTATGTCCAAGAACCAAAAGGAGCACTTGTGCCTAATAATTTGTATTTTTAAATAAAACTTGTATAAAATACAAATTAAATTATAAGTGTATGTAAACAATTCACATATAAAAATGAAGTTTTATATAATATGATGTTTATACATATACATAAGGGTAGGATTTCATATTTTGTAAGCCAATGTTTTTCTATATCCTAACAATTATGTCGTAAAAATTAATAAATATTCATTCTCAAATGCAAATGTAGCACTAAGTTTCATTTAGACCTTAGTGTTGGTTGGCATGGATTCTTGCTTGAGAAAGTAATTTTTTTTCCTAAAATATATATTATCACGTTTGGTTCATTTTTTCGAGTAATTAGGAAAGTAAAACTTTTCTCAATCTAGGGAAAGTAATAGCACTTTATTTGGATTCTAAATCCTAGCACCTCTTGATATTTAGATTACTTTCCTCAATAATTTAATTTGAAAAATATACTAATCAATTTAACCATTCTTTCTCTCTTAACTTTAAGACAACTTTTTTTATAAATCCTACCTCATTTTCAACTAATGTTACGAATATCATACCGGATTTGGTACTGGATTGGGTTCTGGTATGGTACTGTAATAATATCGGTTAATACCGAGTACTGTTTCGGATAATTTTTTAAATTTATGAAATAGTCCTTAATTTTTTTAAAATTACAAAATAGTTTATTGTCATATTATACAGTTGTACTGTATATTTTAAACTCTGTTTTCAAAAATAATAATAAATAATAATAATCACAATTTTAATTTAATAATTATTAATAAATATAATTAAATTTAAACTATATTTTTAAAATATATAAATTTCAAATAAATTTTGATTTAATAATTAAAAATATATCAAAATAAATATTAGTTTATAAATAATCATTTTTAAATTATTTATTTTTAAAAATAAAATATTTTTATTAATACTTTATTAATAAATATTATATAAAATATTAAANNNAATAGAAATAATTTTTTGTAAGTTTTATTTAATTTATAATTATTATTAGTAATAAAATATTTATTATTATTTAAAAAATTAAAAATTCACAATAATTATAAAAGTTAAAATAAATAAAATAACTAATTAAAAAACTTTAAAAAAAAGGGGGAGGGAGTGATAGGAGGGAGGGAGGAAAATTTTAAATTTTTTTGAAAAAAGTCCTCCTATTTTTTAAAATTTTCGGTATCAATCGGTATTTAGATTTTGAATATTTTTACTTAAAAGTTTCAATCGACAATCTTCAGGTTCATATTTTTTCTTATTTAACGATTTCAATTTTTATTAGGTTTGTAGGGATATAACTAAGAACATAAGTCAAAATTAAGTTAAATTCTATAAAATACTGTTGCATACCAAACACTATAATAAAAATTCACCTTATTTTCCTATTAGAATTTTTATAAGTATTCAAACATGTGAATATCTTTACTTTCTATAGATTTATTTTTCGAAGAATCATATTCTAAATTCACTTTACTTTTCCGCCAACTAAAAAGGGCCTTATGATTTTGATATTTTGTTTTTGTTTTCAAATTTAGTAAATAAAATATATTTATTTGACTTTGATCTTTTCAGGTTTTTATAAAAATCATAAAGGTAGTTTTTATTTTATTTTTATAATTTGATTTAGTTTCATTGTTTATTTATTTAATATTAATTATTGATAAGAATTTATAAATAATCTAATTTAAAATTGTATATTTAATTAGTTAGAATTATGAATAATTTAGTTTATTTTTATAATTAATATAAAAATTTGATAATTACTAATAAATATAATTTAAAATTTAGCATATATTTAAATACATCAACTTTAAATAAAATTTACTTATTATCAATAATAAAAATATATAAACAAAATTTAAATGAAAATCCCTAATATATTAATATCAAGTCGGTAAATTTGAACAATAACTCCTTGACGGACACGTAATATTAACAGGCACTAATTCTAGTAGTAAAGTGATAACTGATAAAACAAAAACAGGCTAATAGAAGAAACCGCGGGTGGGTGGCCCTCAGATTTGTGCTGTTATTTTTCTCCCAGACCCAGTCCTCGTCCTCGACCAGATCGCCTCTAATAACAACACTCCCACGCGACGTCCACTTCTCTTTTCCTTTGCTTTTTCTCTTGTAATCTGGGGAGGTATTATATACATTTAATACTTTATTGCTTTTATTCCTAAATTACCCTCCACCATCTTTTTCTTTATTATTATTATTATAAGGCCAACAAAATTCCACAATTATGTTAATGTGTTATTTCAGCAACTATACAAAAAGGTGAGGTAAACAAGTAACAAGTTTGATTTTATTTTCTTGGAATCGTATAGCCTTCTAGATAATTCTCAATTTTGTCTTAGGTTTTCTTTTATTGATCCCCGTCTCGTGTTAGGTTAGAATTAAGATTGTAATACTAATCAGATGTTACTCATCAAAAAGATAACATAAATATTAGGCCAGGCAACTCTCTTCCAGATTTGCCCTTATCCACACTTGGCCTCTTTGATTCTTTTGTTCATTGTGTTTTATATATTACAGAAGATAGTGATTTTTGGTTACATGGAATTCTTTGACTTGTTGGGTTTCTGGTTCATGTTTCAGTGTTGAAAGAGGGAAGCGGTTTTTCTTTTTTCTTTTTTTTTGGGTGTGTTTTAGGGTCTGTGGTTATAATTGTTTTCATTTTCTTAAATAATTTTTTTCCTTTTTGCTTTACTGGGTTTTGGATGTAGAGGACGATTAGGTTGCCTTCTGTTTGTTATTTGGGTTAGGGTTAGGGTTAGGGTTTGGGATAGGTTAGATCTGGTTAAATTTTGGATTTATTCCCGTTTTGAATGAGTTTCATCTTCTGATTCTAAAGTTTAGAATTTGCTTTTTTTTAAAATAAAAAAATCGAATTAGAATTTTTTTAATTGCTTATTTGATATCTGGGTGTGGTCAAACTGGAAATTTGAGCTGGTTGTTGAGTGAACTGGAAAATTCCAAGCTTCTGATCAGGAACATGTAAGCTCTGATTTTTATTTTGTTCAGATCTCTTCAGCTTTCATCTTTTTTTTTTTTTTAAAATTTATTGGGCTTTGTCTGAAATGGGTCTTCAATAGCTTATGTATGGTAACTTCTTTGCTATTGATTAAGTGGTTGATTTTCACATAATTGATGATCGGTGTGTGATTTGACCTCTTAAGTTGTCAGGATCACTTTTACCGATATTGATTATGAGTTAGGTTTAGGTATTTGACATGGTTCAATTGAATAATACCCCAATAATATCAGTAGGGATCAAAAGGCTTTTCAATGCATTTGGTTAAATATATACTAAGGGCTGCAAGTTGATCTGCTCGTGCAGCTCAAGTTCAGGTGACCTTCATAGATATTTCTAAATCAATGGGTATGTTTAGCTTAAGTAAGAAGTCTAATTTGGGGATTGAATTGCTACGCAAAACCATTTTTACTTTTCACTTAAATTATTAGGGGCCTTCTCCCATTTGTCCTGAAAATAATGGTTGAATGGTCGACCAAGAACAAAAAACATTTCCCATTTTCCCTTTTTCTGCCAGTTTCTCTTTCAAAGTAGAAAGGTCTGTAGTTGCATTACCCATCCATGCTGTAGATAATGTTTAATCATCTGTTGGCCATTAGTGATACAAAACATGTCTGCTTATGGCATAATTGTTGCCGAACTACAAATGGATGTCCATTGATGGTAAAGGATAAGTCTGAGAGAAATGCATAACACAAGTCATGCTGTCATATTGTAGTGAAAAGATTTGATGTTGTTTTCCTTTAACATGCAGACCACTAGTTGCATTGACATTTGTTGAATATTATTCTGCAGTATTAATGGGAACTGAGCTCCTGAGAGTTCACGTGAAGGAAGAAAATGAGGATATTCCATCAGTTCCTCCTGGTTTTGAGTCTTTTGGTGCTTTCACCTTGAAGAGAGTGCATGATGTTCAGAAACAAGAAAGTCAAAATACAACTGGTTATTCAGCTACTGCCAGTTCTTCTGAATCACATGCAGTTCAGATGGATATGGACTCCGACAGTTGTGGCACAAAAAGTACAAGGTCCCTTCGTCGTAGATCTTGTATAAACTATGGGCGATTGTGTAACAGTTCAGAGGATGAGTCTGATTTTGGAAAGCCACATCAGGTTAGCTTCTATATGCTATTATCATTTATGATTGAAAATAAACTTCACCATCTATGTACCTTTAAGTGCATTTGATAACATCAAAATACATTTTAAAATGTTGCTATTATTATTTACATACTGACTTCATGTCATTTATGTTGCAGAATCACATTTTAAGGTCTCATCTTCCCAAAGGAGTTATCCGTGGTTGCGCAAACTGCAGTAATTGCCAAAAGGTTATTTTAGTGTCTATCTGTAGTGTGGGGAGCCTTTCATTCAGTTTAATCAGTTGGCGCGATTCTCCTATGACTATGATTTACTCAAATTTCCTGACTACTGTCTATAAAACTAATAAACCACTGTATTATAGCTGTCACTGAAAGCCAGGGTTGGTAATACACCAATATCTTGGAGAGTGTACAGACAGAACAGTAGGACTAGCACATATTGAGTTGCAGTATAATGTCTCCCTGACATGATGTGATTTTGGGAATTTTAGATTTTTTCTTATATGAGCCTTTGGTTCAGGTCACAGCAAGATGGCGTCCAGAATATAGTTGCAGGCCAGATCTTGAGGATGCTCCTGTATTCTATCCAACTGAAGAGGTCAGTGCATAAGTTTTATGTACACACACACCCACACACATATGGAACACGACAATGTTATGTTTGTGGGATAGGTAAAATTGAGATTGAGCAGTAAGGCGCACTAGTGTTGTCTTGTAATATTTTAGATAGTGGAACTGGAACACCTTTGATTTCGTTCCCTTATTTGATTGTAGATTTTTTTACTTTGGTCTTTGAAATTTTGGATTTTTGAATGTGCATATAAATCTTCTCAGGAATTTGAACATACATTGAACTATATTGCCAAGATAAGGCCAAAAGCTGAACCGTTTGGAATATGTCGCATTGTCCCCCCTCCATCTTGGAAACCTCCTTGTCCGCTTAAGGAAAAAAACAAATGGGAGGGTTCTACGTTTGCAACACGTGTTCAGAGGGTTGACAAGTTACAGAATCGTGATTCCATGAGAAAAATGTCAGGGATGTATAATCAGACAAAGAAAAAAAGGAGAAGATGCATGAGAATGGCTTCGGAGAGTAGGATGGATAGTGGAAATATTCATGGGTCTTCAGATGCTGGAGGCTCTGAGGCCGAGACATTTGGTTTCGAACCCGGTCCGGAGTTTTCCCTGAAAACATTTCAGAAATATGCTGATGAATTCAAGGCGCAGTACTTTAGTAAGAATGATAATATCGTGGACAAAGAAGGTAACATGACAGACCTTCATAATAAATCTGAGCTTTCAGTAGAAAATATTGAGGGTGAATATTGGCGTATAGTAGAAAAAGCGACTGAAGAAATAGAGGTAATTACTATGGGTCTAAAAGGTTCATGTCATTAGTTATGTTTCTCTTTGCAATTTTCTCTTTGTTCTATACCGCTTTCTTTCCTTTCTTTCAAAGTCAGCTGTAAAATTGTGTTTTATAGGTCCTCTATGGAGCTGATCTGGAAACCGGAGCTTTTGGCAGTGGGTTCCCAAAATTCCCCACTCAAAAGGGTTCTATAACAGATGAAAGATATCAAAGATCAGGCTGGAACTTGAATAACTTTCCAAGGCTTCCTGGATCAGTTCTTTCCTATGAAACTGGTGATATATCGGGTGTTTTGGTGCCATGGCTTTATATAGGAATGTGCTTTTCTTCGTTTTGTTGGGTAAGACCAATTCATATTTGTGTTTGTGAGTTGAAACTGAAGTTTTGGTTTGATATGAACATGAATCATCAATCATAGCAAACAAATGAGCAGGATAGATGGGAAAACAATGTGGTTTGATGTTTCATGGACAATGTCTATCAATATATTTTGTGGCAAATAGTATTTGTGTTATGGTGTTGTCAGTTTCATGTGTTTGCAAGTCATTTATGCTTGGATTAGGTGTAGGCAGCATGTCCATGTATATTATTAAAACAAAAACTAAAAGATGATAAGACGGTTCCCAGTTTGCAATTACACTGTTCAGTGAGCAGTGAATGAGTTCTTTTTTACTCTATGCTATATATCCCAAGTTTCAGACTAAATAAATGTATCAGATATAATACTTTTGACTTGTCTACAGTCATGTATCGAGCTTAAATGGTTGCAATTGTAATAAATGCTAATGCTTCTGTATTCCCTTTTGATTGAGAGCAGCACGTTGAAGATCATCACTTGTATTCGCTCAATTACATGCATTGGGGTGAACCAAAATTGTGGTATGGTGTCCCTGGGAAGGATGCTATTAAACTGGAAGAGGCTATGAGAAAGCATTTGCCTGATCTGTTTGAAGAACAACCTGATTTGCTTCATAAGCTGGTAACTTGTCCATAAATTATCCATCATCTTAGTTGTTTGTAACAGCAATTTGTACGGTGAAATTTTGTTTGGATATGTCATTTCTCAAGCGGCAAAAGTCAAAGTGAAAGCACTTCTGATCTTTGATAAGTATTGGTAACTAATTGTTCTCAGCTGGTTTTGATTTACATAATTGAATTCTCTTTACAACTAATCTGCTTGCTTTAACGATTGATTGGTAGTTAAACTTTTGACCTTACATTAACCTGCCAGTCTTACTCTAGGTTGAGTTATGATTGAAGCTATATAACTCAAAAATGTTTTAATGTCTTCTGGTTTACTTCCTATCCTTGCCATCGTTGATTTCAAACATTGAAGCCCCAATGGGAATTTGAATCTAGCAACATGCCCTGTGATTTACAGGGTTTATGAGTTATGAAGTTTGGATGTTCCAAAAGAAGTATAAGAGAATAATAATTTCTTATCCTGAATTTGTTTGGTTGATTAGTTACTCTGGGCCTTTATTAGATTTCTCTGTTCTTTTGACACTCGAGGGACTGTTTGTTTCTATTTTGGTTTTTGGTTCTCTGGTTTTCGTTTTCAAATTCAATAAAGAAAACATGTTTTTTTTTTTAAGTTTATGGATTATGTTTTTGGTTTAATCACTAATAAAAATTTTGATTAATATAACTTAATTATTTAATTTCTTTCAATTTTTTTTTTTAAAAGAATATTTTTAATTTTAATAATTACTTTCAATTTTATTTTTTAAAAGAATATTTTAAATTTTAATAACTATCTAATAAATATAAATTTGAAATATCTTAAAATATATAAATTTTAAATAAAATTAGTTTTAATAGTTAAAAAATATATTAACAAATAAATATTAATTTATAAATAAAAATTTACTTATTAAACTTTATTTTTATAAAATATATTAAAATTTTGCAGTAATATTATTAATAAATATTCTATAAGAGATTAAGTAAAATTATTTAATCAATTTGTAAAATTATTAAGTTTTATCTAATATTTAATTATTATCAGTAATAAGAATATAAGTACATTAACAATTACACAAGTTTTTGTTTTTGTTTTAACAAAATAAAGACAAAATAGTAAAAGGAAACCAAAAATTAATAGAAAACAAAAGTGAATTCAAACATTCCCTAAGTTTGCCAATTTTGTCAATACTACTACTTTGTGTTTTGCTTCCATCTTTGCTAGCTTCAGCGGCTATCTTTTTGGAGATTTTGAAATTTGTTGAGTTTACTTCTTTACTTCAATTCTGTTTACATGTTGTGTTTAAAAAGATTGAATAAAACCTTACGTCTTCCTTGTGGTGCTTGATGAAGGGGTAAATGGACTTTTAAGTTTCTCAATATTTTTATGATGATGATCCTGAATTAATTAATGAAAAAATTGCTTTTCAGCTTAGGACTGTCCTCCTAGATTAATAGCCCTAAGCATGCTCTGAATTTGTTACTTGTAGGTAACACAGCTTTCTCCTTCTGTACTAAAATCAGAAGAGGTATCTGTCTATCGATGCGTTCAGAATGCTGGAGAGTTTGTTCTAACTTTTCCTCGAGCTTATCATTCGGGGTTTAACTGTGGTTTCAATTGTGCGGAGGCAGTAAATGTAGCTCCTGTTGACTGGTTACCCCATGGACAAATTGCTATAGAGCTCTACCGGGAGCAGGGACGAAGGACTTCTATCTCCCATGATAAACTTTTACTTGGAGCAGCAAGGGAAGCAGTAAAAGCTCATTGGGAACTTAATTTAATGAAGAAGACTTCATTAGAAAACTTAAGATGGAAAGAAGTGTGTGGAAGGGATGGAATATTAGCAAATGCACTCAAGGTAAACTACCACCCTTGTTTGATTTCATTCCATAGTTCTTTGATTTGAAGTTCAATTCTCTAGAAAACCTGTCTTTTCATGCTTGAAGGTGATTTGGCTACCTATGACATGTCATATAAAGGAGTAAACATGCCAACTAGAGAAAATTTTGGAATTTTTTGACATTATCAAATTGGTTGTGGGATAGCATTCACTTTCATGGTTCCAATTGGTGAAATATGCTCTGCAGTTGGACGTTTATAGCAACACTGTGATTGGAAATTCATGCCAACTAACTGTATATAACTAACTTCACGTAATAAGTACTAAGCAAATGGAGTTGCCTTCACCTAGTTTATATGCTCAAAGGAGTTGGACCTTGGAACTTTACTATTATGCTGTATGAAAATATAGAAATGTTTGACTTCATTCCTTTCTGTGCTAACTGTTAATGTTGGTTTCTCATTTAGACTCGAGTGGAGATGGAGCGAGTGAGGAGAGAATTCCTCTGCAGTTCTAGCCTGGCCCTAAAGATGCATAGCAATTTTGATGCTACCAGGGAGAGGGAATGTTGCATATGCCTTTTTGATTTGCATTTGTCTGCAGCAGCATGCCGTTGTTCTCCAGATAAGTATGCATGCTTGAATCACGCAAAGCAATTGTGTCCATGTGCCTGGAATGCTAAATATTTCCTCTACCGCTATGATCTCGGTGAATTGAATATCCTTGTTGAGGCATTGGAGGGAAAGTTAAGCGCAGTTTACAGATGGGCAAAACTTGATCTTGGACTTGCTTTGACTTCTAATGTCTCTAGAGATCCTATGCAAAGTAATAAGTTATCTTACACCCTAGAAGGAACAACAAATAAGGAGATGAGACCTCAACTGCTAGCAAATTCCCCTAAAGATTTGCAGGGGACAGGGTGCTCTGTGGATGTCACACTAGCGTCATCTGGGATTGCTGGTGAGACTGTATCAGATGAAAAAACGAAATTTGTTGAACCTGTTGCTTTGAAAGACTTAAAGTCCCAGAGTTCTCCACTTGTTTGCCCAAAGGTAACGAATGAGGACTCCTCACTTCTGACCTCTGACTTGAGAAAAACACATTGTGAGTTTTCTGTAAAAAAGTCGTCCTCTGCTGAAAAAGTAATTTCACACAAAGGTTCTGTGAAAGGTCCTTTGACATTGGATGATGCTAATGTTATTCTCCTAAGTGATGATGAGGATGATGATTCAAAGAAGCCAAGTTTGGAAATGGAGAAGGGAAATTCTATAAGGCCTCCTGAGGTTTCTGCAACCTTGTCAAATTCTGTTGATACTTCATGTAATGACAACAAAGAATCAGTGCTAACTGAAACAGCAGTAACGAAAATTGATTTCAATTCCTTACCCAATGCTGAAGCAAACTTATGCTTATCTGATTCTCTAAAAGTGAAAGTTGAATGCCTAGAGAATAGTGGAACAGTTATGGAATCCCATCCATCAGACAGTTCTCACACTGGAAGAGGTCCCATCAAGGGAGGATTGGGTAGGAGTGTTACAGATTTATCAACTAGGAGACTGACTGGTGATGATCATTGTGTGGCAAATGCTGATAATCGGCATTCACAGCCATCGGGCAGTAGGAAGCCTGATGATGAAGATAAGGTTGGAGTTAATTCCACTTCTCATTCAATTGACAACTCAAAAACTGTGATGGGTAGTCCATCTTGCTTGCAAAATAATTTGGATAGATATTACCGCCAGAAAGGCCCTCGCATTGCCAAGGTAGTCAGAAGGATCAATTGCAATGTTGAGCCATTGGAGTACGGTGTTGTGCTTTCTGGGAAATCATGGTGTAACAGTCATGCAATTTTCCCCAAAGGTATTATAGATATGCATTCTTTATGAGACCATGGACCAATTTCAGTAGGAGATATATGACTGTATGTAATCAAAATTGTCCCACTTAATGCAGGATTTAAGAGTCGAGTTAGGTACATAAATGTTTTGGATCCAACAAATACATGCTTCTATGTCTCGGAAATTCTGGATGCAGGATGGAGCGGACCACTTTTTATGGTAATTTCAAGCTTTGAACTGTTATCATTTGTTTCTTGTAATTTTCCATTGTTTGTAGATTGTGGTACTGTTATATTGCCAAATTGTTTTCTTTATGCATTTTTAATTTGCTGAATTGCTGTTCCATTGATGCATTTTTATATGCCAATTCTTCCTTGTAATGTCTTTAGAAATTTCTTTGATATTTTATATGCATTCTTGAATATATGGAAATTAATTGTAACCTGTTTACAGATAGTTGAAAAAATTGAGAATGAAGTTTAAGAAATGACTGATCTTTAAGAACAGCTTTCTAGTATTTGCTATGGCTTAGTGAGGCTAACAAATGCACGAGTACTCTGCATTTCATGGATAGCCATTCTTGATAACCTTCTACAAAATTCATTTTGATATATATGATTTTTTTTTTGACATCTAAATTGCTTATGGAAAACACTCTTTTGGGAGCAATAGTTCTCTGAGAATGAAGATGACAATGAAAAGGCACTTGCTGATTTCTTTTGGAAGGCATTGTGGATTTCTGTTATATTAGTTGCATTGTATTTTTTGAGCTATTAGTAGCCTGGATAGGATATTATTTCGTTAGCAAGGAGTAAATTTGACAATCTTGAGGGAACTTGAAAACTTTTTTTTTTTTTTGTTGTGGCCTTAAATGATCAACTTTATCCTGGAAGATTTTACCATTGATTGGATTAAATTGTGTACAGAAATTAATGTTTTTAGTAAATGAGAAACTAATATTTGACAAATCCTTTGCTCAACTAATCATTTCAGGTCTCTTTGGAGCATTGTCCATGTGAGCTATTCATTCATGTTTCAGCTGCCAGATGTTGGGAAATGGTAAGAGACAGGGTAAATCAAGAGATCACTAAGCAACATAAATTTGGAAAGTCAAACCTTCCTCCTTTACAGCCTCCTGGGAGTCTAGATGGCCTTGAAATGTTTGGTTTTTCTTCACCAGCTATTGTGCAGGTAAATTCAGTGATGGAGCTGATAGTGATAGCATGCACCTTATCTCTTTCCATTTTTTTATCATCCCTTTTCGGCCTAAGTCACATGTATGGAAATGTATGTATCCCTTAAGATTGCACTTTCCTTGAAAATAGGTCCAGCTGCAAAAAGCTTGACATTGCAGGTAAAGTTGATATCTCAGTGATCGAATTTCTGATGTGAGTTTGAACTTTCTGGATAAGGGTAGTGGGACCAGTTCTATCGCTTTGGATGACTTCAAGCGGAATGTCCCTTGAAATCTGAATGAACTTCAAACGTTATTTTAACATGCAGATATCCTTTAATTTCTCCATGTTCTTTCCATCTTATTTGTTCTAAAGTAAGACTATATTCTTTATGAGTGCATTCTCAAAATCTTCCTGAAAACTTGAACCTTTTTTTATTGGAAAGTGAATTGTTTTGTTCTTTAAACAGGTGATAGAGGCGTTAGATCAAAATCGAGTCTGTACAGATTATTGGGATTCCAGGCCCTATTCAAGGCCTCAAGGACAAATTCCACTGCAGTCCCAATTCAAAGGGAATGGTGAATTCTCCCAGGGGACTGCTAATGAGCAGAATAGAAGAGAAGCAGGATGCCAGGTTTTACAAGATGGACTTGATGTAACACTGAGAAGCTTACTTAAGAAGGCAAACCAAGAAGAATTGCTGTCACTTTGTCATATTCTAAGTGATAATGGGTCAAAAACTGGCCGAGTCCTAATAACACAACTTCTTGATGAAGAGATTCACACTCGTCCCAGATGATTCACTACATTGGTGTCACAAGGGTTCGAGATGTATTTTGACTTTGTAAATTCCAAGTTCACACATCTCTCATACGCCTCAATCAATCTACCAATTCTTTTGTTCAGAGGGAATACTTAATGATGAAGAAGAGGGTATTTTGCCGCCTCAATGAAGAAGCTGGGAATGTCTGGTGGATATCCTCATTTTTGTTACATGGTGTTGACGGCTTCTCTTGTGGGTGGGTAAGGTATAACAATCCGTATCTACCATTTTTTTGGTTCTTGTAACTACACACGGTTTTAATAATATCGGATGGATCAAAACATGAAGATGGAACCGAAATTATTCTGACTGTATAGTTAGCTTTTTCTTAACAGGGAAGGTTGTTACTTGCAACTCATAGAATTGTCTACTTGAACTCTTTATCGTAAAATGATACTGAAAAGAGTCATTTTTTCTTCGTGGAGCCTATATGATCTTAATCCCTGCATGTCCATGTTTACCTTTTCCGTTTAACCACACCTAAGATGTTAGACATTCGTTTATGGCTCGCTGACGCTCATTCTTACCATAGAATCCAAAAGCTTCCATGAAAGTGGGGTTTAGTCCGCCATAAAATTGCTGGAGACGCTTAGCCCATTTTCAGTGTTATTTTGTTTAGTAAATATTACTGCATATTGCATGCTACTGACTGCCATCTTAGGTACTTGATCCATGGTGGAATAAAGATAACTGTCAACGGCTTCTAATTGTACTTAGCACAAGGCCCAATGGTTCTATACTTGAGTCTTTATTGAGCTGGTAAAACAAGACAAGATAATAAATGCTGCAAAAGAAGTTATACTCATTCAATAAACCACATTCTTTTTATTTTCAAGTCATCAGCGATGTTGAGTTAGCGTTGTCTAGGCACTCCACATATCCTGAAAGGTACTATTGTTGAACTAAGTTATTGCAATCTAATCTGCAAAGTGTTTGCTTTGCTACATATGCATTATATTAGGCTTTTACTCGATTCAATGGCGTTGGACATCTTTTGAACGCTAAAGGATATTTCCATGTTCAGATAGGAACTTGAACAATAAGAAAGGCCAACAGCCCAAGACCTTTTGAATTAGTTCATAAATTAGTACGTAACAAATCTTGCAACGTTTGATTTTGTTGGATACTGCCATCAATTAGTATTAATAGGAGTTGTCAAATAAAAAGGTCAAGAACGTCTATTACTAATAACCCAAATATTATTATAGTAGTTGCTTGTGTGGTCTATTAAGTCACATCACATGTCCTCTCTCGCAGAGAGACTAACCCAATCCTATATGGGCCCGTATGCTGACATATTTACCTAAAAAGTCATTTGCACCTTGTGTCAAATTGAAGTAGTGAATATTGTATTAAAATTTATATTAGTTTTATTTGTGGTACAGTACATAGGTCAGTATCAAGTATTATTTTAAATAATTTTTAAAAATAATATATTAATTTTAATTTAGTCTATTATTATAAAATCCTTTTAAGAATTTCAAAATTGAAAATAATTTAAATAATTACAAATGAAAATATATATTGTATAATATTTCTATTTTCATTTCAACCCTTGAAAGAATTATCGCAACATAAATTTGACGTAATAATTATCCTTTTATTATTATTAATTAAATAGTATCAAACCAAGATAAATAATAGTCTACATCCATTTTCCTTCAATATAATTAACAAGTACTCCATCCTAATGATAACAACTCCTATAACAACACTTAATAACATTCGAACCCTAATTTTTAATTGCTTTGTGCCCTTTAACAATAAAGAAATGTAAATCTTCATGCTCTTCACTTCCTCTTAAATCTTATTAGTTTTCTTTAAAATGAAAACATGTTCGATGGTATTTTGCTTCACTTGATTTTTTCACATGCCTTAGTTTCATCCTCCTTTTTTAAAGCATCTAACTCTTTTCTTAACTTATAACTCTGTGAGGAAACTTTTCATCATACCATCTAAAGAAATCACATTAACTAACATGCAAGCAAATGCACCTATTTTTATTAATGATAAATAAGTTCAATTCATATATATAATTTAATCACTAAATAATTACTCAACTAGATAATTGAGGCAATAAAAAATCTCCTTCCTAGGTTATGTTCATTCTGTGAAATCCTTAGTTGAGCATTTAACTAGTAATAACAAATGAAACCTTGTCCATATTTTGTGTGAATATGTTTTCAAATGAAGAGGCAACATTTATATTTTAAGTAGGGGTGTAAGCCTTAACATTATATAAACATAAATGTGAACAAAAAATGAATTTTTGAATGTATTTTTTTGCATTTAACAAAGGACCTCATGGCACAAATTTGTTTGTATCTAAAAAAGAAACTTCATACCATGTTGTTTGTATATGATATGAAGTTCATTTAAATGCCATATATTTCCAATTATATATATGATTATCTGATGTCCTATTAAATGAACTAAAAAAACAAATATTGAGTTACTACCTATTTTCATTCTATAATTTAGGTTTTCCTAGCAAATAAGATTAGTTAAAGTGCTTGGCAAGGTAGTAGAGGAAATTAACGAAAACTAACAATTTAAAGACAAGACATAAGTGATGGTAATTGTGATGAGAAACAAGATGCATACTTGGCTTGTTTGCTTAACATAAAAAGTTAGTTTTGAAGATCCAAAAATAGGAACCATTAGCTGCTTTTTGCAGCCAACATGAAACACAACTATGTTCCTTCTAAATAATCTACTTAAAGAAACAACAAAGAAAATAACAACCAACTTCTCACTAAACACCATATAATTGCTACGACGGTATAATATTCAATAACCATCCACTTCTATTAATCATTATTATCAATGTATAAGCTAAAAAGTGTCAAACGCATATACAAATGTAAAATTCATCAATCTCTTTTTAGTAGTCAACTAGACAAAGTTTAATCAATGTTTAGGTTTCCATCTCTAAGTATCCCTTGATAAGCATTACACATAAGATTGACATTACTATATAGACTACTATATCTATGTTGTTACACATATATAGAAATATCATTAGTCTCTTCAAATCAAACCTATCTAATTCTCTATCTAATTCTATGCATAGAAACGTGAAAAAGAAAACAATGAAAGGAGAAATGACTTGAACTTGCAAGAAGCAGAGAATAGGTGTGATGCTAGAGAATAGTGATGTAACAAAAGAGAGTGAGAAGATGCACGACACTGGAGAAGAGTGTTACAAAAGAAGAGAGCAAGGTAAAGATAAGTTGAGGCAAAAAAGAGGAGAACAAACAAAAAGATAAATTCTCAAAAGATTGGGGATTAAAAATTTCTCCTCAAAGTAAAGCTATGAGTTAATTTTTTCCACTTCATCTGATGATATGGCAAACATGTGTCATTAAAATAAAATAAAAATTATCGATATCAACATAATCCATGAAACCCTAATGGATTTAACAATCGAAAGGGTACTTTAAATGTTTTCATATTCTTTAGTCTTTTTATATATAGAAAATTTTTATGGTCTAACTTAAATTTGGCTTAAATTTTAAGGGGTAAAATATGTCTTCAAATTTAGTTACCAGCTTCTCTGGAAGCCATAAGAACACTAAACAATAATCAAAGAGAATATCAATATTAAGAAATAACTATATTATATTTCTCTCTAACTTCATTTTATATGCTTATTTAATTATAAGAATTCTATCATTTGGAGTGGAGAGGTTTCTTAGGGTATTGAACTACTACCTCTTGATGTATAAGCAACTATTCCTAAATATGCTAACTAATATATCTATATGATTAACTTCTCTTAGAATGCATTAAGATCTTTAAAACCCCACAAAAGGTTACCTCATAATAAAAAGGTTGTGTAGGTATATCTTTAAATCCTTGTTCAATTCTTAATATATGTGTCAAAAACAATTTGTACATGGGTTCCCTTATCTACGTCTATATATAGTCAAATAAAACCTAGGTTCTCACTTGTATATTATTAATGTTAACAGCAATATAAATAAATATTAATTATAAAAACCTTTACTAAAAATTGAATCAAAACATACAAAATTTTATTAAGGTTTCATTAATTCTAGAAATAAAAGATATTTATCCATAAATCATCCTTATAAATACAAAAAACAAGGAAAAACTCATTTTAAGGTTTCCCTTGATGAAATTCTTGATCCTCTACTAATGATCCCTTCTTTAAAATGATTTCAAATATCTCTATTGAAAACAACCTTTTTATGTGTTTTTTTATCTCTCTTTGGGTAAGTAACAACTAAAAATAACGAAAAATAAAGTCAAAAATGAAAGAAAAATGAAAAAACATACAAAACATTAATTTATGACTTATAATTTTTGTCCACCACAGACATGGTAATATATCTTTCTATTAAAATTATGTATGTGGAAATAGGCTCAGACACAACTATATCCTAAGTCATGTATTTTTCTAGACATTTTATACAAAGAGGAATCATGGATAGACAAACTTATATCTTGGGACATGTATCGATCTATAACTTGTTTGAAATTGAACATTGATTGAGACAAGGTCTTAGGCTATATATTTATTTTTCTCTGCACTTCACCAAATGAGCTCCCTTTCATCCCATATTTTACGTTGTATATCACTTCCAATCTTGTTCAAAAGGAACATAGGTTGGCACATAATTGTGTGCTAGGTGGTGTTCAACCAAAAGTGTTATTTGCTTCATGTTTTGTCTTAAAATATCTATCATTATTGTAAACGATCTAGAAGGGGGGTTGAATAGATCTTTAAAGCTTTTTGTAAAATTCTACAATAAAATCATAAGTTAATTCACACAAAAATAATTTAAACAAAATTAGATGTAAAGAGTAGGGAAGAAGAGCAAACACTATTTTTATAGAGGTTCGGTGCTAAGACCTACGTCCTCTACCTAAGC
>JANVCQ010000003.1:28439316-28453372 GCA_025531925.1 Erythroxylum plowmanianum
TATAACACAATACTTATACAAACACACTCATTGAATTCATTTTAATATTTCTAATTTCCATCGAAGGTTCGGGGTCCAACAGTTGGAGCTTCTTAGGCAAATTAATTAATCCCTTTTTTAAATCCCTTCAATCTTCTATATTGTACCCATGATCCATGTGAAAACAATAGTATTTTTAGTTTTCTTCTATATATATCCTTATAAGAGGGCTTTTATACGGATTAGTAATTTTTTTTCTAAATATAATTCAAGATTTAACTCAATGATGCATTCAACTATAAGGCATCTGCTTCCCAATTTCTTTTTGATGATCATGATTATGTTGATTATCCTTTTCTCATTTTTAATTTATTTATTGCATAAATGCATCCACTTGCCTTCCTTCTACTATCCTTGCTCACTCAACTGCGATGATTGAGCAAGTCTATCAAATAATCTCTTAATTTCCTTGAGGTCCATAAACTTATGGGCTCTTTATATATTTATTTGAAACTATACTTTTTATTGGTCAATAAGGATCTCCATATTGGCTGGTGCATTCATAAGAGCTTCTTAAAGGCTATAGTCGTTATGACATGGTCGATGTTTGAGATTTGTCCATGCTAAACCTTAAGGTTTTTCTCTATCAATGAAAGATATCAAACACCTTTTAAAATCCTTAGGTTTATGGTTATTGCTAAATAAGTGTGATTCGAAGTGATGCCTAAGTTGTGTTAACTCAGTTATAGGCCTATGAGGTATGGTTTAATTCTAATATCCCATTGCTCACATTAGTATATATAAACAAAAAAGATTTGCACTTCAACACATTAAAGGCTCCATACAGGTTTCAATTTCTTTGTAGTAAATAATGTAATCTATTAGGTTTGTCAAAACATTGTATACTTATATGTGATGATTGAGGGACTGATTCTAGGTATATCCAAAGTCTCCTATGTGAAAACATTTTCATACATAACGTACTAGCTTCCTAATCTTTCTCTTTCATTAAGGTTATTCCTCTTTAGAACTTGAAATCTATTGACTTGAACAACTACTTACTTTGATGTCAAATTCTTCTTTACTAGTTTCCTTTTGTTGCTCTTTTTTAGGATCTTGATATCTATGACTTGGATGTTTATAAGGATGATGTCCTTTTATCAGCCCTAAATGACGTCATGTAACATTGTCTTACTAAGTTAAGGATTCTCCAAACTTCTCATATCATACACTTTATTAGGAACTTCGTTGTTAATAAATAGTGACATATGATAGACCTAAGAATTCAAAATATGAGTCTACCAAGAAATTTGTGGGCATTCTTACTGCATGAAAATTATCATTATAACCTATTTTGGTTATGCTCCCACTTTTGATGGAACTGTTGCCCTTTTCACTTCTATTGTTTCCCTCCTTCAAATTTAATCAACGGGGTATTTTTAAGTATGAATTGTAATATTTAAAGACTCAAGGCTAATAATGCATCATCGAATAAAATATCAACAAATCTATTGTTGTCAACTAGAAATCTCTTAACCCTAAATTTGATATGGTATAAAAGATGATCATGATTGTTCAACATTATCGGTCTAATGTTAAAAGATCTCTCATTAATTCTTTTCTATTTTATTGAAAGTTTTTTCACAATATTATCTTCGTTAGAGTGACCTTTCTAATATAGTGTATATTTGAAAGGTTATATATATTCTATCTAAGGCACCCTCATCTTCAAGTTTGTATGAACGATCATGTCAATTACCCCAACAGTGGGGATTTAGGTGGCGGCTTCTTATGTTGTCAGTCCAGTGAGCCTAACTTTATCCTCTCATGTTCTTTTGCCCTCTCTTTCTTAGGTTTGCATGATAAGAATTGTGTTAGTTGTCTCCTAATAGAATACTTAGACCTTTCTTTAAATCCCTTCGGTCGTCTATATCATGCCCATAATCTGTATGGAAGCAATGGTATTCTTTTTAGTTTTCTTCCGTACAAACCCTTACAAGAGGGGTTTTGTAAGGTTTAATAGATTTTTTCCTTAGACATAATTCATGATCCAACTCAACAATGATTCAACTATGGGAGGTCTGCTTGCCCAACTTCTTTTACATGTCTATGATACATGTCTCACTAGTAAAACAACAGAGGTACATTTCAATTGTGTGATTCAGGATCTTAGTTTGACCGTCACTTTGAGGATAGTACGTGGAAGTGAATGCTAATTTGGTGTCGCTGAGCCCAAACAATTCTGTATAAAAAAAGCTGGTAAAAGTAACATCCCTATCACTAACAATTGCTTCAGGCAATCTATAAACCTTCAAAATATGCTAAAAAACAAACGAGCCATACTCATAACAATATAAGGGTGGGAAAGAGGAAGCAGATGGGCATATTTGGAAAAACGATCCACGAAAACCAATAAGAAATTTTTACCCTATAACATCAGAAGGCCCTCAATAAAATCCATTAAGATATTGGACCAAACTGTAAGGGAAATGGAAGAGGTTAGAGAAGCCCTGTTGGTTACAAATGGTCTGATTTATTTTGTTGGCAAGTGGGACATTGCTGCACAAATTTACAAATTGATGCCTTCATACCCTTCGAATAGAAGTATTGGGCAATGCAATGATTTGTGATACCCTTCATGTTTGTTGTCATGCACAGTAGCTAAAATAGATGCGACCAATAGAGAATTTTGCAACAAGTAACCCGCTTTTTATAGAAAATCAATCCATCTCTATATTCCCACGATCTAATAGCTTCATCCAGGAAAATATTCTATAAGAGTTGCTGTAATTATTTCGATTGTTATATTTCCCTCTGAATAAATTAAAAAAAGGCAAGTGCGGCATGGAAATCACAACAAGATGAGATTGATCTTCTAATTGGCGTAAGAGGGTATTTGCCACCTTATTGTACTTGTTGGCATGATACTCATTTGTGAAATCACCCCAACAATTTACTCAGCCAATGCTACTGTGGGGAAGTGAGAATGCACTATTTAGCAAAAATTTGAGGTTATAGTGATCAGTCCGAATCAAAAAAAGTTGTCCCCATAAATATACTCACCAATGACGTACTATCTTGATCAACCCAATCAACACCTTCTCATAAGCTAGAAGACTCCAATGAAGTACTATCTTGACCAACCCAACCAACTCCTTCTCATAAGCTGGAAGACTCTTGTATCGAGAAGGAAGTTGGCGACTAAAGTAAGCAACCAGTTGGCCTTCTTGTTAAAGAACTGTGCCCATGCCTACATTTGAAGCGTTACACTCCAGCACAAACAATTTGGTGAAATTGGGGAGCGATAAGACAGGGGTATTAATTGTGGCCTCCTTCAATTGTTCAAACGATATGGACGTTGTATTCGTCCATTGAAATGTTTCATTTTTTTGCAACAATGTTATCAACGGTGCTATAATGGACCCATAATCTTATACAAATTTTTGGTAGTATCCTGTGAGGCCTAAAAATCCACAAAACCCCTTTATCTTGTTGGGTCTAGGCTATTCGAGCATGGCCGCAACTTTACTCTGATCCACTGTTGCTCCTTTCTCTGAAATAATGTGTCCAAGGTAAGACACCAGTGTGTGGGCAAGAAGACACTTGGACTTCCTAAGGTATAGCTGATGAGTTCTCAAGAGCTCAAAGGTTGTCCGCATATGGATAAGATGTTCTTCCTATGATTTAATGTACACAAGGATGTCGTCAAAAAATATGAGAATTAAATTGCATAAGTGGAGTTGAAATACCCATTCATCAAGGCTTAAAAAGTGCTCGGTGCATTGGTAAGACCAAACGGCATAACTTGAAATGGCCATGGTGGGTGCAGAATGCGGTTTTCTCCACATCTGATGGGCACATTCGAATTTGGTGATATCCTGAACACAAGTCAAATTTGGTGAAATATTGTGCTCCGTGCAACTCTTCCAATAGCTCATCAATCACTGAAATGGAGAATCTATCTTTAAGTTTAAGGCCTGCAATCTAAACAGAATCTCCAATTTTTATTAGCCTTAGCAACAAGTAGAACAGGGGAAGAATAAGGGGATTGACTGGGTCTTATAATGTCGCGCTCCAACATTTCTTAGCATTGCTTCTCAATTTCATCTTTTTGTGCATGGGGATATCGGTAAGGGTGAACAACCACTGGACTACTTCCTGGCTCTAGTATAATGTGGTGGTCGCGAACCCAAGCTAGTGGAAGGCTCTTAGGCCTTTGAAATACAAAATCAAAGTCCTCTAGGAGTCTTTGCAAATCGAAATCCATATGTGATTCCAATTTAATGGCTTGAGTCATGGGTGTGTGATTAGAGTATCTATTCCCCGTAATTCCAATACTTTTCCATTTTGTTTAAATATCATCATTCTATCCCCAAAATTCCATAAAAATGGCCCTAAGGACTAAGGCCAATTGATTCTTAACACAACATCTTACCTGCCCAACTGAAGTATAAAAAAATCAACATTAAACAAGTGATTGCCCATCTAAATTGGCACTGTTCAGCATTGACCTAAGTTTCTAACCTTGTTGTCGTTTGCAAACATAACCTACAATATCTCCATTGGTTCGCATACAAGCTCTAATTTTTTAATCCAATCGGAACTCAGGAAGCAGTGCGTACTGCCTAAATCCAGCAAAATCACCAGGCTATGACTGTTAATTCACCCCTGGATCTCCAAAGTTTGCCCCTTGAGATTCGTACCTGTGATAACATGAAGCGAGATTCTTGGGTCTTTCTCTTTATTGAAATTTGACTCCATTGAATCCCCTTGCACCTATTCTTCCATGCCATCTATCGAAAACAATCGTTTACATTGATGCCCCCTAGGATAAATCTCGTCACAGTTGAAATAGAGGCCTTTGGCTTGACGATCTTCCATTTCGGCACGAGAGAGTCTCTTAAAATTTTCTAGGTAGATGGAGCAATTGGTTGGGTCGGTTGTTGTTTGGAAGAACAAGTCAGACCTTTGGTTGGGCCACTTCTTCTTTCATATAATCGAGCCAAACTCATAGCACTAATTAAATCTCTGGGTCAATGTAGTTCCACCTCTATTGCGATGTATTCCCTGAGCCCACTGATAAATATTTCCATCTCCTGCTCTGTGGTGAGGGGTCCAGCACACGCAACAAGTTGTTCAAACTTGCATTGATATTCTTCTACTGTCTCGACTTGCCAAAGCTTGGAGAGTTCCCCCAGCTTATTCCCTTAAATTGCAAGCCCAAATCGAAGATGACACTGTTATTTGAACTCTTCCTAAGAGATTACAGGTTAGTATTTGTCCAACTTAAGGAACCACACATGAGTGTCATTGTCCATATGGTAAGACGTGATTTCAACCTTTTCATCTTCAGGCGTGCACTAGTGTCGAAAGTAATGGTCACAGCAACTTATCCACGATAACGGGTCATTCTTTCCATCATAAGTAGGAAATTCTAAGTGAGCATAGTGTGGTTGTTGTTTTCAACCCTCAATTCGGTTAAGATCCTGTGCTTGTTCTTGTCGTCCTCGATTAACATTGCCCGCATCACCTTGCTAACCGCCAATCTGTCTGGCGGTCAATTCCTTAGAGAGTTCCTCAATATGATTGGAAAGGTGCTCACGCTTAGTTCAATCCCTTTGGCACTCCTCTTCATTCCTCTGACGATCCTTTTGGTACATTTTCATGAAGGCTCAAACTGTCTTTGCAGGTTGGTAGATGAATCACCCATAACTCTTTGGTCTGATACCAATTTGTTACGGTCCCATGATTTAGATCAAGTTATAGGGTGATGGACTACAAAATCCTCCAATGGGTTCTGAAGGTAGGATTGTTTATGTGGATTTCTGCCTTTGTAGACTATGTTGAATGATAAGGCATGGGCTTGTTGAAAAGAAAGAACCCAAGGATCTCGTGAATTGAAACTGAGTTAAAATTGTTCATTGGCTTCCATTATTCATCATACAATAATTTAAAGAAAAGGAAACGTAACTACTTCCTACAAACTAGGAACCCTCTACTCTAAGAATACATGATTTGAACTAAAAGATAATTAACTCATTATCCCTTTGACCATGACTTGACTCCTAACACAATTAAAATTGAAATAGCAATTAACAACTTCATAGACAAGTGACAATTGCACCATTAGAAGGCAAGACATACTAGCCACCACCATGTTCTCACATTATGCTCCCATGCTGCCACGTTTGCTATAAATCAGCCCTTTGAAAGTTGGATCTTCATTTCTGCCCTAACATGATCTCTCGATTTACTTGAGGTCAATAAACTTACAGTCTTTATTTCTTTGAACTGTACTTCATGTCCATCAATAAGGATCTCCACATTGTTTAGTGCTGATACAATTCCTCCTTTTCATACTTATTTTAGGAAGCCACGTGGGCTTTCATTCACTGATACACGTGGGACCTTATCTGTTGCTGTTGTATCTCAAATAGATCCTGATTCTGTTCCTAACCTAGTTGAAAAGATAGTTGTTGAAATGAGGCGTGGTTCTCATCCCTGGATACCTCTTTGACCCAGTCCAATGCACGTCTCTAAGTCATGCTTATATTTCCTATTTTATTTGTTTAATTTTAGTTCTGCTTAGGTTGAGAATAACCGTTCCCATTGGTTGTATGATTATAAATACACCGTGGGGCCTTAGGTTTGAGCATTTTGAATTTAACATTGTTATTTGCTAATTGGGAGGTTTGTCCACTCCATACGGACTGAAATATTAAGGAAATAGTGTTAAAATCCTTGCATTATTTCATTTAGTAAATTCGTTTTATCTTTATTTGTTCTTTTCATTTCTGAGTCCTACCAGTTTGGTATCAGAGCGTAGGTTACCCCACCACCCCACCATGGTTAACACCAAAACCAATCCTTCCACTAATGAACCTTCCACCGACTCAAGTCCTGATGCCGTAGCTCAACAGTTGTCAACTATTGCTGCCAAACTAGACATCCTTAATGTTCTAGCAGCCGAAGTTGTCGTTCTCAAGGCACAATCTAGCCACGTAATTTTACCTGAAACCAACTATGGCAAACGAGACAAAGGAAAAATAGCAGACCATACGTATGGTAATCGAGAACAAGACAAACCTTTCTGGGAAGATGATGATGATGCCGAAATGGACAGTCCTTGACGGGTGCAAAATCCTTCACATCACCCTTATACTAAGATGGACTTTCCCAAGTTCGAATGAGGCGATCCCAGGGGATGGATACTAAAAGATAAAAAAATTTTCCGTTATTATCAAACACCCGATGAAGAGAAAGTGGAGATTACTGCCATGCACGTAGAAGGAGATGCCCTCGATTTATTTGCTTAGATCAACAGTGAGTGAACTATTATTTATTGAGAAGAATTGATGAAAGCCTTTCAGGAGATTTATGGCCCTGCTGAGTTCCAGAACCCCGATGAGCATTTATGCAATATTAAGCAAATAGGGAGCAACCAAGAATATCGACAAGAATTTGCCAGACATGCTGCACGCGTCAAGTTATGACCTGAACACTGTTTACTGGGAATTTTCTCAGTGGATTAAAGGAAGAACTAAAAGTGGATGTGCGAATTCACAAACCGCGCTCGGTTTATAAGGCCATGAGCTTGGCCCTCGTATTTGGGTCCAAGCTAGGCCCAATCCGTGGAACCAAAGGAACTGTTTGGGTTTCTCATAATTGACCCAATGTTTACACCCAAAACACTCGTGCTTCTTCTTATTCACGTGACAACCATCTTCCTCACGCAACAACTCCATCCTCCACTAATCAGAGCATCTCCCAACCTGTGAATTAACAAAACCCACCACGTCCATGAGATTTAGAACGACAGAACCGATGGGCCAAAGGTCTCTGCTTCAAGTGCAACGAGAGATTTGCTCTAGGCCATTGCTGCAAACAATCAACATTTTCATTAATGGAGATTGCCGACGATGAAAACACCACTGAGGAGACCCACGAGGACGACGACGACAGCAATGCAACTCCAGCAGACATGGCCGAGATCTCCTTGCATGCCATTTTGGGAAAGACTTCGAGAACTACTATGAAGCTTCAAGGAAAGATTGGCAATCGTCAAGTCATTGTCCTAGTGGACAATGGATCTATCCATAACTTCATTCCAGAGTCCGTGGTCAAAAAATTTGCGTTTCCAATCAACGAAGTCTCACCCTTCGGAGTTCAAATCAGGAATGGAGATGTCATTCGTTACAGCCGAGTGTGTAAAAACCTCCCTGTCCAACTGACGAACCTCACCATCACTCAAGATTTCTTCCCATTTTCCATTAGGGGAGCAGATTTGGTATTGGGGATTAAATGGTTGGCATCTTTGAATATAATACAAGCTAGTTGGAGCGAAATGTTTTTGATTTTTTCTCTTGATGGCAAGCGATACAAGTACAAGGCATACACACTCACTACCCAGATAACATATCATTACAGGTTTTACATTGTCTACCCAATAACCCAACTGACCCTCCTAAACCTCTAGCTCCTATCCAAAATGTGATACAAGAGTTTGCAAATGTGTTCCATGAACCGACATCACTACCTCCTTTCCATACCCATGTCCACTCCATTCCATTACTTCCCAATACCAAACCACCAAACTTGCGTCCATATCAATACCCATACAACCAAAAAATCGAAATTAAAGAACACGTTGCAGCTCTCCTATCTTTTGGTTTTATTCTCCGAGCGTTAGTCCTTTTTCCAGTCCTGTCCTCTTGGTCAAAAAGAAAGATAATTCTTGGAGACTTTGTGTGGACTATTGAAACCTCAATTGCATTACCATACCAGATAAATATCTCATTCCCAACATTGATGAGCTCATTGATGAACTGCATGGTGCAACCATATTCTCCAAAATTGATCTGCGTTCAGGATATCATTAGATTAGAGTCAATCCCTTAGACATATACAAAATAGCTTTCCGCACTCATTCGAGGCACTACGAATTTGTAATAATGCCTTTCGGCCTTACCAACGCACCGTCAACTTTCCAAGCTGTCATGAACGATTTGTTCAGACCTTATCTACGCAAGTTCATTTTGGTATTTTTGATGACATTCTCATTTTCAGCCCAAGTACACGGCAACATATTAATCATCTTCGCACTGCCTTCTAATTGCCCTCCACTCATTCATTTTTTGCGAATTCAAAGAAATGCTTATTTAGACAGCCATAGATTGGGTTCTTAGGACACATGATATCTCTAGAGGGTGTTGCAGTGGACCCAGAAAAAATTTCAGCAGTTTTAGAATGGCCAGTTCCCCAGAATGTGAAAGAACTTAAAGGATTTTTGGGGCTCACAGGTTACTACAGGAGATTTGTTCAGGATTATAGTATTATTGCTCGCCCTTTGTCTGAGTTGACGAAGAAAGATGGTTTTCGATGGTCTTCTACTGCTGAAGAAGCTTTTAACCGACTAAAAACAACTCTAACTACAGTTCCGGTCTTACGTTTACCCAACTTCACGTGGCCTTTCACAGTTGAACGTGATGCATCATCGGCAGGCATTAGGGCCATCCTTTTACAACAAGATCATCCAGTAGCATATTTCAGTAAGGGACTCTCTTTTTCTAACAGACTTAAATCTACATATGACGGGGAACTGTTAGCACTGGTGCTTGCTTTACAAAAGTGGAAACATTGTTTATGGGGCCGTCATTTTTACATCAAAACAGACCACTCTAGCCTAAAGTTCCTCCTAGACCACCGAATCACTACAAATGAACAGCACAACTCTTAATGAAGCTCTTACCTTTTAATTTCACAATTTTGTACAAAGCAGACAACTTAAACAAAGGGGCAGATGCACTTTCACGTCGACCACAACATGCTGAATTTTTAGCCTTGGTAATCCCAGTTCACATGGATTTCAACGACTTACAAAGAGCTTTACAATCTGACGTTCACACCAAAAACATAATGAATCATATTCGTGAGGCACCAACATCTCAATCTGATTTTCAGGTGGTTGCAGGACTCCTCTATCATAAAAATCGGTTAGTAATTCCCCACTTACCGGATCTGAAACACAAAATCCTGATGGAGTCCCATAACGCACCTACCATGAGCCATGGGGGGTACTTAAAAACATTGAAATGGGTGACTGCTAATTTTTTCTGGCCACATTTAAAGCAAGATGTTAAGACTTTTGTTCATAATTGTTTAACATGCTAACAAAACAAATATCAGACTTTGGCTCCAGTGGGTTTGTTACAACCCTTACCATTAACTGAACAAAATTGGGAAGACATTTCACTTGATTTTATTGTTGGTTTCCTTGTCTCACCAGAACAAATTCTGGTGGTGGTGGATAGATTAGGCAAATATGCACACTTCTTGGCTTTGTCCCACCCTTTTATTGCCAAGACCGTAGCAGCTTTGTTTTGTAAGGAAATAGTTCGTTTGCATGGGATACCTAGATCCATTCTTTCTGATCATGACGTCATCTTCTTAAATGCTTTTTGGCAGGAGCTCTTTCATCTTAGTCGCACTACGCTTCATATGGGGACAGTTTATCATCCATAATCTGACGGCCAAACTAAGGTGGTCAGCAGATGCCTCGAGACGTATTTAAGTTGTTTCACTCAGGAACAACTCAAATCATGGTCCAAATTTTTAGCTTGGGCAGAGTATTCGTACAACACTGTCTTCTACTCGTCAACCAACATGACCCCCTTCCAGGTTGTATATGGATGAGACCCTCCTCCTTTACACCCTTTTGTTCCTGGCGAGACTAGAATTGCGGAATTGGAGGTACAGTTGCGGGCTCGTTATGATATGCTGCAGGTATTGCGGGCCAACCTCTTGAGGGCTCAATCCCGAATGAAAACCCAAGCAGATTCCAAACAATGGGACTTGACATTCGAGGTAGGCGATTCAGTATTTCTACCGTTGCAACCTTACAAATAGGAATCGTTGGCTAAACATACCTATCACAAACTTTCACCACGCTACTTTGGCCCTTATATCATTATCCGCAAAGTGGGACCAGTTGCTTATGAACTACGACTTCCTTCCTCATCTAAAGTCCGCACAATCTATCACGTATCCCTCTTTCGACTAACAAAAGGATTCTCCACAGAAACCATACCCCCTCCTTTACTAATCAACACTGACTTGGAAATGGTTGTTGAACTAGAAAACATTTTGGGCCATCGTTGGTTGAAAGTTTCAGGTGTTCCTACACTAGAATTATTGGTAAAATGGCTTCAATGTCCTGTAGAGGAGGCTAGCTGGGAAGAATATGACCTCATTGCTAATCAGTTTCCTCATTTTCGTCTTGAGGACAAGGCAAATTTTCAGAGGGAGTACACTGATACAATTCCTCTTTTGCAGACTTATTTTAGGAAGCCATGTGGGCTTTCATTCACTGATACACATGGGACCTTATCTGCTGCTGCTGTATCTCAAATAGATCCTGATTCGGTTGAAAAGATAGTTGCTGAAATGAGGCGTGGTTCTCATCCTTGGATACCTCTTTTACCCAGTCCAATGCACGTCTCCACTTTTTGACCCAATCCAATGCACGTCTCGAAGTCATGTTTATATGTCCTATTTTATTTGCTTAATTGTAGTTCTGTTTAGGTTGAAAATAACCATTCCCATTGGCTATATGATTATAAATACACCGTGGGCCTTAGGTTTGGGCATTCTGAATTTAACATTGTTATTCGATGATTGGGAGATTTGTCCACTCCGTTAGGACTGAAATATTAAGGAAATAGTGTCGAGATCTTTGCATTATTTCATTTGCTAAATTCGTTTCACCTTTATTTGTTCTTTTCATTTCTTGGTCCTACCAAGAACATTCATAAACCCATCTCAAAGCCAAAGAATAGTATGACAGGGTTGATGTTTGGGACTTGTCCGCATTGAACCTTTGGGTGTAGTGTCTCAATCACTTTATGCAACTGTATACCTTCAAGGCTGGAAGCTTAAACTTTGACGTAATGGATGATCTAAGATAACTCAAGTAGGGACTGTCTTTTAAGTCCCGTTGATCTTCTCGCAACATGTTTAAAGGTAATTTATAGGTAGACTAACCAGCAAACGCTAAAAGAGTAAAAGATAAGTTTGCTGTACTAGAAGTTTGATCAGCCTGACATTGTAAAAGGGCAATAGGCTACTACTGAACTGACAAACACTACTTACAACCTAACCTGTTTCTACCTGCAACAGAAATCACGCAAGCTTTCACCTTGATAGGCTCCCAAAAATATTGGAATTTTAAAATTCAAGTCACGACAGGCTTGTTATGCAAGTGCAATGAAAGAAAATCTTGATGATAATCCGCGCATTTTGCACTTATTTGTTGGCAAGAAAAGAAAAACAATCTATAGAAGGCCTGAGTCACAATCCAACTGAAGTCGGAAAGTGTCATTTCATCAAATATTTCACAATCCCAGAGGAATGCTTGGGGAACTGACATACACACATCAGATCTCTCCAAGTCATCAGATCTGGAAACAAAATATAGCGAGTTTTCATGAAAACACACACAAGAAGATAACAAAGCCACTCCACGTTGTGCCTTGAATCACAAAAGAGTAATCATTCTTGGTATTCATCATGGTCTCAGAGATGTGCAGAACAGAAAGCAGCACATGGTAAGAATTCAAGGCAGCAATTCTAGAAGCTATTAAGGTACACAATAAGCGAAGAGGATGATACAGGCTTCTATCCCAAACCCAGCTTTATCACAAAAAACAAAACCAATCTCTGCATTGGCCTCTATTTTTTCTTCCAATTTATACAATTTTCAAAATGTCTTAATTAAATGGACCTCAAGTTTCCTCTGTGCAACAGTGGAGTGTCTATAACCCAAATAATTTGTTCTGTAACAGGAAATCCACGTGTCATACTTTTGCACCGAGGAAGGACTGCAAAATAAAATAAAATAAAAAGCGGGAGGGTTAGCAATAGATTTTCATGCTTAGTGGAAAGATGTGCCAACATAGAAAAGAAGTAATGTCACTGTTGAAGTCCTTTGAAACATATAAATCCAATGACACAAATTGTTCAGTTTAAAGCTCAGAGAGAAATAGAAGTTGAAGCTGCTACTACAAAGACTAATAGGTAGATTGACAAGTTTGTTGTCTTAATAACATACTGAAAATTTTCAAACACAAACTCTTATTCCCGCCGTTCACCAATTTAGTAACTTCTTGAAACAAGAAGGATCCAAAGGAAAAGGAAAAAAACATGTCCAAGAACAAGGAACTGTTGACTAAGGACCATGCACGATGCACCCAGGACATTTTAGAGTTGAAAACCATAAGAGCAGACAGATCACAATATGTTGGCTATTGTGATTAAAATGGCATTTTCATTGACTCCATAAAGTAAAATTTTAATAGCATTGGCTCTGATACCATGTAAAGTTAAGGAAGAAGGAAAAAAAGGATGTATGCAGGGATTAATAATACAGAATCTCTATGCTCTTCAACATAACATTTTTTATTATCTAACTTAAAAAGTAATCCCTCATCATACTGTTCCTCCTATTCTACATTCCATTTCAACTTTTATGTGCCATGCAGTGTCTGGAACTTCAGAAGAACTTTCTTTTCTGAATTTTATAAACAAACAAGATCCATGTTACATCAACCCAGTCTAACAAGAAACTTATGACGTATTTGAAGTAAAGATAGGAATACAGGAAAGATGTCAATTTGTCAAGTTTTTTGACTCAGAGAATAAACAATGACTAATAATTGGATATCTTATCTAGAACCATTTGGGTGAGGCATCAGATGTTCTGAAGTCAAGTCCAAAATTAAGTACTCCATACACATTAGCTTAAGGAAAATGGTCATCACAAATGGAAAAATAGACACAAACTCTCCCACTGATAGGGGAGATATAAACACATTTCTCCACTCATTTTCTACCAAAAAATTACATAAAAGTTTAATTCTGGAAAAAATTTCATACAAATATTGCTTAATTGGGATCCATCAGAGGCTGAAATTCAAGCCCAGACCAAAACTGAATATGTGTTGACATTCTGCAAATTACCAACAACTGCCAAAAGGCATTCAAGGAATATAGTAGTGAACTTTCACTGATTAAACAACATTTT
>JANVCQ010000003.1:28461209-28476956 GCA_025531925.1 Erythroxylum plowmanianum
GGATAGGTGTCGAAGCGACCCTCGGGCGTCCCGATATGTACCCTACGGTGAGGGGGCGCTACAATACAAATGAGTTATATTATATAAGATTTGTATATGTATTGTGTAATTGTGTATGTTGAATACTTAAATTATTGGTTTTTGACTTATAGGTGAATTATGTTGGATGGAATTGAATTGTGTATGATGTAGTTACACAAAATGAGTTATATTATATAAAAAGTATATGTGTATTGTGTAATTGTGTTAGTTTGAACTTTTGAGTTAAACAATACATATTTTGTGATAGTAGTCGATAATGAAATTATATGTTCTTTATTTTAATATATATCTTCAGTTATTTTTACAAATAAATTGAAGGAAGTTTAAGTACTCTTGATAATTCAACCGCTTCAGGAAGATACGATGATCCCTCATGTTGCATTGGTCCTTGGTATAAAGAATCATAAAATTTGCTTTTTTTGTAACAAGCATTTAAAAGATGGAGGAATCACCAGATTAAAGAAGCATTTAGCTAGGGTTAAAGAGATGTGTAACCTTGTAAAAAGGTAAGTCATGATGTGAAATGACAAATGAAGACTTACTTGAAGAGTATCAGCAGGAGAAAGATATAAGGGAGAGATTGAATTATGAAATTTGTAGTGGAAGTTTGTTTATTGGTGTTCAAGGTGATAGTGAAAATGTTGAAGGTGGTAGTGTTCCTACCCACCAAGAAGTGAATGTTGCATCTGTACCTGATGTTAGGAAAAAGAAAAAGACAACTCCTAGAGCTTAGCCTTCAATTTGTAGTGCCTTGCAATCAAAAAGAAGTAAGTCATAATGTAGATATGGAAATGGCTAAATGGTGATGTGATTAGGTATGGCATTCAATGCTTCCCGATCTTATTATTATCAACCTATGGTGGATGTTATAGCCTCTTATGATCCATGATACAAACCTCCTTCTATTGATAGCTATAGAGGAAAACTTTTGAGTAGCTCTGTTTATGAGATTAAAAGTTATTTGGATGAAAGAAGAATGACTTGGGCTACTTATATGTGTTCAATCATGTGTAATGGTTAGACAAATAGGAGATATGAGCCTATTATTAATTTTTTGGTTTATTCTATAAAGGGCTTAATGTTTTGGTCTATTGATGCAGCTAGCCTTATTAGGAATGCTAATACTTTATTTGAAATATTCGATGAAGTTATGAATGAAGTATGGCCATAAAATATTGTTCAATTTATTACTGACAATGATTATGCTTATAAAGTGGTTAGAAGAAGATTACAAAGCAAGTATAATTCTTTTTTTTTGGACTCCCTATACTGTACATTGTATTGAATTAAAGCTAGAAAATACAGGGGATGCTAGGTATTTTCTTATAATTGATGAGAATGTGTAGAAAGTAAAAAAGTGACGAAGTTCATCTATAATCATACATGGGTCTTGAATTTAATGAGAAATGATTTCACCAATTGTAGGAATTTGTTTTTTCCTACTATTACAAGATTTGCAATAAATTTCTTATCACTTCTATGTTTTATTATGATAAAGAAAGAGTTGAGACAGATGTTTACAAATAATAAGTAAGTTACATTTCAGCATGTTAGGTCTAATGTTGGTTTGGAGGTTTCCAAAATTATACTTGAAGATACTAAATTTTGGCTCCAATGTTAATTTGTCATTCAAATTTGTGAGTCTTTACTGATGGTGCTTCATCTAGCTGATAGGGATGAAAAGGCAACAATGAATTATTTTTATGATGTCATAGAGAGGGCAAAGGAAGCAGTCAAGACCAATATAAAAAATAAGTCTTCTTTATACACATCTTATCTTGCATTCATCAATAAGAAATTGAAAAGGCAACTTTACTCTCTGTTGTTTGCAGCTAGGGCTTTTTTGAATCCTAGTGTTTATTTCAGACCAGGGTTTTACAAAGAAAGTTGAAGTTAATAAGGGAATGCTATTAACTATTACAACAATTGTTACTTATGAGATGATGTAAGATCTCCTAAGCTCACTAGTGAAGATTTATTTGGAGGCTTTTGGGGATTTTAGGATGCCAATTGTTAATCGTCAAATAGCAAAACTTAATCAAGGTATATTTTTGTCACTTTTGTTACTTGTTGAAAATTAATCATCACTTTATTTTGTTTATAACGGTACTTTTGTTGTCTTACATCTTACAATTTTTAGGTGGGATCAATTCGAAAATGGTGCTTCAGAATTGCAAAGATTTATAATTCAAATTTTAAGTCAATGTATAAGTCCAACAAGCTGTGAAAGGAATTAGAGCACATTTGAATTCATCTATTCCAAGAAAAGGAATATATTGGAGCATAAAAGATTAAATGACTTGGTGTTTGTTCAATACAATTTAAAGCTTTAGGAAAGACATGTTATTATCGCTATTAAGTTAGATATAACTTCTTATATTTTTTAATAATTTAATTTATTATTTACTAGGACTCTTAATGGAATAAGTAATTCAGTAGATTAAATTTGCATTGATAATATCAATTTTTTAGCAGATTGGGTTTTTGAGGAACCGGTTTTGATAGATGAAAGTGACTTGGAAGATAATCTTAGATGGAAAAATATTGATTTGTCATTTAGTGCAATAAATTTGAATGATGGTGATGACGAGGCTCCTCTTAACGATGATGATTTGGTACCAAATGAAAATTGGGATCAATGTAATTATAGTGGGTATCCCGTATCCGATTAAATGAAGTTATAAGATTTTGTTTTTCCTTTTCTTTTAATTTTACTTATATTTGATGTATATGTTAAATTATATATATGCAATGTAATTGTAAATAGTTTTATTTCAAATTTCACTTTCGACACGAACTCTTATTGTACATTGTAATTATTAGAAAGTAACATATATTTATTATTCTTTTTTTTATGTTTTGATGTAATTATTATTTATTATACAATGAAATTGTAATATTTTAAATACTTTGTATTGTTCTTAATTTTATATTTGTATGATGATTAAATGATCTTTTTTATATTAATTGTGGTTATTATTTATATGTGAAATATGTGAAAATTAATGTTAATAAAATAACTAAATTATTGTTATTTTAAATTTCTATGATTAGATATAAGTCAACACGTCCAGCTCCGGTTGGAAGCTTCGTTTTTTTTTGGCTTCCGGTGACTGCACTTACTACAAAGATTACCCTTTTTTTTTGCTTCTGGTGACTGCACTTTCCCATAAAGTTTTCCACAGTGTTTCTCTCGCCTCACGCCTCGTCGATCTAAGATGCGAGACCCACGCCGCCGTGGGTCACTAGTAAAACTTCTATACCACTTTTTGTTTCCCTTTAGTTTGATGGACTTTCATTAGCTGATACACAAAAGACATAGGCCCTGTTTGGCAATCAGCTGATAGCTGATAGCTGATAGCTGATTCTATCAGCTGTTAGCTAATAGCTGATTATATCAGCTGGTTTGACCAGCGGATTGCATTAGCTGTTTGTTAAAGATGTTTGGTAAAATTAGCTGTTTGATATTAGCTGTTTAAATATAAAATGACTTATAAGGACATGACTTTAAAAAAATATAAGAATATTCTTATAAGAATTTAAATTTTACATATTAAATTTTACAAAAATTAAGTTTATAACTCTAATAAAAAGCATAGAATATATAATAATAATAATAATAATAATAATAATAGTAATAATAATAATAATAATAATAATAATTTTTGAGATAATAATAATAATAATAATAATTTATGTGAAGTTTTTAATGAAATGAAATAGTTTATGATAGAATAGATCATAAATTAATGTAGTATTAAAAAATTATTGTTTAAGAGGGATAAACTGATTTATAATATAATGTAATAAAATATTGTTTGAATGAAGAGTTTATAATATAATATAATATAATATAAAGTAGCTTATCGTTTTACATCTTATTATAAACTTTTTGTATTAAAAATTTTTTATTTTTACTATTTAAGATAAAATGAGATATAATTTGAAACTAACTCTTTTTTTATTATATTTTATTATAAAATTTTATCCCAAAACGATAGAATTACGTTATAAAGCTGACGGCAAATCATCAGCGTTGACCTTATATTCAATGTGTTGGTGCAATTGCAAAACTAAAAAAAAAACAAACAAACTAGAAGTCCTACGTGTAATTTAAATAAGACTTTAAGTGTAAATTTAAAGCAAAACTAGCAATAGGCTCTGCAATTTCAATTGCATAAAAGGAAGAGGTCATTTAAGGTTATCTAAAATTCTAATACTGCACTAATTAAGGTAAATAAATACATCTTTATTTTTGTTGGCAACAAACAATTGGATCCGTTAGTTTTTCAAACTTCACTGGGAAATCTAAGCAAGGTCTTGTCGGATTCCGAACGCCAAGCGAACACCGGGGAGAAACCAGAAGATACCCACTTGGAACATGAGAAGAGGAGGAGGAGGAGGAAGGAGCCATGGAAACTACACCAACCCTTGCCTAACTATGCATCAGCCATGGGCTTCTCTGCTTGTCTGTGGGATCAAGCGCATCGAAGGCAGGTCCTGGCCTGCTCCAATTCGAGGTATTTTTTAGTTTCCCACTTTTAATTCTTACGTTTGGTGCGAATAATCAATCCCCAGTTGCGTTTTGTGTCGCCAAACGTACCAAGTTGGAATCTTTATTGGGTAATATTGATAAACAGTTGGTCTTTTTCTTTGTTCTGGCTGTGGTGTTTGGCTTCTAGGATTTGGGAGTTTTAAGTGATCGATCGGTTGAGTGCTGTTAATGGGAGTCTTGCATTACACATATGTTTTCCAGTTGTTGGGATTTGAGATGGATTCTTATGTATTCTTAACGTTACCTCAAAACATAGTAAGATGGTCTGTTGTCTTATCCGTTGTGGTTGCGTGGTGTGCTTTGTTTTCTAACAATGGGAGCTTTGATTGCCGTCGATGGAGTCCTAATTAAGCCCAGAACCGTGGACGATAGTGAGACATTTGTTTTTTCTTCTTCTTTTGTTTTTTTTGGTATACAAATTTGGTTTCTGTTGGACGTGAGGGCCTTATTTATGGTAAAATTTTGAAAGCTTTTACGGTAAGCTGGTCCTATAAGCTATATTGAATCAATACTTCATATTTTGCTATTCTATAATGTCCAATTATAATTGATCCATGAAAATGGGAAAAAAGACAGAAAAGTGCACGAGACTATTACAGTCCAATCATGTACGTATTATCACTGATATTAGGCGACAATAATGTTTCTAATGTTTTAAATTCACTAATGCCTAGAGTACATAGACTGACATTTACCAGTCATTTGTGAGTGATTCAGGTGCTTAATGATAAAACTGACTTACCAAGGAAGCTAATTTTACTCGTTCTTCAGCTAAAACTCCAAAAATAATTCAATGCAGCTCGTTATGGAGAAGCAATTCTTTCTTCTGTTGTTATGTCTTCTGATTGTTGCAACTTTCTTTCCCTTATTATTAAAGATCTTATTATGTAATTTTGTTTTGAAGGTCGACTTTGGATCCATGCTGCTGCAAAAATTCCAGAGGAAGGTACAATCAAAGCAATGGAAGACTTCTACAGGGAAATTTATGCGGTGGATGGAATAAGTGATGTTGCATTTCCCGAGCATTATCCTGTTTCAAGACTTTTAGGTATTTAGCATGTATTACCTTGATATTAAATGGTTACTTCAGCTGCTAACTTATACTTTTAGTTTTTCCCCCCTTGTACTCTTGGTAAATTTTCACCCTTGCAACTTAAGGAGACTTTGAATTTTTATTGGATTATTCTTCAAGTAGTATTTCTTATTTTTCTTTGTCATTCCAATGTCTGATGATGTGTGATGTCCACTTGTAAACTAGGCTGCGTTGAAGTGGTTGGTTGTGTTAAATGTGAAGAACTGGCTAGCTGGGAGGCAGTATCCGAAGGGGTGGGTAACCTAGATTTTTGGACCTTATTTACGCCACATAAAGTACAAGGTTTATTTTGTACATGTCGTTGAGTAATATAGACCAGATTTTTTGCCACAGGTGAGGTTAGAAGGGCAAACAGACTATTGCTGGCTTTGTGAACAGCCTCAGGTGCACATGCTCATAGTTGATCTTCGTCTAGAAGTTTAATCTATATGTTGGTCATGTGTGTCTGCCCTTGAATGCAGAAATTGCTTATTCCATTTGAGATGCGGGGCTATCAAGGTGTTTATAACTTGGAAAAAAAGGTACATTGTTATGCAAAACTTTGGTGCACCTCTCTCTGCATCTCTGAAGTCTTGTGTGTTTGACATAGTTCATGCAACATATTTCTTAGATATATGAAGCTGCATTTAGAGGTCTTGTTCCGGTTCAAGGGCCAATGCTGACAACATTTCCTCTTCCAAATCCTCGAGATCCTTTTTCTTTAAAACCTGGGTCCCTTTTGACACATTCTCCTGAGATTAAAGGATTGAATTTGGAGAAATCTTCAAGTCTAACTGTTGCCATTGCTGGTGCACGTGCAGCAGCAACACAGTTTAACAAGAAAGAGAAAAATTACATACCAGATAAACAGAGCGGTTATTCCACTTTAAAGAGTGGCAATCAGCGAACAACATCTTTGGGAGATGATCAAATTTCACCTAGTATCTCTTGTGAAGGTGCTATCCAGGGGCCTTCAGTGTCAAATGATCCAGAACAACAGATTAAAAATGGTTCTGATGTGAGCACTGCCAGTGGCCACAGAAGAACTAGGGAAGATCTGAGACAGCTTCCTGCATCTCATGCTAAGGTATAGGGGTATAAAATTTCCTTGACCTATAAATTCCGTTGAGACTTTATTACTGAAGTAACTTAGTTTTTAGTAATCATTAAAATATGCCATTTGTAATTTAACGGATGGATGGGCCATACATTGAAAATATAGCAATTTCAAGTATAAACCCAATGTTTGTTTACTCGTTGCATTTAAAAAATCTTTGGAATGGCTGTGAAAGGATCTGGTAGAGACAAAAAGCAACTGCTGTTGAATTATAGCTCTTCTCATATAACTTCGCTTGAAGTGTTTACATATGTCCACATATGAAATTTAACGATGCTCTTTTAACTCCATGGAGATAAACATTTAAAGTTGCTGAAGACTTCAAACAGATAATGGTAGGGGACAAAGGGAAGGTCAAATGCATATATATATATATATATGATCATGATGGGATAATTTTGCTTGTGCTGGTCAGATTTTCAGATTGGTTAGTTTCTAATCATGTGGCTTCCATTGTGAGCAACGTAAATGTAGTTGCAGGTGATTGATTCTCATTTTCATGTATTTGATGCAATATAATTTACTTGGTAACAAATGAAATCTAGTTGAAGGAAATTAAGGTTGCATTGGATTGTGAAATTGGAATTATGAGTATTGGATCTAAATTTTCAGTGGTTTAACCACATTTATGTCATTTGGAATAAGTAGATAAAGACGGAGTATTTCTATCTTCAATTGATGAGCAAATGTTTGAGTTGGGCTATTCCTTCTAGTTCCAAATGCAGTACAAGGAAACTAGAAAAAAGTTTTATGTCAACAACAGTTGCTGTCTTGTTTCTTTGATGTGATTTCAGTTGTTTTCTGATGTGTAGATTTTTGCAGCGGCGGTTAGAGGGTTGAAGCCATCGTGAGTTATTCACGGTTGTGATTATAAAGCATTTTGGAAAATCTGGAGATTCAAGTCAGCTAGCAAGCAGTTGGACCCCGACCCCGAATTCTAGCTTTACTTTGATTTCTAGTCCCTGGAACCGCCATTGTATATTTGTTTTCATGGTTAAGAAACAGTTTGTTTTGAGTTGATGTTACCCCTGTTGTTTTGTTTACTATAGGATTAACCATCGTTGGTGATCCTCAATCAATTTAAAGAATTAGATGCAATGTGAAATTCCTTCTCGTTAGCCTTTGATTCATGTGAAAAAGATTAACCAAAGTTCATCAAACGAGCCCTTTATCTATATATAATATAACTATACACAACTAGGCTAAAAGAAAGAAGGAAAGTTTGGCATTTGCTTTATAAAAATGGTTTAGCATTTTTTTTTTTGTTGCCCACGAGGTGTCTTAGGAAGATCTCAACTATGGGAAGGCATCTTTAAGTCATCCACACTTAAATTAATCCCCATTCGAACCGGGTAGGTCCCTTGTGGGAGATAAAGCTCTGGCTCCAAATTTTAAACGGCTGTATACATAAGGACGGTTCGAACCTGTGACCTCACTTAAGTCAAGAGAGCTCCTTACCAACTCACCTGTACCCTGGGGTTATAGTTTAGTAAATTTAATTATCTCTAATTGTCAAATCCAGTTACAGCAACCATGAGCTCCACTCCACGTCCGTTCAACTAACTAATGATTATTAGCACTCTGAAGAATATTACGAGTTGTTAATATAATTATAGGTAAGTTGGTATACACTCTTTACAATAAATTCCAAATCGAACAATTTCTTTTTCAGTTAAAAACAAGAAGTAGTGTTTTATTATTGTTATAAATGACAAAATGAATCATACGAAATTTGCGGTTTTGGTGTTTCAGATATAGCTAGAAGTTCCTCCAAGTAGTCAGCCCCTAAGTCCTCTAACACCACCATATCCCTATCCTTTTCTTTCTTCATTTTGCTCTCCGCTTTCCTATTCATTGAATGCCTCTTCTTAAGCGCTAAAACTGGCGAACATCCCTCCTTGAAGCTACACTTCATTTCTTGAAGAGACTCGTCAACTTTCTGTGCAGGAAAATTCAGCACTGCCATGGATCCTCTCATGGCAAATGCTGCTTGATCATACGCTAAAGCTGCAGCTTCAGCTGTATCAAATGTTCCAAGCCAAACCCTCACCCCGTTTCTCGTCGAATCTCTTATCTCCGCCGCGTACTTGCCCCATGGTCGCTTTCTAACACCTCTGTAAATAATTTCCTGGGTGGGTTCTACTTCGTCTTGAGGGCCATTTTCTTGTGAGCTCACCTCTTCGTAATTAGGACTAGTTGCCGTAGCAAATGAGCTGATCGGAGCTTCGTTAAGGACTCCAAGGAGAATCATTTCTTCAGAGTCATTTTCGTTGAAGGGAAGTGGCTGTTGTGAGTTATAAAAGTAAGAACCAGACGAGGATAAGGATGAAGAAGATTCGGAAGAGAACTGGGAGTAATTGTAATGGAAAAAAGAAGAATAATCCATTGAAAATGGTGTTCGAACTCTGAATATTGAATTTTCTTTCCAAAGATTACAGACTGAGATGATCTTTATTTCATAGAAGCTAAAGAGTTCATGTATATATATAGACGCTGAGGAGAGGAGGGAACATTCTAAGATTAAAAACGGTGAAGAAAAAGACAGATTACATGAATATGGCCATTCGGGGACCTCCAAAAGAGATTTTGGTCGTTAAAGGAGTTGATGACACGCACGTGGGTCAAAGGGCCTAATTGAGCATGCGATGGCGGCTAATGCCGAATGTTTTCAGCGGTGACTTCATTTGGAGGATGGTGGCTCCAAGTCCAAGCCCTGTAACCACTTTCCAAACAAGCTAGGTGTGGTCTATTTGGGACATGCTTTTTTGTAACCACGGATTACTATCTTTTTTCTTTCTGAACTATAGGATTCTTATTGAGGTATTAATTAACACTTTTACTAATATATATTTTATGTTAAAAAATTGGGAACAAACTGATTTTAGTGAAATAATAATAAATTTATTTAATTTTCATAAAATTAAGACAATTTTAACATAATTAATACACAAAAGTAAATCATATTTTACTATGCAACTTTATCTTTTTTTCTTGTCAAATTCTCTAAATCATTTATGAAATTGACTTCTCAGCATACACATGAATGTTCGAATAAGTATTCAAATAAATTAAGATAACTCCATAAGTGATATAAAGAGGGTAACAAAAAAGTGATAACTCCTTTCAAACCTAAATTTATTTATAATAAAATTTAGACATTTTAGTAATTTAATTAAAATATCATTTTAATATCAATTGAAATTTTAATTAAAATTAAAATTAATTTTAATTAAATAACAATTAAATTTAAAACATATTTCCTATCTTATATTAGTCGTTATTTATTAAATATCTTATATTTAATCTTAAAATTTTTCAAACTTTATAATCAAGTTCGACTTGATTAAATTACCTTTTTCTCTCATCATCCATTCTTTGTGTATCACGTACCCTTTATGTCCCTAAATATGTTGACAGTAGATATAAATTCGAACCATAAATTATTTTTTAGATTAGATAAATTAAACTTCTTTATTTATTTTTAATTATCTAATTAAATAATTTATATTTATAAATTAAGATTAACATTTAGTGACGCATTTTAACCAATTAAAGATTATGAATGTCAATATGATTTTAACTAATCTTTTCATATATAACTTTTTTTAATCTAATTCAATCATTTTATGAAACAATATTGTAATTAGGCATAGAACATGAAAATGATATCTACTTTTTTTATTCAATCGTTTGAGTTCCTTATTATCAATAATGGATTCTATAATAACATTCGAAAGCTATATTTAAAGTTTCATTCCACATCGAAGGGATTTTCCAAACTAATACTAAATAAGAATAATAGAATATTTTTTAATTGTTTTAGGATAATCAATTCTATATTTATTTCTCAATTACTTTTATATAGTTCATGTTATATCTAATCACTACCGTTAACAAATATATTTTATCAGTAATACCAAAATGTAACAAATCTTATATGATATAATCAGTAATACCAAAAATGTTACAATTCTTATATAATATACTTTGGTGGTCTCAAGTCAAAAGATTACTTATATAATCATCATATTGAAAATTTTCATCAACATATATACAAGTAATATTTAAAATAGAATTATCATATGGAATTAATTTGGTGAACTTGTTCTCTAATATGTGCCAATACATTTATTTAAGCATTAGTCTATAAGATTTGATTATTTCATTTATAAGGACGAAATATAATGTGTACTAATATTTTTAGCTCTATTAATGTCTAGTATTAATAGAATAATGAATAGGAACAATTTATAGATAATACATAAATGTAGTATAAATCTCATAATCATGATCTCATTTTTTTTTATTTGTAATATACACTTATCTCATAAACTTTATATGTATATCAATTGATCAAACAAATATACATAAAAAATATTTTAAAATAATCATGTCACTAAACTACAATTACCCGATTAGCTGCAAGACAATCAACATTTTCTTAAATGTATTGTATTAGAAGATTCAACAAATTGCTTTTTTAATTTCGTTGTTGCTAGGCCACATCCATATTTAACATTCTAAGTTGTGCAGACATCACATTTGATTAACGAATTAACACCCCATTTGTGCCAGCCATATATAGATATATCTTTGTGCGATAATTAAGACATATGCTTCTTTATAATTATTGATCTAATGACATGAAGTACTGTTAATAACTACAACCCCTTGTTCGATATTGCTGTGAGGATTGGACTTTCGCTGCCACTATTAAAGAATATGATTTCGGCTGTATCGATTAGAGGCGTTTAATTCTGACCCGATCAATTTTGGTATGGCTTCACTTCAGGTCTAAGGAATTAAAGAGTACTTTACTTGCTTTTTGTTTCCCGATGAAATTGTTTAAACCATTTGTGGGGAAAATATGCTTACTCAACCATTAGAGAAGAACCAATCTTTGGCGGTGAGTGCCTTTGAGTTAATTAACCAACTTGTGTACGTATTGCTGATTGATTATTGAATTAGTTGAAGGAAAGAGTTCAAACACGGTTTAAAGAATTAATTCACTTGATAAAATCTACACTTATTATGTTAAGTTTTTGTGATGAATTAAAGAAGGTTACAATAAACTTATTATTGATGAAAAAATTTAAATTAAGAATAATTTGATTATTCTTATGATTAGAAGTCCAATTGAACATTTATTTCCAAAAAATTAATAATATATAGAAACAATTCTAATAAGAGATAAAAAGAATGCATTAAAGTCAAGAATTTGAACAAGATGAATTGAAGTTAAGGAAATTAAGTAAAGTCAAGATCAGGATTTGAAATATCGCAATGTAATATCTACAGCTAAAGATTAGTTTCAGTGGCACAAATTTTAGTTAAACATAAAACCTTTACAAATAAGAAGAAAAATTTTATAAAAGGTCCTTGATCTATCATCGTTAAGACAACGTTTAAATTACTTTAAATTGAATTTGATATATTGGCACTTACATGATGTTTTTTGATAAAATATCGGCTCCAATAACTCACAAGAGCAATTAATTTCATATAGAAATATCAATTTAGAAAGTGAGTCTTGAAGTAATTGATAAAGATATTCTTTTGTGACAAAAATAGTATTTTTGTAAAAATACAAAGAAAAGATTGCGTACATTAAAACTCTTCACAGACCTTGTAATGCAGGGATTTTTGTTTTGAATTTTATAGAAATATCAATTTAAAATATTAAAATTAACCAAAAATAAAATAAAATAAAGTTTGGATGATTTTGGATATAGAAAATGAAATCTTTTTATGGTTGACTTCATTTACATCTTAGCATATTTATGGCTATTATCTTCACCTTTTCTACTCCATCTTAATTATAAAAGTAGATACCATTTGTAAGATCTTAAACATAAATGCCTTGACACCTTTTGTTGAATGAAAGTATCATATCATTTCACAACTAAAAGAAGGCATAAAATTAGTAAACTAAACGTAGTATTGGAAGAATCAAATCATGCAAATAACACTTGAAAGCAAAAGGAATATGGCAAGATCGGAATTTAGGGGAGCTGGTTAGGGGCAGCCTTTGTAACTTTGCCCTTACTTTCAATTTTAATTATGAAAATTCAAGAAGTAAACAAATATAAAACTAAAATAATGACGCTTTTAAAAACATATTCCCCTACTTTCACGTCATTGACTGATGAATGAAATGGAATTTCTATACCAAAAAGACTACGACTAGGTTAAGAAAATTAAAAAGAATTATGTTTCCTATACCAAAAACTATGACATTAGTTGTACATTAATGTGACATGTAAATCGAAAAAGATGGACTCCTCTTTGAATCAAGGTTCCTTCTGAAAGTGCAAAGTGCAACAATAATTACAGTATTCAGTGAGAGTCTAGTTGATATGTGATGTCTGACAAAATCCAATAGTACAATTATTTATTAAAAACTTTGTATGTTTTTAGACTTTAATTGTTACTCTTAATTGGGGTTTTATAATTTGACTGAAGGAGGTAGGTGGTAAGATATAAGAATCTCATGCGACAATATTTTTTCGTACTTCTTTGAAAATTAGAACTTCAGTTTTCCTTCATCTTATCTTGAAGATTGAATGATTTATAATCAACCTTAAGACACCAAGCATATAAAAGATAAAATGCCAACCTTGAAACACCATACTTAAATGTTTGATAGACAAATCGAAGGAAGGTTCTTTTTTTTTTCTGTTGAAAAAATGGATTTAGTACTCAAAAGTCGTCAGCATACCCAATAGAACATGTGAATTGAAATTAAAAGCCAAATAGTTTATATGGTTAATTGCAATTTGCAGTTATATATGGAAATGAAGCCAAAAGCAAGCAAGAGAGATTCATATTCTATTACCCTTTATCTGCTTCAAGAGTGGCATGTGCATGAACCTATTAGAATGCTCGTTGAAAAAGAGGCTTGGACACCTCTTCTCATTTACATCAATCAAGTATATGTTTAATCTAATTCCCGCACGTTGAGTTTTTGTGTAGTAAATTATTAGATAACTAGGAAAGTAATTGGGATTACAATTCAGATAATGACATTAATTTCTATTCTTGACTTGTTCAATAATGACCAAGTGCACAGTTTGGCAAGAGGGGCCTTAAGTTAAGAGAAGCACTTCGATACACATGTTAAAATTTGATCGTAGATTAATTTATGAAGTTTCATATAACCATGCAATCTGTTTCGCCGTAACATTATCTCGACTAGTAACTTCGTCAAGTGCTTACAGCATGTCACAACAATTTCTATTTTCTTGACTTCATCAATCTTTAAGCAATAAAAACTGAAAATATTAAAAAAAAAAAGAAGCTTTATTGAAATAGATCTGTTTTTTGATCGATCACAAAGAAAAAGAAAATTTTGTTTTGGAATTGAGGCATAAACTTCAACGATGGCTACTAATAATATCACATCTATGAAGTGGATTTAGGAAACGTCCAATTCTCTTTACCGACCAGATATTTGAGCCGCCATCTGGCCACTTCTAGTGATGTTTCACCAACAAATGAAACTTACTAAATCACATGCACGTGCAATTTGTTTTAAAAATGTGACTCATTTTTAGTAAAACAGTACTGGTACCGTGGTTTTTAGTTTATTTTGACCCAATCGCCAATCTGCCTAACAAAGGGAAGTATTCAGCCACCTTTTGCAGGAAAGACCAAATCTAATGCAAGTTGAGGTATCGATTTTATGTTTTGAATCCGTTAATACTTGATGATCAAGGCAATATTTGACAATTCCCAACATTATATGGTTCGATAAGAATAAATCCATCACTTCTTAATCAATTCATAACTCTTAAGTTGTCGGATTTTACAAATAAAAATAGCTAATAAAATAAAAAATTAAATCCTCATAATTCAATAGACTTCTTCTCGATTCATAAATTTACATAAAAGATGATATAATTTTCGAAATCATTTTTAATCCTATTATATTCAATACAGATTTAATTAGAATTTATAAACATACACATATTTAGTGATCCAACCATGAGCGTAGTTAAGATTTACGGCGTATGTATTAAGCGTACAAACTCTACACTGTTAAGCAACTTTAGTCATCTAGTGCTTGATTAGTAATGTTTTCAAAAGCTGGTCAACATAGCATATAATATGGCCTTATGGTGATGATTGTGTGATTAAAGTAAGCAATAAATTATAAAGTGTGATTTCTCCAAGTTCCTCGAGTCTACTTATCAGTCAAGAGTAAAGATTCACTAATATATATAATGATGATCCACTTCAAAACTACCAAAAGTTTTACATGTTTCGGTCAAAAGTTAAGTGCAACTCTTTAAGAGGGGGGACAAACAATGGGGGGGTGGGGGGGCCTTTTCTACGGGTATTAGGCGTGTTATCTTCTTACAAGTGCTTTAGGTAGTGAAGAAATGAACTTGAACTTCATTTTTGCCTTTGGCAACAGTTGATGACCCGAGTCTCCGAAGTGGCTTGTTCTTCAAAAAGGTGTTCAACCCTTCAATTAAGTATTGCAACTCAGCAATCTTCAATTGAGGGTTGATTTCTCTTTTGAATACAAATGATTTCTTAAATAACTTAAAGTTCGTGGAAATTTTGGTTCACATGGTAGTTTCCGAACTTTCTAGAGTTTGAGCTTGTGAATTAACCATCAGTTACAATGTTCAAAGATTCTTTAATAAAGGTTTATTAACTGCAACTCATTTCGGTTAAGTTAAACCGTGGCACAGCTGAAAAAGTTAAGTTATTATTATTTTTATTGCTATTATTAATAGCTTCAATCAATGTTACGAATACCGTACCGAGTTCGGTACCGGATTGAGTTCTGGAATGAAATTATACCGGTATCGGTTGATAATGAGTACCGTTTCGGAAAATTTTTTAAATTTATGAAATAGTCCCTAAAATTTTTAAAAATTGCAAAATAGTCCATATTGGTATATTATACAGTTGTACTGTATACTTTACTAATTTACTGTTTACATCAACCAT
>JANVCQ010000003.1:28482597-28504157 GCA_025531925.1 Erythroxylum plowmanianum
TATAAACCCAAACATATTACGTTAGGACATGATGGCATACTCAATTTAGATTGCACTACTAATATGGAAGATTTATTATATGAATGGTCTAATCGCATATAACTTTTATTACAAGTAGAGAAACCTTTTGGAGATTTAGAAGATAATAAGGATTTAGTATGGAACTTCACTCTTTACAAAACAACAGGAATTATACAAAGTTTTTTACAAGAAAATGAACTTGCCTTAAAAAGCACCCCTCACTATCAAAGTACAAGAACCGATGTAGAAACCTTTGATGTCATTGGAAATGAAATTTATAAAGAATTCTTAGGAAAAGATATTATTCTTCACAAAGCAAAAACTGATCGAGTCAATCGATTGAAAGCATTAAGACATTTAAACAATATGAGCATCTATGACATTTATTACCTCGATAATTTTATTTGTGAATTTCAAACTCATTATTATAATTAGCATGCTCTGAACAAGAAATGTATATTCATATCTTTATTCAAAAATTACCCTATCCTTTTAATGTAAAAGTACAACAAAAATTTCAAGAACGAACTGATGATCATACTATTGCACATAATCTAGGAGGAGCAATTCTTCTTACACGAGAATTATTAGTAGAATACTGCTTAGAAACAAAATTAAAACAAACGTTGAAACATCAACATATACGCCCTTGCTGTTCACAAAATGCAGATGTACCACAACAATATGGTTGTGAACCCATTAGACATAGAAGGAAACAAAAATATAGACAAAATAGATACCGCTCTAATCGATATTCTAGACCATATAGATGGAAAAAATATAGACAACAACCATATCAACCAAAATCATACCCAAAATATTTTAGAAAACGTAAACATAATAAAACCAGACCTTTTAAACCTACACAAAAGCATTGTCCACGGAAAAAACGAAATTTAAATGTTGGCTTTGTAAGGAAGAAGGCATTATGCAAATGAATGTCCCAAGAAAAATGAGAAAACATTTACAAATAAAGTACACATTCTACATTCTACTTTACAACATCAATTAGAACCTATTGAATCTGACTATAATACTGATTCCACCCTTTATATTTATTAAGAAAAATCTTCAAATGAATCAACTCTACAAAGCAAATCCGAATCAACAGTTGAATCCCAATACAACCTTTATTCAAGTGACTATTCAGAATACTAAAGTAAATGCATATATAGACACTAGAGCTACTATATGTATTGCTTCTAAAAATCTTTTAGAAACATGGAAAAAATTAGAAAAACCATTACAAATTAGAATAGCAGATGACAGTTTTAAATTTATTTGGTATGTCAGTTATTACAATAAAATACTCATAGAAAATTATACATTTATAATTCCGTCAATATATCAACAAGAATCTGGATTACCCTTCATTATTGGAAACAATTTTTAAAAATTGTATAATCCCTTTTGTCAATATTTACACTATATTACATTAAAAACTCCATATATCAAAGATATTAATAAAAAATCCATTATTTTAAAAATCCCTATTTATCATACCACTTATTATCAACAATTAAAAATAATAACCGAAAAACTAAATTCTTTACATTTTTATCTTCTCAATAATACCTCTATTCAATTAGAAGTTGATACATTATTAAATGATGTTTGTAGTGAAAATCCTTTAGATCTAGGAAAAAATCATAATAATGAACTCATAGAGATTAAACTCAAGGATCTTCATCAAGAAGTAAATATGAAAAATAATATTCCTTATACTCCTCAAGATGTAAAAGAATTTATAGCCGAATGCAAAGAACTATTAGATAAGGGTCTCATAAGCCCAAGTACTAGTAAACATTCAGCACCAGCCTTTTATGTCAATAATTCAATAGAACAAAAAAGAGGAAAAAGAAAAATGGTTATTAATTATCGAAAATTAAATGAAGCAACAATAGGTGATGCATACAAATTACCAAGAAAAGATTACATTATTAATAAACTTAAAGGACACACTTGGTTTACCACTTTAGATGCCAAATATGGATATTGGCAACTAAGACTACATGATAATACAAAAGCATTAACAACATTCACTTGTCCTCCTTAAAAACATTACCAATGGAATGTTTTACCTTTTGGATTAAAACAAGCACCTAGTATTTATCAACGTTTTATGGATAATAACCTACAAGGGCTTGAAGAATTTACTTTTGTTTATATTGTTATTATTTTTATAATCATTATTATTCATAATTAATTTTTATTATTATTATTGTGATTATTAAATTCCTTATTATTGTTAATTTTCTTCCTTTTCTTCTTCTATTATTTATTTATTCATTATTATTATTATACAAAATTAATTTTTTATTGTGATTGTTATTATTATTATTTGTTAACTTTTTTACTAATACAAATAATTTGTTTTAAAATAATAAATGAATTACATTTTTCCAATCATATTATATTACAGGGGCATTTTCGTCATTGACACTGTTTTTATGTTCTGTCCACTACAATCAAACACATTTCTGTCCTCGAGATGGAGATAGTTTTTTTCTGTTATGTCCTTCACAACCAAACACCTCACAGTCTCTAATTTTTGTTCTATTCCGTCTCTAAATTTTCGTCTTCTTTTGTCTCTGCATATTGGAGACAATAACCAAACGCAGCATTATTGCCCGTATGGATTTATTAAACTACCACGACTTCTTAGCTAATCTTATGAATATTGTATTTGTACCTTTATTTTTTATTAAACAAATTGTAAATAATTTTATCATAATTTTTACGTATATGCAATTATTATTTTATAAAAGAAAATTTTTAAGTTTTTTAACTTAGTTTTATTTTTTTAAATTACAATTTTGACTAGTATTCGGCCAATATTTTAGTTACTGGTCGGTACCAACTGAAAGAGCTAGTTCCGATTAGTACCAAAGATTGGTATAAAATTTTCTTGGTCTATACTAATTTTTGATCGATACGACCAGTACCGACCAATATAGTATGATATTCAAAGTATTGTTCTTAACTTTCCATTTTTTTCCTATTGTGTCACTTTCATACCAGTGTTTCTTTTCCCTTTTGTTGTTTCTCCTCCATGTCTTTAATTCCCCACCTTTCCTTTTCTAGTTGTAAGGGTACTAGTTTCTTGTTCCTCCCCTTCTTTTCAAGTTCCAGGAGGAGCTTAAGGTGTCTCCTGGTGTAACTCTCTAGTTATTCTTTCTATTTAAACTCTCGTCTATTTCTTACCTTTATTTTTACCATTTTATGAATTGTTATCTAAACTTTCTGGTAGTCTAGTTTGATTATTACCTCTTTTGGTATTGTGTTCTCTGCCTCATTTATTCCTAACCAAATAGATCTCCTAAGTTTTGTCAACTTTCCTCCTCTTCTCTCCTCTTCTACTCCTCTTTCCCCTCGTCCTTTTCTTGTGTCATCTTTGTCCCACCTCCCACCCTTTTCTAGTTATACTTTACCCCCTTAACTTCTTTTGTTGTTTTTTTTAAGCTTACCACAACTCTTTCAACCACTTTTTTCATCTATATCTATTCATCCTAAAATTCCTTTCTTTTCTCTACTTATGGTCGTTTCTCCTTAATAACCTTTTTAACCTACTTGTCCTAACCTTGACTATAACACCAAACTTAGCTACCATAAAAAATAATAGTAGCAACAATAATAACAACAGCATTCCAGTAAGAATCCCACTAAATGCTAGTTTTAAAGAGGTCTAATAGTATGCATCCCTACTCCTAGCTACTATAAATATAAATATAAATATAGATATAAATATAAATATAAAAACTAAAAATAAAAATAAAGATAAAGATAAAAGTAAGTAAATAATAACAAACATAGGTAAATAAAACAAATGAGCGATTGAAAAAAATGAAACAAATAAATAAACTAACTAAAAGTGCAAGTGCTAAAAAAAGATTGTAGGCTAATTAAAAGCCACAATAATTGAAGAAAAAGGTTCAAAAGGTCTATGAGAAGTGAATGATCTCTCTATATAAGATCCTCTATTCGTACCCTAATTTGTCAAAGTTTTCTACTGAGAGCAAACTCTTTAAAAATTTTAACAGGGTCATATCATTCCTAATTATCTCTCCCCAATTCTTCTTATGTCTTCATCTTCTTCTCTTACAATTTATAAGTATAATCTTCTCGCATCTTCTCACTGAGGTCTCAGGATGTCTCCTTTTAACAAGTTTAAATCACCTAAGCCTTATATCTCTCATTTCACTATCAATTTTGGCTACCCCTAATTTATCTCTTACCAATTTATTCATGACCATATCTCTTCATGTAAGGTTGCACAACGAACAAAGCATACTTGTCTTTGTCACCATTAACTTATAACTATGCGCCTTTTTAATGAGCTAATAATATGCTCCATAGAGCATGGTTGACCTAGTTACGAAATGGTAAAGTTTACATTGTAGATTGGGTTAAATCTTTTTATCATATGAAACTCCTGAAACACTCCATTATTTTAGTCAATCTAATTTTACACGGTGAGCTATGATATCATTTATCTCGCGACTTCTTTAGATGATCGATCCAAGCTATTTCAAGCGATCTTTTTGTGGTATAACTACAATAACAATCTTAATCTCTTCATCGATGCAACCCTGATACTTGAAAAGTTACACTTCAATTACTATAATCTTAATTCTACTCAATTTTAAGTCCTTTGACTCTAGCATATCCCTTCAAAATTTTAGCAAAACATTAACCCTTTTTTTTGGTTAGCTAGTATTAAGTTATTTGTAATTCTTCATTTGATAAGCTTCAATATTATTCCTTTAGCAATACTTAAAGAAATTACATTATTACTCAATCAATATAAATCCTTAAAGAAGGAGAAAATATATGGTCTTACTTTATTAACATGATTTTTTTCTAGGCAAATGTCTAGCTTCCTTTTAGATTAACTATTGGGCAATATCACACCAAAAATCTATTGGATTGAAGGAGGTGCTACTAAATGAAGATAACATATTCACCTTTAAATTTCACTCAGAAACAAACCTTCAAAAGATCATATAGGCTTGTCCTTGGCATTTTATTGGAAAAAGAATTTGCATTATTGAAGCAACAAATTTAATCAAAAGAATTGGTTGTGATATTTGTATAATTTTTAACCTGTACCAAGATTTTCCTGATATCATTTCCATATTGAGTCTAACGGAGAATGATGTTATGTTTGAAGATTCAATTAAGATTTCTTATCATTGGAGACCATATTTAAACAAGAAGGAGAACCGATGGAAGCCAACTTGTAAGGTCTTTCAGAGAGGGTATTATTTTGAACTCATGGAATTGGAACCTTCTAATGTGCCTATGGTAGATACTAGGAAAAATAAAGACTCAATAATGTAGGTACTTCTAAAGGATAATGAAGTAGTATATTTGATGGTAAAAAAGGATATGGAGGAACTTGTGGGGGAAGAGTGCAAAGGGGAACAAACTCTTAGCAAGAATGACTCTCTATTGTTAGGTATAGTAAAAGCAGATGTTTCTTTAGGAGAAGTTAGAGGAAGTGAAACTCAACTATATAAACAAGTAGATTCAACACTTCAACTTAACATGTATATTAAGGACCAAAAGCCTTCTATTATGATTCGTTATATACGCACCCTACAATAGGATAAAGGTGTATCAAAATCCATAAAGGAGGATCTCAAAGTGGATAACAAGAGAAAATTTCATAGAAAGAATAGAGCTCAAGCTTTAAACATCTTACTCTCTCTTAATCTCTATCCTCACAAAGAATGTTAGAGGTCTCGATAGCCCTAAAAAGAAATAGGTGATTTGAGATAAACTATATGAAATAAACAATAGGTCATTTGGAGACTAACGACTGATAAGTACAAGGAGTTAGACTTTTCAGAAAAGCATTAGAAAATTATTACCAATCTTTAATTCCAATATAATGGATGCCTAATAATTGCTTATGATCTAAATAGAATATAGGTATCTTAGCTCCTAACACCAAATCAAATTATTCATCTCTCAATAACTTGCTTTAATAAAAGATTATGTTTTTTTTTGTAACTTTGTCTACGGCTCCAATTATGCAATTTAAAGAAGTTATCCATTGCAAAATCTTAAGGTGATCCACTCATCTATTGATTAATTATGGAAAATTCTATGGAACCTTAATGCCACTCTTCTTCACTCTAAAGCTAAAAAGAATATAACCTTGAGGAACTTCAATGAAAATTTTAGTATTTGTGTTAATTATAAAGAAATTATTAACATGAATTATGAAAGGAACTTCTTTACCTGAAGTTATAAACAAAGTGGGAGATAACTCATAGTGAAGAAATTGTATAGGACTTTGGTTAATGATGCTTATGTGGTTAATTTTGTAAAGAGTAAAGCCATCTTTGGTAGCCTTCTTTGATTAATGAAGCTTAGGTGGTTAATTTTGTAAAGAGTAAAGCCATCTTTGGTAGCCTTCTTTTCTCAAATCACTCACTATTAATCATTTTAAACTTTCTCTAATTATTAAAGTAGAGATCCCTATCAATTCATCATTATTTAACAAAAATTGATGACTTTCAGGGAGCAATAACCAAGGGAATGTCATTAGTGTTTCAATATTGTAAATTCTATATTTGCATGAAAAAGCTTCAAACGATGAAAAATGAACTTAAAAAGATAAACCAGATAAGGTATAATGATACTCAGATTGCTATTATGGAAGTTAGAGTTAAGCTTAGAAAAATTCAAGATCTTTACCTGGCTCCAAGTAACACAACCAAGAAAATAGAGGAAAGAACTACATTGATTCACTGCACACAACCTCTGAAGGTGTATAACTCTTTATTAAAACAAAAATAAAGAATTCAATGGCTTAATGAAGGTGATGAAACTAACAAGTTCTTCTACAAGATAATACTTTCTAAGAGAAATATCAACGTGCTATCCTCGGTGCTTAAGAAATATGGAGAAATTTCTCAAACTCAAAATGAAATCAAACAAATAACTTACATTTACTTTAGAGACACAGTTAGTTCCCAAACTAATGATTATTCATTTATGTAAGTCTTAAAACCTTTTGTATATGATCAACTTATAGGTAAGGAAATAACAACGTTAATTTGGCCTTCTAATGTTTCTAATATGGAGAAAGCTTTGATTGAGCTCATCCTAGAAAATCCCCTATATCTAATGGCTTAGATGACCTCTTTTTTACAAATTCCTAGCACCAATTCAAGAATGAAGTAGCAAATGCAGTGCTAAAGTTCTTTATGAAAGAAAAAAATGCTTAGTGAGATAAATAAAACTTACATCAACCTCATTTCTAAAATTCCTAATCCAAACTCCCATAAATACTTCAAGTCAATCTCTTATTACAACACCTTGTATAAAATTTTTGCCAAGCTTCTCTCCTTTAGGCTCAAAGAAGTTTTAAATCCCTATATAAATTCTTCCAATGGTGCTTTAATTTAAGTAAGACAAATGGGTGATAGCATTTTGTAAACACAAGAATTGTTAAAAAATTAAATAGGAAATATTCATTTAAGAGATATGCTGTTATAGTTAATTTTCAAAAGGCATTTGATTCAATCAATTGGGGATTCATTTTTGCACATTCTGGAAGCTTTAGTTTTCCTAAAAAAATTAAGAAATTGGATTGATCAATACATATCCACTATATCAAATTGTATCTTAATTAATAGGAAACCAACCTATATAATCAAATGGGGCAAATGGTTGAGGCAAGGTAACTAAATTTCCCTTTACTTGTAACAATTTACAGTAAAGCCCTAACTAGATTGGTTAAGCTCAACATTAGGCCTGAAGAGAACTTTAAGTTTAAAAAAAAAGAAGTTGATAATTTTTAGTCTTTGACTGATGACTTGCTACTCTTTTTTGGGGTTGATGAAAAATTTGTTAACACCTTGGAGGCAAATTTTCACATATTTAAGGACCTTTTTTGGACTTTAATCAATAGGGATGAAAGCCACTTGTTTGTATATTTTAGGACTAACCATTTAGTTAGATGGCTAGCAAATTTAATAAGACTCAAAATAAAAGACCCCCTTTCACTTACTTAGGTATCCTTATCACTAACAAGTGACCATTTGATAGGGATTGTTTTCCCTTCATTAAAAGAAATAAAAAGAGAATTGACAACTAGTGTAACATATACATTTGACTTACTAGAAGAGTACAACTTATGAACTAAGTGCCCAACACCTTTCATATGTATTGGATTTGTCACATCTTTCTTTCTAAAGTCTTGATAAAAACTATTAAGAAAATAGTGATAAGATTCTTATGGTTAGGGGATTTTATTAAGAATTCAATTACCAAACTTAAATAGACTAAGCTTTGGATGCCAAAGGGGGAAAGAGCACTTGGTATCTCTCATATAAGGAGTATTAATAAAGTACTAATGGCTAAAAAGGTTGGGAGGCTTTTGAAAAATAAGGAAGATTTATGGGTCAGATGAGCTTTTGAGAAGGATTTGGTAAAAGTCTTGAAACCAAAGTAATAATTATACAAAGAGATCAAATGTAAGATAGGCAATGGTAATAGCTCCTCGCTATGTTTTCATAATTGTAACAAGTTGGGCCCACTAAATTGGATTAATGAGATGCTTACATTGAGGGTCGATTCTTAGAGAACACCAAAACCAAGTATGTTATCAATGACAATCAATTGATTTGCAATCATAAAGAATGCTCATCTATCATAGATAATGTCATGGACTATGGGCTAAACCCATATATAGAGGACTTAATTCTCTGGCTGAAACATAGTTTTGGGTAGTTTATAAATAAAACTTATAAGGAAATTTTTAGACATCAAGCTCAAAACGTGAATTTGTTTAGAATGGTTTAATTAAAGCAATTTTTTTCTAATATCTTCTTTATAATGTGACTCCTAGTTAAGTAACGACTAACTACTATGGAAGGATGAGGGCCATTCACATCCCTCAATGCTACAGACTATGCAAGCTTCTTCCTAAAAGTTATCAGGTGCTCCTCGTTTTTTCTTGAAAAAAGAATTATCTATCATTAAATCAAATGCTACCACAAGATCCAACAAAGCAGTCCCATTATAATTCCTATCCTCGAACCTAAAAGCCCCATGAGTCTATAGATACTTGTCTGAGGTTTTCCTTATATGAACATTAAACTCTCCTCCTAGAATAACTTTTTAGACAGGGGGATCTGCTAAATCACCTCATCTAGCTTTTCTCAAAACTAGTGTTTAGGTTGCTCGTTCAATTCTACAAGAAAATTAGTAATTAGCGATGGAAATAGAATTGTAGTAAATTACTGATAGAAAATCATGTTCCATCTATAAAAATGTAAGAAAAATTTTTGTTTTAAGACAAAAAATATCTGTCGATAAATCTGGAGGGAAATTATCCCGACAAATTTTTTGATGAAATATAGCAATGGTAGAAATTTTCCATCAGTAAAGAAGGTATAAACTTAGCGGAATAAATAATTTTGGGTTTATCGATGGAATATATTTCCATCGGTAAATGTTATTGATAAAGTTTAGAGGTAACTGTCATCGTTTACTTTGGCTTTAATGTTTTTAATAAAATGAGAATGACGTCGTTTGATTTAACACCAAACGTCATCATTTTCGTTTAACCTAAAACTACTATAGTGCCCCCTCCCCCTTCTCCATTGCAGCTAATTTTTTTCTCTTCTATCGTCTCCGTTCGATCACGCGTCCTCGTCGTGCCACCGCGCGTCCTCATCATGCCATCGTCCTTAGCATCCCAACGTCTTAATCTTTGTTGCTATCGAAGCCCCCTCTTTCATCTTTCGTGCCACTGTGTGTCTTCACCATCATCGCCACATCTGCTTCAGGTACTATATGATCATCTGTTGTGCCACTACACCTCGTTGCCGTGGTGGTTTTATCAATGTATAATCGTAGGTTAAGACTAATGAAGGTTCATTACTTCTCATTGGTTCATCTCTTATTATCTTTGAAGGCAGGTTAAATGTATACCAAAAGTATGAAGCTACGATCACTTAAAAGTAATGGATAGTGGTTGTGATATAAGGATATGCATCTTTAATTATTATATGTAGATAGGTTAGTTTACAATAGCCACAGAAAATTTCTAAGTTAGCAATGATGAATCTTCGTGTGCTTTAAGTGTCTCAAACTCTAATTAAAAATGGCTAAAACAAAATCCCATGGGTAATTTGGCATCCACCATTAAAAAATTGCTCTGAAAAGAAATGGAGGTGATATTTTGTAAGAAAGCAAAAGGTGCTATTGTGATATGAGGAAATTATAATGTTATAAAGTGAAATTATAATGTTATTGATGAAATATGTAAAAATTGATATTTAGAAGATTTACGAGATATTTTTTACATCATTTTTTAAACAATTGCTCATAAAATTTTGAAGTACTTCAACGGTCCATTTTTGGGCAAAGGATGATCATGAGCTAAAAGTTTGGAAGTGAGTCAAAAATTCAACTATTTGATGGACTAAGGAAAATGGAAGTTCTATGATAATTAATGGTGGTTGTAAAAGCTTTATATTTAAATTCTTATATATGTGATAGATTTGGACTTACAATTGCCTTCATTATCTATTATAATTCCTAAAAGTCATCTTGTTAAAAGTTAAATGTGATTTATTGTACTAAAACCACCAAAAAACTATATTTAAATCTAGTGTGACCATATATATGCACACTTAGTAATGGAAGAGGGGTTAATTGGTTGTTCTCTCTTATCCTTCAAGTGTTGTAATATGATTTTACACTTATACTATATTGATCCTTTGTCCTAATCCCTTTATGTCCAATTTTTTTAAATGGTTCACATAGTATGATATTGTTGTACAATTTAAAAGAAAATATTACATGATAAAATTATGTTAGCTTGGACTATGAGATCACGAGATATATATATTTAGATTTTTTCTAATTTAATTGTCAAAACAAGTGGGGGTAGAGATATTTTAATAAAAGAAGATTAGTGGATGCAACTTCTTAATTAAGATTACATCACATATATTAATGAAGCTAAAGAAAAATGAAAGCACACTTTGTCAGTTGTTTCATAGACATCAAAAAAGGAAGATCCCTAAAGTTGAAAGTTTCGTGTATCTTTCTCTAACCCTAAAGTTCCTAAACCTAAGTAGGTTAGATTGCAACTAAGAAGGAGATGAGGAGCAAAAGAGAAAAAACGATAGCACACTTGAATTGATAAGAGGGACATGAGTGTGAAAAATGTGAAAATGGGAGCAAAAATAGGAAGAGGACTTCATAACAACAAAATTTTGTGATAAAATATTAGAAAAAGAAAAGGATGGTATTTGGAATAGCCTATAGGAAATGTAAACAATTTCCCCTGGTTTTCCTTTTCCTTTTGTGAAGCCAACTCTATTTCTCTTTCAGCCTTACGCAAAAAAGAGCATGATGGATTTGAACTTCAAAATTCTTAAATTGATGTTCATGAAGTCCTTATTTTATCTTGCATACTTTTGAAGATGAAGTAGATTTTTATGCCAATTTTAGTCCTTTTCAAACAGTGGTGCATTCCCACCAGTTAACTAATTTGCATCATATGTTTGTGTTTTAACTTAAATAATATATTTTCTCTGTATTGCATTATATATCAAAACTCAAATTGCCTTATTTGCTGATTTGCTTATTTTAGTATATTAAAAATATAAAAAAACTATTGAAAAAGTCTATTATATTAAATATGAAATATTCTTTTTCCACATGCACTATTTTGTGTTGAAGAGCGTCGCTCATCCATCTTCTTTGTAGTCTGTAATTGTCCGTCCATCCAAGTAAGTCGTCCAACTAATTTCTATCATATGTATTGCTTTAATAATACGATTTTGATGCATTTGAGTTTTGTGTGAATGCAAATTAAGGAGCTCTTGATTTTATGTTATTGTTTAGAATATTCTAATAATTATTGATGAGTTTTTATGTTCTTCTTTAATAGCCTTAGTATTTATGATTGGGTTATATTTGAATCATTGATGAGTAGATACTGTATGTGGAATGAGTTTGAGATCTTATGGATGATTTGAGGCATAATAAACCCCTAGGACCGTATATAGACTAGAAACTTGTGATGTAGCTCCTTTTAGACTTATCGATGAAAATTCCATAAGCCTAGGAGTCACAGTAAGAACTTGCTTTCTTGATTCACAGGTGTGAACAATGTAACGTACCATAGTATTGAAATCAATTCTAGGTGATTAATTCAAACGTAAATACTTTAATTTCAATGCGATTAGTTCACACTTAGTATTAATAACAGAAATTCCAAGGTTTAACAGACGTGATAGTTCTTTGCATAATAAATCCTTAGGACAGTTTATAGGCTAGAAACCTAATAAGTGTAAATTGCATAATGTTTTAGGGCATAGTTTGATATATGTTTAGCCGTTAATTCAATCATTTGGTATGTGTTTAGGTTAAAATTGCATTAGTTTGTGATTTATCTGTGTTTTATGGGTTAGTACAAGTCTTTGAGCTAAAATATATTATTTTTGCATGGGTATCTTGAAGTGTTTGCTAGTGTTTCAGGGTCAATATCAAAGAGTAGAGGAGTTTCAGAGGGAATCCGAGCCACAACATAGGTCCACAATCGTGGTAGGTAGGCCACGATTGTGACAAAAGTTCTAGGTTTGACCCACAATCGTGGCCTGCATGCCACAATTGTGACAGAAGGCTTAGATGTGAGCCACGGTTGTGGCCTGCATCAGGCAGATGTGCAGATGCTCACAAACTTCATATTTTAAGGGGTTTTTTGGACCTTTCAGACCCCAGAAAAACCTTAGGACTACCCAAAACATAAAAGAATATAAAAAGAACCTAAAGAGGTAGAAAAAAGGGAGCTTCCATGCAACTACTATTGAAAACCCTAAAGAGAGAAAGAGGAAACAGAAGAGAAGAGGAAGAGGAGGAGGAAGAAGGAGGGAGAAGAAACGATCTCAACGTGCTTCTCGAATCAGGAGATTTTTCAATGCTGCTGCCTTTCCAGATCCTCTATTCTAAGTGTCTATTTCCTTTTCATTTCAATTTTATTCATATATAAAGTTGGGATGGATTATATGACGATAGATAGTAAAATGATGATGACGTTATAACTTTTCTTTGGGATTTTATTTTGATTTAATGATAATCTAGTCGATTGTGTTCATTAAATGAATGTCGTGATTTGATTATGTTTTTGCATAATTCGGTAATAAATTGAGAGAGTGAACTGAATGAAATACGATTAAATTGGATTAATGAGAGTTAGGCAATTTAATAGAAACCATGATAAATCATATTAGTAATTGTGCAGAGAGAGATCCTGTGTGATTTTCCAATAGTTTATTAAAGTGCTTTAGATCTAATTAGGTTTTGGATAATTTGTGAATTGAGAGATTGCAAACTCCATAATCTAACTAGGGTTTATAATATAAGATTTAATGGTTATAACTTGAGAGAGAATAATTAACCCTAGGATAGTCTGAAACCTACACTCCATTAACACATAATTGGCTAGGTTAGCATTAATGATAAGTAAAATCTTCTTTCTCGTAGCTTGGTAAACTCTTTGATTAATTTCCATTATGTGTGCTTATTTGTCAATTGTTAATTCCTTCGTGTTTAATTTCTAATTTAAGTGGTTGAATTCAATTCTCGTGATTACTTTCCATTGCATTGTTTCTTTTGAGTTTTATATATTGTTTGCCTTAAATTTTAGGATTAAATTAGTCCCCTTCTCGTGGGATCGACACCTCTTATACTATAGTTGCAACCTATGCGCTTGCGATATTTAAGGGCTTATAAATTTTAAAGCTCGAACGACACTATCAAGTTTTTGGCATTATACTGAGGAGGTGTAGATTAGTTTAATTCTTATAGTCTAAGATTTTTTCACCTTCTTTTGTGAAAAAAAAGAGAAATTGGGCATAAAGTAGATGACACATTAACTTTGATATCATTAGACAACAATGGGGAATCTCAAGAGCTGAATGTTAAAAAAAGATGGAAAGAATGATAGTGGAGGAAATACATTATGGAGAGCAACGGAAACTTATGGACGTCATGAGGCCACAGCTTAATGCTATCGTCAAAGGATTATGTAACCACCGATGTAAGCGAATACGTTCGAGTTTAAACCATCACTGCTAAACATGTTGCAAACCAATGTGCAATTGTATGGGTTAGTCAATGAGGATCCCAATGCTCATTTAGCTAATTTCTTAGAAATTTATGACACCTTCTAATATATGGGGATGTCGGAGGATACTATTAGGATGAGGCTCTTTCCCTTTACACTTAAGGATTGAGTCAAGGCGTGATTGAATTATCGCCACCCATCCAACATCACAATTTAGGAGCAGTTGGTGCAAGTTTTTCTAGATAAGTGGTTCCCTCTAAACAAGACAACAAGACTAATGAAGGAAATTCTCAAATTTCTAGCAAAATGAAGGGGAGTCTTTATATGAAGCGTAAGAGAGGTATAAGGAGTTGCAAAAGAGCTTTCCTTATCATAACCTACCCAAATAATTCCTATTACAAAGCTTCTACACTAGAGTTAATCCACCCACAAGGAACACCATAGACACAACAACTAGAAGATCATTCATAAGGAAAACAATTGAAGCAACACACGATCTGTTAGAAGACATGTCATATACTTGTTGTCTTTGGACATTAGAACAAAGTAGATAGTAGTCAACCTTTGGGAACTAAGAGGAATGATTGTTGCAAATTCAATGACAATATTGTAGGTTGAGATCGACAACCATTGAATAGCCTAAAAGCCACCTCTTCCTCTCCAGTCACAACAATGCAGCACAAACATAAGTCATGTGGACAAGAGAGCTGTATCACAGCTGATTTCTTCTTAGGGGAAAACAACAATATGGCGCAATTCAACTTTAATGGAGCACAAGTTGGTCAGGGAGATAGCAATCCTTATTCCAACACATACTAGTCAGGGTGGCATAACTACCCAAATTTTCATTGGTCTAATAATACTGAGATTTAGTTTAGAAATAAGTGGTCATATAGATATTAACAAGGTAAATACAATGACTATGATTCCAAACTAGACAAGATCATGGACAAGCTTCTAGGTATGGATGAGCCCTAGAAGAGGTTAGAAGAACAAATTGACCAAGTAATAAGGACTCGTGCCTCTTCTATTCTCAGCCTGGAGGTTCAAGTGGAATAGCTTGCCAATGTGTTATCTACAAAAAAGTGTGGGAAGTCTTTCAAGAAACACGGAAGTATATCCAAGAGAGCAAATTAAGGCTATCACACTTAGGAGTGGGCAAGAGTTAGGAGAACTAACAAATAAATAAGCTAAAACTCACTTTGTAGAAGACCAAGAGAAGCAGAAAAAGGATGAAGAAAAGAATGAGCCCTATGTTCCTGCTTTGCTTTACCTATTAAGAATACCATTCATAAGAGTTGATGATGTCAAATCTTTAAAGGAGCATGAGGAAGAATAATAGATGACAATAGACATTGAGTTTGAAGAAGTTATGAAAGTCTATGTTCGTGAAGCAAAATAAGAAGAAGAAAAGGGAGTGACAAAGGAAGAATAAGAGCAGCTCACCCTTTTACTAAATAAACTGCGAGACTTAATAGAAGATTCAGGGAGTTTCGTTATTCCCTATTTTATTGAAAATTTGCTAGTGAAAGGATATTACTGAAATTAATTTATTTTCTCAACTTTATCATTATTGTCCTTATGATCAATTTGTAATTTATAGCTTACTCACAGGCTACAAAATTGATGTTGAACGAGAAAGGTGGAAGTAAGCCACTCATAATTGATCCTGGTTGAGCTTCCAAGGATGCAAGGTCAAGCTAATGATCCTAAATTAGCACGTTTAGTAGTTATATTTAAATTGTTGTGTTTAGTTATATTTGTTTTAAATTTTAAATAAAATTTTAATGATTTGAAATGATCCGGGATTACTAATTCTCTTACTCTCTTTAAGCAATTCCAAGATATGACAACAATTTTGAGTGTCAAGAGGATTTGGTCTCAACACCTCACCATCATCACCTCTATCACCGTAAGGTTTTGTTTCTAACTCTTTTCTTTTAAATTTAGTCGTTCTTTTTATTTTATTTTATTTTATGTTACTTCCTTCCATGTGTGATTGTTTGTCTCCTTCTCATATTGAAGACAATGTGTTGTTCAAATGTGAGGAGAGTTATGTGTTTTGCTTTGATTGTGAATTTTGCATATTATTATGTTAGTGTGTTTTTGTTATATATTGTGAATTGTGTGAATATATCGATATCTTAGATGGAATGAAATTGATTTAATTTTGAACATAATCTATTAGGTTGTGAAGAGCCATTAGCTGCAAAATTAGTGATTTAGGATCTTTGGCTAAAATATACAAGTTTTTTTAATACAAGGGAAAAGTACAATTAATCTAAATCTTGCAAAATGCGGCGGTACTCAATGCTCTGCCTATCCCGTCAGAGGAGATCCTACACGATCAAAGGGGGCTCGCGAAGAAGATGGATGCCTGGGCAATGTCGGACGGCGTCTATTGCTAGTTGATCCGCGCACTGGTTTCCCTCCTGATGTATGTGTTGGATGCGCATTTCCCAATCACGATGGAGCAATCCATGGATACCTGCCAATAATAAGTAATTATGATCAGTCACAGAAATAGGATAAGATAGAAAATTAGTTACCTCAAGGGTGTCGGTTTCTAAGATGACCTAACGGTAGCCACGATTCCAAGCGAGGGTGAGTCCCGAGTGGATTCCCCAGAGTTCGGCTATGAGAGGTGAGCCGCTACCAATGTGTTGAAAAAAGCCGCCGCATCACTGTCCATGACTGTCCCGAATAAGCCCCCCAGTGGTAGCTAAATCTAAGCCCAGATTGAACGAGCCATCCGTGTTAAGTTTGACCCAGTGTTCTGGTGGGAAGGCTCAGCCGACGCGGTTGCCCAATGAGAGACCTAGATTCAAACTTACGCATCGTTCAACTTCTCTGGCTCGTACTATCCAGTCAACGTACGCCAGAACAACTTTTGTCCCATCTGTCGGCCAAACAATGTCTACCTTGAAAAGACTTTTGTTCCGCCATGTCCAAAGCATCCAGCAGGCAACCTCAAAAATTATGGCCCAGTCCCCCTGCAACTCGTGGGAAGACTGAAGGAAATTGGTTCTCATCCAAAAGTTCTTAATTAGGATTTACTATTAGTTTATCACCCTATAAGTTGTCACATTCATTCATAATTTTAGGTCTTTCGACTAAGTAGCTTAGCTAGAATTTTTCATGAAAACGAGTAGCTAAAATAACAAGGTAGGCATTAAATAAAAAAAGTGTGTTTGTAAATTTTAAATAAATAACTATTCCACTAGCCTTCAGGTTCTAAATAGAGCTAGTAGCCAGTTGAGAACGTCATCTAGCCAAGTAACCAGATTGACACGCATCACAAATGTATGCCTTCACATCAAAAGGCTATAATGATGTTCTGACCAAGCAATTTAATAAAAACATGACTTAGTGAAGTAACTAGATCGATATTCATCACCAATGTTTACCTCTATTTAGAAAGACTAGATCTATATCCACAAAAAGTAACAAAAAAAATTTTTCTAATAAAAACCTACTTAATTTGTAAGTAGTCTAATTTTTTATGAAAACGTACTTAGGATTAGTTACAAAGTTTGAATGGCCAAATAATTATTAATGTGTGTGTGCAATTTAAAAGGGTGAATAAACTTGACATTTGGGTCTTGATTAATATGTATATTTAGTCCAGAGCTTTTAGACACAGATTTTGCATGTTGATGATTTGGAATAACTTGAATGATTGTGTTTAGAACTAAATTTGTTTTATGAAGTTAAAACCATTGTCTCATTATTGCATTGTGTGCCTTGTGATTTTGTGTTGTTTATTATTTTGTTTACTTGATGACAAGCAAATATTTAAGTGTGAGGATGAGATAAGTGTTGATTGCATAATGTTTTAGGGCATAGTTTGATATATGTTTAGTCATTAATTTGATCACTTGGTATGTGTTTAGGTTAAAATTGTAATAGTTTGTGATTTATTTGTTTTTAAGTGTTTTATAGGTTAGTATAAGTCTTTGAGCTTAAATATTATGTTTTTGAGGTATCTTGATGTATGTGCTAGTATTTTAAGGTCAACATCGAAGAGCGGAGCAGTTTTGGAGGGAGTTCGAGCCACAACATAGGTCACGATAGTGACAGAAGCTCTAAGTTTGGCCCACAATCATGACTTGCATGCCACGATCATCACATAAGCTCAGGGAATGGCCCAGGATCGTGGCCTATATGCCACAATCATGACAAAAGGCTCAAATGTGAGTCACGGTTGTCACCTGCATTGGGTAGACGCACAGATGCTCACAAACTTCATATTTTGAGGGATTTTGTGGACTTTTCGGACCTTAGAAAAACCCTAAGGCTACCCAAAACCTAAAAGAGTATAAAAAGAACCTAAAGAGGCAAAAAAAAGGGAGCTTCCGTGTAGCCACTATTGAAAACCCTAAAAAGAGAAAGAGGAGGAGGAAGAGGAAGAGAAGAGAAAGAGGAAGAAGAAGCAGTCTCGACGTGCTTCCTAAATCAGGAGGTTTTCTGACGCTTCTGCCTTCCCAGATCGTCTATTCTAAGTGTCTATTTCCTTTTTGTTTCAATTTTATTCGTGTATAAAGTTGGGATGGATTGTATGATGATATATAATAGAATGATGATGATGTTCGAACTCTCCTTCATGATTTTATTTTAATTTAATGATAATCTAGTCGATTGTGTTTATTGGATGAAGGTCGTGATTTGATTACGTTCCTGCATAATTCGGTAATAAATTGAGATGGTGAACTGAATGAAACATAATTAAATTGGATTAATGAGAGTTAGGAGATTTAATAGAAACCATGATAAATCATATTGGTAATTGTGCAGAAAGAGAATGCTTGTGATGTTCCAATAGTTTATTATAGTGCTTCATATCTAATTAGGTTTGGATAATTTTTGAATTGAGAGATTGCAAACTCTATAATTTGACTAGGGTTAATAATTTAGGGTTTAATAGTTATAACTTGAGAGAGAGTAATCAGCCCTATGATAGTCTAAAATTGACACTCCATTAACATAATCGGCTACGTTAGCATTAATAGTAAGTAAAATCTCTTTTCTCATAACTTGGTAAACTCTTTGATTGATTTCTATTATGCATGCTTATTGCTCAATTGTTAATTCCTTTGTGTTTAATTTGTGATTTAAGTGGTTGAATTCAATTCTCGTGATTACTTTTCATTGCATTATTTATTTTGAGTTTTATATATTGCTGGCCTTAGATTTTAGGATTAGATTAGTCCCCTTCCTTGTGGGATCGACACCTCTTATACTATAGTCACGATCTGTGCACATGTGGTATTTAAGGGCTTATAAATTTTAAAGCTCGAACGACGCGATCGAAACTTGTGATGCAGCTTGTGAGGCTTATCAGTGAAAAATTCCACCAGCCTAGGAGTCACAGCAAGAACTTGCTTTCTTGATTCACAGGTGTAAACAATGTCATTTACCATAGTATTTAAATCAATTGTAGATGATTAATTCAAACATAAATATTTCAACTTTGATGTGATTAATTCAAACTTAGTGTTAATAGAAGAAATTCATAGGTTTAATAGATATGACAGTTCTTTGCATAATAAACCCCTAGGATGGTATATAGGCTGGAAACCTGTGATGCAGCTCTTGTGAGGCTTATCATTGAGAAATTTATGAGCCTAGGAGTTACAGCGAGAACTTGCTTTCTTGATTCATAGGTGTAATGCCACGTATCATAGTATTGAAATCATTTGTAGGTGATTAATTTAATTGATTAATACTTAGGGGATGTTGTGTAAAGTTTAAATGTTCTATAAACTTAGGGGATATGAAGTATACAAACTATGAAATCAATTTTTTAAATTAACAGTTTTGTAGAAATGAGTAATGTTGATAGATCTTGGATGTATAGACGATTAACACCTGATAGTTTCATTAATCCTGAGTTTGTTGAGGGAGTTGAAGCTTTTATTCATTATGCATATTATCAACCTATATATATGGATGGCCCAAAGATCATATGTCTATGTAAAAAGTGCAAACATATTTGTTTCCTTCATATTGATGAAGTGAATGACCATTTGCTAAAAAAAGGGTTTGTTCCAAATTATTTTGAGTGGCACGAGATAGGGAGCCATTGATTTGTAGCACCTCAAAGGGTAATGAAATAAACTCGTAAGTAAATGTGGATGAGTTTGAAGGGGGATTAGATTTAGAACAAATAATGTTAGTGCAACCGAAAATTCTTACATGCAAATGGTTTATGATGCATCCGATTATATTTTTCAGGAAAATATAGAAAATCTTGAAGAAGAATCAAACTCATATGCAAAAATTGTTTTAATTTACTACACTTAGTTGACCAAAAATTATGGTCAAATTGTGAGACAATGACTCAATTGTCTTCAATTGCTCGAATATTGAACATAAAGTTCTGAAGGACATATTTTTTATCATAGTTTTGATAAAATTCTTGGATGGTATAATGAATCATTGCCTCCTGATCATACAATAGTTGATAGTTTTTACAATATGAAGAAACTTATTAGGGGTCTTAGTTTGCCTATTGAAAAAATTGATTGTTGCAAATTGGGATGTATGTTGTATTAGGGAGCTAATATGGAATTACAAGAGTGCAAATTTTAAGGTCAATCTAGATTCAAGCCTAGAAAGCATTATATGAAACAAAAATTAGTACCCTGGAAGTGGATGTATTCTTTCCCGCTAACTCTAAGACTTCAAAGACTATACGCTTTTAATATTACGGCATCTCACATAAGATGACATAATGAACACGAATAGAAAGATGGAATAATGACTCATCTGTCGGATGCGTTGGTATGGAAACATTTCAATAATACACATTATGAGTTTGCAGCTGAAAGTAGAAATGTTAGGTTAAGATTGTCGACAGATGGATTCCAATCTTTTGGTCTATTCAGCCTATAATATTCATCATGGCCAATCATAATTGCTCTTTATAATTTGCCTCCATGGAAGTGTATGAATGAGGTATATATGTTCTCGACAGTGATTGTACCAGGCCCTACAAATCCAAAGCATAAAATTGATATATTCTTATAACCATTAACATCTGAATTACAACATCTTTGGGAATATGGTGTGGAGACATATGATGTGTCTCCGAAATAAAATTTTATGTTGAGAGCAGCTTTGATGTGGACTATTAGTGATTTTTCGGCATATGCTATGTTGTCTGGATGGAGCACAGCAAGAAAATTGGCTTGTCCTTATTATGACAATGATTACATTACGTTTTATCTTCCAAAAGGGGATAAAACATATTGGTTTAATGTAACATCCCGCCCTCAACGGGAAGGGTAAAATAGTAATTTGGCATAGGATGAGAGTGAATGGGCTTCATTAGGACTGTTCATGCATACTAGTATTGGTATACAGTGAATTTTGTGCACATGAAATAACTGTATATGCATACATGACATTCCCGGTTTTTGTGCCTAATGTAGTTTTA
>JANVCQ010000003.1:28504257-28536223 GCA_025531925.1 Erythroxylum plowmanianum
TAAATTGCATATGAATGTGATTGAATGTGTTTGGATTCCGGACAGGAGGTCCGATGATTTTGATTATTGATTCGAATAATTGAAGTGCTATGGGTATGTATGTGTTTGTTTGTGTTGAGATTCTGGACAGGAGGTCCGATGATTGTAATGATTGAGCTGAATATTTGAAGTGCTAATTGTTTAAGAATTGGTGGTATTTAATTTTGTATGTGTGAGATTTTATGGAAAAGAAAAAGGAGATTTAAATTGATGAGATATGATTGATTTTGAAGAATTAAATGTATTGAGGGATGGGTGAATTTCCAATTGAAAATTTGTATTGCTTTGAATGATGAAAAAAAAAATTTATACTGATTTGGAATTGCGTAGACCAAGTGTGTCTTAAGTTTTCAACGCTAGTTTTTTTAAAGTACACGCTTTCGGATGTCGGAATTTGACCTTCAGTTTGATTGAACCGTTTGGTTTTCTTTGATTCCGAGCCCTTCGATTTTCCTTCGTTTCTGCCACCTTGTTGTTCGATTTATGATTCCGAGGTTGGGTTCCAGAAACGAGATCCAACAATGAACCTTTGAATGATCCAAATAATGAATATGTTAAAATTTCATCTGGAGAGAATGAGGAGGGCAAGAGATCTGAAGAGGACCCTCAGTTTGATTCTCATTCTTCATAAAAAGAAGATGATTATGATTTTGATTTACAATTAAATGCTAATAACGATTAATTTCTATTTGTAATATAATATTAAATTAAATAAATCAATTATTAAATCAACAATATATTGTTATATATTGAATTGAAATTGTTATATTTCTATAATGTTCAATAAACTATGAATTTTAGGTTAAAATATGCCACCAAAGAGAAAACAAGATATGATGCAACCAAGATTCAAATCATGATTTGGAGACAGTTACTTTCCAAGTGAAGCATCATGTTCTGCAGCTACATCAGAATCAGATGTTGTATCTCCATGTATTACACTTGCAGATGAGGCATCATCTTCCGTACCTGATGTTACACCATCCACCACCTTTATATCGACAGAGACGACCTCCAGCCTGGAGCTGAGGAAGTTGATGGAAGAACTTTAATCACAATTATCAACAATCTGTAAGTGAAAATAAAAAAATATGTTAATCAAGTTATATGTTTAAATTTAAAAATGATATAAAATTGTTTTTATATTAGGTTGATTCAGTCTAGACAGTGTTCAAGACACATGACATCCAAATTCAAGGAGAAGATTAATCTTAAGGGTTATATATAGAAAAATATCTCTTAAGCGATAATGGATTTTTATTATCAGGAGTTTGAGGTACAAAAAATATATTTTTTTGTATGTTTATAATTAATTTTTATATATTAATTAGATAAATATTTTAAGTTATAAGTACCTATCATTTTTTTAATTCTAAATTTGACGTGATTATTTATAAAGTATGGGAGAGACGAGCATATTATAGAGACTTTGTAGGTGTGATATACAATATTGGTGTACAACCTCCTTATATTTCTGAAGAAATATGAATTCGTTAGCAACAGTATTGGACATCACCCTAGGCAATGTCCATTTTAGAGCATAATTCTACCAATAGATGTGGAGGATCGGGGGGGAGAAAGTCTTCTCATACACACTATAGGACCTATTACCTACCGCGAGCATGCAGAGAGACTTGTAAATATCTACACTTTATATTTATATTTTGATTTTTTTACTTTAATATATTTCAATTTAATTTGATGTGTAAATTTTGAAATGAAAATATGTTTATTATGGAGAATGATAACGCTATAAATGTTTGGTGCCATATATGATTGTGTTGTTGAGTTACTTTCTTTGTTCAACAGGGAGTAAATATCATAAAAATGGAGGAAATTCTACCGAAATTTTTGTAAATTGTAGTTCACTTATAACATTTTATTCTGATGCAGGAAAAGTCTATGGCAGGAAGTCTACAGCTCGTCAGCTATTTTTACACACTTACACTAAAAAGCATGACGGTGTGACCTTAGTCAATACCAGATATAGAGAACCAAATGCATGTGAAATTTATGCTTTAATATTAATGCTTATTAATTATTACTTATTAACATAAATATCACCTTCTGATATAACCAAATACAAGAAAGAATTCAAAGACGGTCTCAGCAGTTTGAAGATGTTGATGAGAGTGAAACCCATCTTTATGCAGTGGGTGGTAGGGACCATTGTGCAAGGATCTTCGGCTTAAATTCATTTGTAAACACATGTTATTTGCAATCCTTTATATTCAGTACAGCAGCATCTAGTAGATGATCTGCATCCAATGAAGTCCAAGAGCTTCGAAGCATAACACAGCCACTGGCAACTCAGTTGCAACAGTTGATGGAATACATAGTTCAGCTCCATAATGAGATAGATGAGTTGAAGGAGAAGGAGAGCACCTCATTGCAACATTCAGAGCATCCATATTCACCAAATGAATAGTGTAGTTATAGTCATTTTGTATGAATTAAATACTTATTTTTTAGATAATAATTTTATTATTAATTAAGATAATTTTTATTTTATATCATCAATCAACTTTCTGTTTTAAAAAATTAAAAGTAGAAATAAATCAAAATATTATCAACAAATAACCAATGATTATATAAATTATACATTAATCATAAGATTATCAAATAAAATTAAATGCACGGATAATATTAAACAAACAAATATCAGTAAATTTATCGACAGAAAAACAAAATCCATCGATAAAATGCAGTGAACTTACCCACGAAAGACCAAAATCTGTCGGTAACATTAGTCGTGAATTTACTGATGGAAATGAAAATCTGTAGATAATTTTATCGACACAAAAGATTGGTCTGTCACTAAATTTCCTGAGTAAAAAAATATTCCATCCCTAAATTTTAACAATAGCACAGAAATTACCGTCGCTATACTTAGCGACGGAATAGAAACTATTGATCGGTAAATTAGCAATAGAAAATATGAACTTTGTTGTCAATTATTACCTATGGCCATTTCTCCGACAACTTATTCCGTCGATAAATTTCATCGCTAACTTAGCTTACCAACGAAAAACCTTAACATTTCGTCGGCAAATTCTGTCGCTAAACTCTTTTTTCTTGTAATGCAAAGTTGGCGTTTATAAGCTCATATTACATTGAAAATAACACCTTTCACCATAATCTTTACGGAGATAATCCTATCTTTAGTTATATTTACGTCCACAACATGATTTATAAGTTTCATGACAACTAAGATACTTGCCCCATTCTGTCATCTTGAACACCTTGAGTACCAAAATTTAAACCCATTAATCTCTTTAATTTTACCCCTCGTCTACTTTGTCTCTTGGATGTACGTAATATGAATCTTATATGTGACCAAAATCTTCACTAAATCTAAAGACTTTTATATAAGGGTTTTGATATTCTAAGAACCTATATATAATCTGGTTTATATCTTCTTTTCTCTTAGACCCAAAACCCACCAAAGGATTGGTCCTTGCTTTATCACCAGTAGTCAAAGTTACCACTCCTATTGCACCGCCCAACACAAGCTAAAGAAGATAATTCCCACAAGTCCCTAAACAACTCCAATATAACTCAAGAGAGGAAACAAGGATTGTGAATAAAATCCAAAAAGGGCACCGTAATAAATGAGTTTGGTGATCACAAGTATACATGCAACAACAATATCTAACAAAAATCTTGCTGAAACCTGGGATCCGGAGAAGTCGCATGCAACATTATCCTTAATTAGTAGAGAAATTGTCCTAAAATCATAACCATTACTAGCAACTTCGATTATGTAGAATGCCAAAATCCAATATAACATAACAAACAAACTATTAAAAATTATAAACAAAAAGAGTTGAACCTAAACCCAAACAAGATGGAAAATTTTATGAAAAAAGTAAGTGTAAAGGGCCAAAAACTAAGCCACGTGATAAGCCAAGGGATTTTATGACATTCTTGAGCGAAAAGTCTAGTAACATGAAGAACTAATAAACACAAAAAATGGCAAGTAGAAACAAATAAAGCTGGATAAGTTAATAATTTTTGAAAAACCAAATGCTGAACTCGGAAATCGGAGAGAGCTGAAGGAGCAGCGGTAAGAAGAGGATATAGATTTGGCTGGAAATATCGGCATTAGATATTTTATACAGAAGCTTCTAATGATGTTCTAAACTTTCAAGCGAGTGAAATTTTTTTTATCTTTTCTCATAAAAGCCCCTGATCTGAGCTTATCCTGAGAGTGAAAACAAGAGAGAGTATTGTTTAAGTTGAAAATGATGAGCAAGAGCAGAGCTGTGGTGAGAAGCACCTGCAGAAAACATCGAAACCCAAATGAGATCATGAGCATGTAAAAGGCTACGGTACCTGTAAAAAAGATCACGAGAACGAGCAACTTGCTCTAAAAAAATGGAAATTCCAAAAGTGAAATGAAATAGAAATCGTAAAAGCCGAGACAACAGAGACTAGAGTGTAGGAAAAAAAAGAAGCCCTAGCTTTCTCTGGTCACTCACTTTCTATTCCGTAGTCACCGGTCAGGTAATAACTCTACAGCAGTTACACTCTACAACGGTCAGGTTAGTGTCAGTAGGAAAAGAATAGACAGAGAGAAACAGCGTAACTTGTGAGGTTAGTGTCCACCACCATCGTCTCAAATCAGTTGCTTTCTAACAGTCTTATTATTGTTTAAAGCTGAAAATGATTAGCAATACAGAGCTGCCGTGAGAAGCAAAAATGATCACGAGAACAAGGCACTTGGTCTCAAGGCATAAAGATTCCGAAAGTGAAATGAAATAGAAATCCTAGAATCCGAAGAAGTTGCAAGAGACGAAGCAGACAACAACAAATTCAAAGATTTTGGAGGATGTTGGACCTGGTAACTGAGACCTCTCCCTTTTTCCTCTTTCTTAGAAATCTAGGCTCAATTAATTTCGGGATTGTAACCTGTTACCGCTTGTTCAAAAGTTATATTACTTCTGTCCCGCCGCAGGTGGGCTAGTAAGGAGCTCTTTTGGCTTAAATGAGGTCATAGGTTTGAACCTCCTCATGTATGCAATTGTTTAAAACTTGGAGTTAGAGCTTTGTCTCCCACAAGGAACCTACTAAGCTCGAGCGGGGATTAGTCTAAGTGTAGATGGCTTAAAGGTGTCTTTCTATTATTGAGACCCTCATAAACCACCTCATAGACAACCAAAAACAATAGCTATACTACTTCCCTTAAATTAATATTTTTACAATTACTATTTTGGTATTAAAATTTTCAATAATTTTTATTTAAATCTTTCTTTTAAAATCAAGCCTCAAAATTTAGTATGCAAGTTAAATTGTTATCTCAATTATTTAATGTATCAAAAAAATATTTTTCCCTTTATATTGTGTTAAAATTTTAAGATTTAACTGAAAAAAGCAAGTCAAGTTAATAATTTAAAATATCTGACAGAATAATAGTTGTTGACATTTAAAAATATAAAATCCTAAGAAACACAATTATATAATTTTAATTCTTAGATTTTATTCAAAAGATTTAAATTTTCTTAACAATTTTATAAATTAAGAAGGGGTGTTATGCATGAGGAGATTTTATTTTAAAATTGAATATGCTTAACTATCCCTAGAGTCTAATACATAATTTTTTATTATTTAGTTATATAAAAAAACTGTTGATTCTATTCAACTGATAACATATAATTAATATATTATATATTCAGATATAGTTTGACAGGATATATGCATTGATAGCAGTTTATATTCTTCCTTTTTATACTTTTTGAATGTAGAAATTACAAGAAGATATTCAAATACTTTATTATGAAATAAGATTTTTAAAATATAAACATTCATAATGATAATTCATTATTTGGTAAATTATATTTAAAGTCTCAGATTTTGTTTAATTTAATAATATTAGTTAGTACTGTAAAAAAGAGTATAATATCTAATTTATTACAAATTAATGTGACTCATTGTATAAGTAAGATATATCAAAACTTTAACTTAAATATATTCATAAATTAAAATTATTAATCGACCAAAACCCTGATTATAAGTCAGAATTTGATCTAGAGCAACAAACCAAATCGACTGACATTCATTTTGCCTAATTTTGTTTCATACAAAGAAGAAGAAGAAGAAGAAGAAGAAGCAATTCCTTCCATTCAGAACTCATGAAAACTTGCTATGGGAACTAATCACAATCTTCGGGGGACAGATTGATTGCGTCCTAAGGAAGGTCCATGAAAGCGTTGATGTTTCCTATAGCATCTGAAACAAGGCCACTTACTACCTTCCCCTCTTTTTAGTTTTCAACTTTTGACTATATAATCCAGGATAGTAAAATGATAATCTCTTTCCATGCTTTCGAGTGTTGCCTTCGCTTATATTTTATCTGCAATCAACTACAGCATATGTTGTTTCGTTTCATTCTTCCTGTTGTTATATTTCTTATGAATGTGTGATGTTGCTTTAGCTTTATAATGTCGACCGTGCTAATCAGAAAGATAGAGTTTGAAGCTGATTTAAAGGAAGAGATCAAGAAGTTGCAGAGATATGTGATGTGATCAAATTAAGGTACGGATAAGACCAAACTTTCTTTTTTAAAAATATAAAACAATTTAAAATGATATACTTATTAAATACCATTGATAATGGCACAATGTCGGAAACACAAAGTAAACGTAGTGTAACTTGGTATACAACTTGCGGGCGACAGAACTCATTAATGGAGAAGAACTTTTGCAGATTGTAGTGTTCCATATGGTGGTTTCACAGCCTAAAATTATCAATGACGGCGGTTGGTGTAGCACCGTCATCGTGTTTTCTTGTGTAGTAACTACTAACATAGTCTACCACCTTAATTTGTTGATACAAAGCAGGATTATCATCTGATACAAGCTCCTTTATGGGTCCATAAAGCCTGTCTGATGCACTGAAATATGTTGAGAAGAAGAATGCTACTGATATTCTTGGGCCAACGTCTCTGGCCAGAACTCTATGCAAAGCACTCTTGAACTTGTCATTCGATACAAGCTAGTGCAAAGAGAATGCAAAAGTCTAAGACATATATTTTCAAAGCTAGACCTTAATTGCCTAATAACCTACTTGGAGAAGCATAATAATGAATAAACTTTGTTTTTGGTTTTGAGATCCTTACCTGCAGGAAGTCACCAATGTTAACTATCAAAGCTCCTGGAACCGGTGGAACATCTACCCACTTATGATCGTAGAGAACTTGGAGGCCTCCAATTTGATCCTGGAGAAGGATTGTAATAAAAGTAGCATCCTTATGTGCTGTAGTTCCAATTGCGAGCCTGGGCTGAGGACATGCAGGATAGTAATGGCACAAGATGTAATGCCCTTCAGCACAACCAATGTCGGTGAGATGATTAGACTTCAGCCCGAGTGCCTCTGAGAGTAACTCAAAGATAGTAATTCCAACTTCTCTAGCTTGTGCTGAGTATTTGATTGTTATATCCCTGTAATTGGTGGATGAAGAGGTGCATGTATCCAAGAAAAAGAAAATTATTAGTGTAAATATTGGTGATCAATTGCATAAAACATTTGTTTAAAACATCAAGATGGATTAATAAGTTTATATAGATCAACATACTTATATATTATAAAATTAATAAACATTTATGTATATTTAATAAAAGAAAGTTAGACATAATTATCTTTGGTTCATGATTTTCTATTGATAATTTCGGCTAAAATTATTTGTTGATAATTGATAACTATTTCTTCAAAAAATTTACAAATCGTGATAACAATAACATCATTTTAGTAGAAATTTCGTTAAGAAGAAAGGTCAAAAATTTGCAACTTTACGTTTAAGTAACAGAGATAACACTTACAGAACTTGAAAATCATTTTAAATGGCTAATTACCTGCAGACTTCAGGAAATTCCTCAGGTTGAGGAGCATCTGGTGCCATGATAAAGTAACTGGTATCCCTCCAATTTGCAGCTTTGAGATCGTAGAGATTAAAATTGCTATTGTACCTCACTTTTCTGGAGATATCTCGTGAATAGAACTTCATTTTCTCCTCATTGGGTTGCTCGTGAAACTTACGGACTCCATCAATCATCTTTTCCAAGGTATCAGTGGAAACTCCATGATTCACAACTTGGAAGAAACCCCATTTCTCTGATGCCTCTAGAATTTCTTGGACAATCTGTTTACGTGCATTTGTATTTTCTTCATCATGCACGTATTTCAGGTCTATTACTGGAATTTGGAGACTTACTGGATGAGTTGCTGATGAACCCTGATCATCAGCGACTTCAGCATCAGGTGGCAAGACAAAGATGTCGGGAATTTTCTCAATTCCAGCATCTACAAGCCCTTTAACCCCTACTTTTGATTGATCAAAGGATTGCAGCTTTTCTAGTCTATCATTTGCTGAATGTGGTTGCAAGGGTGAGGGTGCCATCTCTTTTGTTTTTCTATCTTATATGGCTGACAAGGAACTGGCTTAGTGACTGACTTACCATGAGAACATATGGTTTATATAGGAAAGCACCGTGGGGGAACCTTTGGAATCACCACAGGGGATGCAACCAGAAATAAAAATGCTTTTAAATACCAAATTTTGCTGTACTACACTTATTTACTTTGCTATAATAACGTCAACATTAAACAATACAGATAATATTATCTTCCATTGCACGTTATCATCGAAGAAGTCAACTTTAATTACAAAAAAGAAAAAAAACCAAAACTGTTGTTGTTGACATACCAAGCATATTTCTCAGTAATAATTATTAGTTAGCTGTAATGAAGCCAGAATATATAGTTGTGTAAGGCTAATAGAATTCTATTCACAATAAACAAGAAATGAGAAGTAATTTTAATCAAAACAACGCACTTCTTTCTTGTCATTTATTGAGAATGACATGTGAGCCCCTTGTAAGGAGTGCAAGTTTGATTATCACAAAACACGGGTTAGCTTCTTGGGTAACATGCTATTCTGAAATATAACTGGATCATCGAATTTCAGATGGAAAGAAAAAAAATGTAAATTTATTTTTATAACTGGGGCGGCACTCTCTCAACTTTGGCAAGTGCATCATCAATATTAAAGCAGTTGGACTCGGTCTCGTCGGCTTATTTGGCGGGCATTTATCCCGATAACAGTATATAGAAGAGCATTTCTTTTGTCTAAAATCAAAAAACAAAGACTCTCAGGTCTTGATGAGCGAATGACCAGTAGCTCTCCATTGTTGTTGTTGACCAGTAACAGACGAAGAGTGACCACTAACAAACAACAAAAGCTGTCTTGTAAATTGTTGTTGAACGAGTCATTGATTCTCCGTCTAGGATTGCCAGTTTATGTCGACGAATATTGCCGGCTTATATTGGACTGATTAAAATGGAAAAATGCAAGAGGCAATAGTTATCTTTAAATTATAATATAATGGCCCTTAATTGTGGTCATTGGAAGAGTTATTTGTCTTTAAACAGTTTGTCCCTGTTTTGGGAATAAATAAGCATACAAGTGGAAGAAGCAAGAACACACCATGCATCTACTAGCACGTAAGGACCAGTTCAGTTGTCAAAACTAGTAATTGCTCTTGCTTTCATTACTTTTTACGGCCAACCGATTCAACACAACTTTTAATAATTATGAAAATGTTCTCAAGATAAGTTGAAGAATATTGTCACCTCGCCTATTTATGTGTAGCTATGATTCCTAAGTTAATTTTAATCAAATAATTACGAACCTTAACTCTTTAATTGTAAGCATAACAATGTTACATGTACAACATATATCAAGCGTATTATAGTTTATATAATTAATTTATTGTCTAGTGCTTGATTAACAATGAATCTTCCTAAAACTGGACATACCATAACATACAAATGTATGCCTTCGCCGGCTCTTTCAGTATGTGAGTCATTCCGTCGTCTCCCTAAAGTCTATTAACCAGTCAAAGGTAGTACTCATTTTAAAAATGGAGTTCTAATTTGCATATAAACAAATAGAAAACAAAAACGTTTCTTTTAAATACAATTTTAAATTGGAAAAAGCAAAAGGTAAATGAAAAGAAGCTAATTAAAAAATTTAGAGGTGTAAGATAAAATGAATATATATGTTAATTAATTATATTTAGAATTAACTTAAAAATTATATAAATAATGTAAAATATAAACATAAATAAACATGAAATTAAGAGGTTGAAACAATGTTTTTAGTTCTGCATCATACCAGCCAGAATACGATACGAAAATAAAACCCTTAGTACTAGTCTTTCATCTGATACTGACCGGTACTGTAAAACTTAAAATTCCTAACTAAATTATAAAAAGAAAAGAAAAAACTAAACTAAACATCCCATATCCACGTAGACTCTCACATCTCAGTGCCATTTTCAATTTTCATTCGTCTCTCTCCCCTTTACCATTTTCATTGCTCTCCTCTCCCTCCCTCCAACATTGCTGACCACTCGCTGCCACCGCGCTACCACCCACAACCACCACTACTAGATCTCCACCTCTGCTCACCACGCTTGTTGCCTTGCACCTCTGCGTACAACGCCTATTGCTCTCCACCTCTGGCCAATGCCATGTCATTGCTCTCCACCTTTACCCACCGCGCCTATTGTCCTCCACTTCTACACAATGCCACGTCGCTACTCCAGTCCACCATCACTATTTGCCTAAAAACATGACATAAATCATCATTTTCATTTTCTAGTTCTAGACTTAATTTGACCCGATCAGGCCTAACTAAACCGACCCGACCTGACGCAACCCAAATTGCAATTTTTGATTTTTTGGTGTCTTTTGAATAACTTTTTTCTACTACTGAATTGCAATCACATTGTGTTTTAGTTGTGTAATATGCATTTTACAAACAGTTTGAAAGTTAAAATTGTTAGAATTGTTCATGTGAGTTGGAAATTTTGAGTTTGAAAGTTGGAATTGTTTTTGTGAGTTGGTCTGATTTCAATGTAATTTATGAATTGTCAATTTATAAAAAAGATTAATGCATTGAAAAAATTTGGGTTTAAAAGTTGGAATTGCTTGCGTGAATTGGTTCAATTTCAATGTAATTTAAGTATTTTTTATTTCAAAATTAATGCATTAAGTTGTTAATTTGTTAATTAATTTATATGAAACATAACATTTACTAATTATTGTTTGTATATAAAAATTATTTAACATATGATTAATAATTTAAATATAAGATTTAATATATAATTAAATCATTTAGTATATGTAATTAAGTTAAGAAAATTAAATGTTTGCATTTTTATATTGTTTATTGGTGAATTGTACTGGATGAAATTGAATTATGTAATGTATATTAACTCCTCATTGTGGAGTTAACTTGAGTAAGAAACTAATGATGTTAATTAAAATTAGTGAATGAAAGATTGTTAAATTAAAGTTAGGAATTAGGATTTAACAACAATATTGATTAAAACTAGTGAATGAAAGATTGTTAAATTAAAGTTAGGAATTAGGATTTTAGTAACAATGTTGATTAAAATTAGTTAAGAAAACAAATTAATTATAAGCATTACAAACTGAATTGTATAAGAAAACAAATTATGTTAGTTTATATTTGAATTATGAGATTACATAAAGTAAGTTATAAACTTATGATTGGAAGTTATGGTTTAAGTTGAATATGTTATGAGTATATGTCTTTAGTTTATAGTTGAATGATGTAATCATACAAAATGAGTTATATTATATAAGATGTATATGTGTATTGTGTAATTGTGTATGTTGAATACTTGAATTGTTAGTTTTTGATTTACTGGTGAATTGTGTTTGATGAAATGAATTGTGTATGATGTAATAATACAAAATGAGTTATATTATACAAGATGTATATGTGTTTTGTGTAATTGTATACGTTGAATACTTGAATTGTTTGTTTTTGACTTATTGGTGGATTGTATCGGAAGAAATTGAATTGTGTGATGTAATCATACAAAATGAATTATATTATACAAGATGTATATGCATTTTATATAATTGTGTACATTGAATACTTGAATTGTTTGTTTTTGACTTATTGGTAGATTGTGTTGGATGAAATAGAATTGTGTATGATGTATCATACAAAATGAGTCATATTATATAAGATGTATATATGTATTGTGTTAGTATGGACATTTGAGATAAGCAATACATATTTTGTGATTGTGGTTGATAATGAAATTATATGTTCTTTATTTTGATATGAAGTTATTAAGTTGATTTTGATATATGTCTTTATTTATTTTTATAGATAAATGGAAGGAAGTTCAAGTATTCCTAATAATTCAACCTCTTTAGGAAGATAAAATGATTCAGTTTGGGTTTATGTTGGATTGATCCTTGGAATAAAGAAACACACTATTGGCTTGTTTTGTAACAAGCATTTGAAAGGTGGAGGAATCACTAGAATAAAGAATCATTTAGTGAAGTTAAAGGAGATGTGAAACCTTGTAAAAAGGTGAGCTATGATGTGAAATGAAAAATGAAGACTTTGCTTAAAGAATATCAACATGAGAAAGATAGAAGGCAGAGATTGAATTATGAAATTAGTAGTGAAAGTTTGTGTTAGTGTTCAGGATGATAGTGGGAACATTGAAGGTGATAGTATTCTTACCTAATAAGAAGTGAATATTGCATCTAAACCTAATGTTAAGAAAAGAAGAAGGCACGTGTTTAATTTTTTTGCACCACAAATAACTCCCAGAGCTCAGCCTTTAACTCGCAACACCCTACAATCAAAAGAAGCAACTCACAATGTGGTTATGGCAATGGTTAAATAGTGGTATGATTCAGGTATAACCTTCAATGCTTCCATTCTTATTATTATCAACCTATAGTAGATGTTATTACCTCTTCTGGTTTGGGATACAAAGTTCCTTCAATTAATGACTACAGAGGTAAACTTTTAAGCTACTCTATTTATGAAATTAAAGTTTATTTAGATGAAAGAAGAATGACTTGGGCTACTTTTGGGTGCTCAATCATGTGTGATGGTTGAACAAATAGAAGACATCAACTTATTATTAATTTTTTGGTTTATTTTGCAAAGGTGTAAAAGCTTTTTAAGTCTATTCATGCATCTGACCTTGTTAGGAATGTTGATACTTTATTTAAAATATTTGATGAAGTTGTGAATGAAGTTGAGCTAGAAAATATTGTACAGTTCATTATTGCAATGATTTCGCTGATAAAGATTGGAAAAAGATTACAAAGTAAGTGTAATTCCTTTTATTGAATTCCTTATGCTATTCATTGCATTCACTTGATGTTGGAAAATATAGAGGATGGTAGATATTTTCTTATTATTGATAAAACTGTGCAAAAAATAAAAAAGGTGACCAAGTTCATCTACAATTGTGCATGGGTCTTAAATTTAAAGAGAAATTATTTTACCAATGGTAAGAATGCGAAATTATTTTACTAATGGTAAGAATTTGTGTCGTCCTTCTGTTATAAGATTTGTAACAAATTTTTTATCACTTGAGTCTTTTATTGTGATAAAAAAGAGTTAAGACAGATATTTACAAATGATAAGTGAGTTCCATTTCAGAATGTTAGGTCTAATGTTGGAGTGGCGGTTTCCAGAATTATACTTGAAGATACTAAATTTTGGTCCTAATGTCAATTTGTCATTCAAGTTTGTAAGCCTATGATGAGGGTACTTCGTTTGACTAATAGTAATAAAAAGACATCAATGAGTTATTTTTATAATGCCATGTAGAGGGAAAAGGAAGTAATCAAGGTCAATCTAAAAAATAGGCATTTTTTATACACACATTATCTTGCAGTTATAAATAAGAGATAAGAAAGACAACTTTACTCTCTATTGTTTGCAATAAGGGAATTTTTAATCCTGGTGTCTATTTCAAATTAAGTTTACAAACAAAGCTGAAGTTAATAGGAGAATGTTATTAACTATTACAACAATTATTGTCTATGAGATGATGAAAGATCTCCTAAGCTCATAAATAAAGATTTATAAGGAGGCTTATGATGATTTTAGGATGTTAATTGCTATTCGTCAAAAAGAAAAAACTTAATTTAGGTATATATATTTCACTTTTGTTACTTGTTAAAAATTAATCATCATTTTATTTTTTATAACGCTACTTTTGTTATCTTACGACTTATAGTTTCTCGGTGGGACTAGTTTGAAAATGATGTTTCAGAATTGTAAATGTTTGCAATTCAAATACTAAGCCAAAATGTGAGTACAACAGGCTGTGAAAGAAATTAGAACACATTTGAATTCATTCATTCTAAGAAAAGGAATATATTAGAGCACAAAAGATTGAATAACTTAATCTTTGTTCAATACAATTTAAAGATTTGAGAAAGGTATATTATTATCATTATTAAGTTAGATATAATTTGTTATAATTTAATTTTATTGTTTAATAGGCCCCTTAATAAAATAAGTAGTTCGGTAGAGTCAATTTGCATTGATAATATCGATCTTTTGGTAGGTCCGATTTCTAAGGAACCAAGTTTGATAGATGAAAGTGACTTAGAAGATAATCTTGAATGAGAAAGCATTGACATATCATTTCATGCAATAAATTTGAACGGTGGTAATGATGGGACTCCTATGAATGATCAAGACTTTATACTAAATGAGAATTGAGATCAATGCAGTTATAGCAGGTTTTTGATTAAATGAAATTTTAGGTTTTTGTTTCTTTTCTTCTTTTAGTCTTAATTATATTTGATGTATATGTTAGATTCTATATTTACAATGTAATTGTAAATAATTATATTTTAGGTTTCACTTCTTATTGGTTCTTCAGCACAAACCCTTGTTTCTAATTGCTAGAGAGTAATAAATATTTATTATTCTTCTTATTTGATGTTTTAATATAATTATTATTTATTATATGAAGATATTGTAATATTTTAAATACTAATTTTATATTTATATGATGATTAAATGATCATTTTCATATTAATTATGGATACTATTTATATGTTAAAAATGTGAAAAATATTGTTAATAAAAATAAATAAATTGTTGTTATTTTAAAAATTTTTATTATTATGATTTTTAGAGACATGGTTGATATAAAATTATAAAGTATATAGTTAACATATTGAAGGATTATTTTGTAATTTTAAAAAAATTCAGGAACTATTTTATAAATTTAAAAAATTACCTGAAATAGTACCCATTATTGATCAGTAATATTATAGTATCGAACCAAAACCCAACTAGGTATCGATACTAGTACCGGTACAATATTCATAACATTGGGTAGAAATTATAAAAAGCCACTTATATATTGAAACTAATTATAGAATGCAATAGAACTAGAAAGATTTTCTAAAACATGTAAATAGATTTAAATATAGTATTTTATAAATTTGGGAATATATAAGCTTTTGTATCATATAGTATGTCACGAATGTTATTTTTTTTATCTGAGTTACAATTAAATATAGAAAGGTGAGAATATGAGATATAATTACAAATTAAGAAAATTTGTCTTTAAAACATAATTAAAAATGGGCAATTTAAATTTTAAAGTTTGTTCTAGAATTTAATTTAAATTTAAATATTTATTTAAAATTAATTCACCTTTTTTTTTGTAAATATTGACAAAAGGCACACAAATCCATCTCACCTCATGTCCCTCTCTCTTTATTTCACGAAAATACTGTATTGTAATTTGTATGTAGTATTTGGAGCGGTAAGTGTTAAACTTGCACTGCTTCGCATTGGTAAGTAGTAGCATATCTACATCAACTGCCACTAATCTTTTACAGCCGAAAATACCAGAGTTTCTTTCGCTTGCTGAAATTAACAGTTCATACTTATCTGCATAATTTGGTAAGCGTTAGAATAATTACATCAACTACCAACATTGTTCAATTTGGTAAGTCGTAGCAATGAATAATTTTTGAATGCCTCCCTCCAGAAAACCTATGAATTGACCCCAGTTGAAATGGATTGTATCCAAGTCAATTCGTTGCCTTTTTGGAGGGAGGCATTCAAAAATTTTATTCATGGCTACGACTTACCAAATAAAAGAATGCTGCTAGTTGGTAGTTGGTAGTTGATGTAATTATTCTATCACTTAAAGGATGTAAAGTTAGGGTGATAATAAGGACAAAAAGCTCTTTAATTGCTTTGTATTGTCGTCATGTCCAAAATGCTTTAGTGAGGGAAAAAGAAAAAGAGATGAACTTCGGATTCGGCCTAATCAAGTTTAAAGTCCGGTCAGACTCGAATCAATTTCTATTAAATATATTTTTAAAAAATAAAAAATGACCATTTTTTATTTTTAAAATTTGGGCCCAATTGAATTTGAATATCCAAAATTCAAAGTTGCGAATATTGTACCGAATTTGATAGAGTTTGATACAGTACCGTATCAGTATCAGTCAATATTGGATACTGTTTCGAGTAATTTTTTAAATTTATAAAATGGTTCCTGAATTTTTTAAAAATTTACAAAATAGTTCATTGGTATATTGTACAATTGTACTGTATACTTTATAAGTTTAAATCAACTGTCTCCAAAAATCATAATAATAAATAATAATCACAATTGATATGAAATAAAAATAATTTTAAAATATTTCACGTATAAATAATAATCACAATTAATATAAAAAATACAATCATCATCGTACAAATATAAAATTAAGAATAATACAAAGTATTTAGAATATTACAATAATACAATTTCATTATATAATAAATAATAATTACATCAAAACATCCATTAAAAATAATAATAATTATCTTTAACTCTCAAACTATTACAATTTACCACAAGAGTTCGTGATGAGGAAATAATCAAATAGAAATTGGACATAAAACAAAAATATTTATAGTTGCATTACATATATAGAATTTAACATATACATCAAATATAAGTAAAATTAAAAGAAGAAGAAAAATAAAAACTTAAAACGAAAGTCAATTGTCTATGGGAGAATACCTGTTATAACTGCACTAACTCCAGTTATCATTTAGTACAAAATCCTCATCATTGAGAGGAGTTTCATCATCATTATTGTTCAAATTTAATGCACCAAATAATAAGTCAATGCTTTCCCATCTAAGATTATTTTTGAAGTCATTAATATCTACCGAATTCGATTCTTCAAATACTTAATCCGCCAAAGAATCAATATTGTCAATAGAAATTGGATAAGTTGAACCAATTGTGCTATTAAGAGTCTAAAACTCAAAATTTTAATATAAGTTTTTGGTTAATATTTATGTGTTTTGTCTTTTATTTATTTATTGTCTTTTGATAATAGATACTCTTTTACGTACTTTTTTAAACCAAAGTTAGAATTTAATTTTACTAAATGAAGATATCATATTTAGTTCTAAAGTTTTTAAATTGAAAAATTAAGTTCAACTTATTTTAAGTTAATTTCTCTCTTTAATCGTTGTAAATGTATGATCTATTAGATTCTAAATATATTAGTGATAAATATAAATTATAACCAATATATAAAATTATTTTTTAGTTTTATCAACTAAATAATTACAATTAAAAATCAAAATTGACATTTAATAATATATTATAATCACTCAATTATTAATAATACTAAAGTGATTTGACTAATATATAATTATGCATGATTATATGCATAATTTAATATTTTCTTTATTAACGTTCCAAGTAAAAGTAGAGTACATAATTAATGTTTAAGTTATATAAAATTCAATCATGTTTGCTCTTAAAAATTAATAATTAAAGTATGGTTGATATTTCAAAAACTAATTTGTCAATTCTCAATCTAATCTGACTTGAAAATCCATAATTAGGTACGAATTGGAAATGATAAAATATTCTTCATAATTATTTTGGTTTAACTAATTAATTAATAATATACTCAACTATTTTCATATATTTCAAATCTTATTTATTTACTTTAGCTAAGAAACAAACAAACCCTAAAAGATAAAAGAAAAATAGAGAACGATTAGAGAGATAAGAGTTCCGTTTGAGAGTGGCATACTTTAAGCAAAATTATGTGAGTTTGTATATATTATATAATCCAATCCAAAGCCTAATTTTTCAATTAATTTAAGCTGAACCCATAACCTTTTGACATTCTTAATTAATTGTCACTTTTTTGTTACCAATTTGAAATCGCAATTGAGGAAAAATTAAAACAAAAATGACGAGGATAAAAATAAAACAAAAGGGCTACTAAATCAAAGATGAAAAAGAAGAGCATTGCATTAGGCCCCGATTTGTACATAAGCGTATCTAGTCGGAGGATCTGTGAACAATAGGTAATAAAAAGCTCCAGCACAGACGCGGGTCCTGGTGCGCTGTTGCGCCCATAGGCTGACTTACTTCCCTTGTTTACCAAAAAAAAAACAGATTACTAGACCTAGTTAAGTGGATAAAATACGTAAATCAAGTGGACTCCATTAACCCGGTGTGATTCTAGCCAATGTGAAATTTTTCACATCTTTATCCTCGTTATTTGGACCAAAGTATCCCAAAGGACTTGCACCAAGAAGATAACCATTTCCTCAAAACTTTTTAAGAGCATCATATATCTATCGCCTGTAAAACAAGGGGACGACTGAAGCGTAATATTGAGCAATAGAGCTGCCAAAAAGATCCCATTTGGTTCAGTTCAATGTGATGTGCTATTTCTGTGTACCCAACCCAAGTTGCAACATCCTAAACGTTTAAGTTGGGTTGTGTCCGGATTTGGGAATCTAATAAGCCAAAAATTTCCAATATCCAAAATTTCAAAAGCTAAAGACTGCATAGACTCAGTCTCCAATTATGAAGTAAATGCCTCCTACAGCTCATCAGGCAATCCACTTTTTTTCTTTTTCTTTTTGTTAACAGGAAATCAACTAGAGAGCTCTTCGCCAGCACTTACCTCCAAAGCCTACTTATGAAGCCTTTCTTGTCTTTTTTCATCCTATTCTCCAGAGATGGGAAATCAATATAGTTATAGGCAAGGTCGAGAACAATAGGGTTTCTAGTTATAGCTTGACAGGCAGGAGGGAAGCCTTCAATATGTGGAAGAACCTTCGCATTTGAAATGCTAACAGCAGGCTCATACACGTCGAGTTTCTCAAGAAGGAATTTCTCCACCTTACAATTTCAAAACAATATTTCAATCAGGGTTAGTGATAAATGCTCAGGATTTTTCAACATTGAGCAAAATAAGCTGCTTAGTGGATATGCCAAAGAAACGAATAACTGACAAATCATATATATATCTTGAGATTTACCCATGGAAAATTACTCTATTTTTACAGAGGCGCAAATCATTATATGTGGTCAATTCTTTATTTGCAATCTAGGTTTAGTATGTCAATGTTTCATGGTGATTGTTAGTATAACTAGGAAGATATAATTAGGAACAGAAGTTCTATCCTATGGTCCATCCTTTGCCATCATTATTAGAGTTATCACCAGTTTGATATCTTCTTCTTAAGGAGAACAAGAGGAAAAAAACAACACAAGAATGACATACCTTCTTCTCACTTCCACTCAATGAAATTGCAGAAACTTTCTTAGAGAGTGCCTCTGGAGCTTTCACCTCCTCCATAATCCCAATGGCATGCTCTATGCAACTGTTAGATCTGCACTCGTTGTATAAGGTCTTCAACTCTTTGATGATCGACTGTTCAAGAAGCATAAAAATTATAAAACAATTAATCCAAACGAAAACATATCATCCTTAATTTCTAACACGCCATAAAGCATCAACAGGTAAATTTCCTCCATGATTTCATCAGATAAATCATAAATGAGTGACTTTCATAAAATGCAACTTGTAAACAGTTATTGGTCTTCTCCAGGCTAAATCACCTCGTCAGAGACATTCACACTCTGAAATTTCTGCAAGGCATTTTCAGCAAGAGATCGAGCTCGGCAGTACAATGCATATGCTTCTGTTCTCTTTCCAGCTAAACTATATGACTTTGCCAAGTAGAAAGACCTGCCACATTGGTACTTGCGTTACATTAAGATACAAATTAACATTTTAGAGAAATTAGGTTAGTCTTCCAAAACCAGCCTCCAGTGAAAATCCCAACTCTAAATGAGAAAGGTTGCAGAACTAGATGATGGTGAAGGCTTAAGCACAGAGGAAAGATAAAATGGCCACTCACTATTGAACCATGGAAATGCAAGTTGTAGCCAACTTCAAAATAGGAGACCTTTTATGCTTAAATAAGAGGCAATGAATAAAAATTTTAAAAAAACTTCAAACCAGAGACAGAAATGACTTAGTTGCAAGTAACTTGTTAAAACAAGTAGAGGATCTTACCTTTGGGCTTGGAATGTCAAACTTCGTCGTGTACAGTCTTCAGCTAATGCCAGTTCTTCTGGTTTTGTTTCTCGCGCAGAACTCAATAAATCAGAAAGGTCGGCAGTATTCTGTGAAATATGTCATGCAAATAAAGTTTTCGGTAAAAATTTGAGTCAATCCTAATACAGGAAGTGCCTGTTAAAATTGCAGCTTCAAGAATACATCGTTGACCTGTAATAATAGATCGTACAAGCGAACAAGTTCTTCAGGTTTAGTAGCTTTCTCCACTTTGTCCTCACGGCGCCTAGCAAATTTACTTTTTGCAATGCTAACCAACAATTGATTACGTTCCATGGTTCGCTGTACTAATACGGTACTGACAGCTTTATCAAGGCCATACAATTCATCTTTGACATCATCAGCATTACCTGCACTAACCTACAAAGTTTGATATGTCAAGAATCTGTTTGAAAAACAATAAAAGAAATAGCAAACACAAAGGCTACAAAAGGACAATTGGATAACCTAATAAATGCTACCAAAGGAACAAATCCACAAAGCACTAGAGTAAAAGTTGAAAAGAAATAAAGTGAACTGTATGAAGAAAAAAACAGTATAAAATCACTAGGCAGGATTCCATACCATGTCACTGCGGATGCAGCTCCTCGCTTCATGATAAGCAGCAAAAACTTTGTCAAAGATGGTTAATTTTTTCTCAGCTTGTAGTGTATCTGATGCAGGGCCATGCAAATCCTTCTCCAAGTCTTGCGCTGAAGATGAACCACAAGAGAACCAAGATATGACCCCAATTGGATCAGACAATAATTTAGTGTATACATCAGTAAATAGTATTTGTACAACTGATAATTTGGCCATGAAAAGAAAGTCAAACAACCTCATATCTTGTTAACAAAAGAAAATGTTAAATCTAAAGTTGCAGAAAAATGCCGGCACATGATCTTTTAAGTAAAATGTGAATTAACAAACTGATCAGTGAATTTCATTAAAATTTACCTTTTACCTTAAGTAAAGAATATGTTATGGAAATTCAATTAATCACACAGGAAAGGTTCCATGGATAGAGATTCTGTTTGGTAGTATTTTATCTTCATATCTATTTAGAGACTGAAATTAGCAACAGACCTTTTAAAATGGCCACTCTAGTTTTTGCATTGGATATTGGAAATCTATGTCCAAGCCAGTGAAACTCTGTCAAGGATGCAGCCTGTTGAGATCTTGCCTCAGCCATAGCAGCCTGTAAACCAACATAATGATGAGAATCAGAAGTTGGATAGAAGATTTTGGCTTCAGTGAAAATTATAACAAGTATTTTCACAATCAGTGGTCACTTCGTATTTTCAGAAGCAGTGGTCACTTCAATTTACAGAATCCGTCGTTGTAAAGGTGCAATAGGATACAAAGCTCAATCATTTATGAGCTACAGTTCAGTCAGAAATATATAAGCTTTGTCAAATCGATGGTGGGACTCCAAGATCAAAGGAACGTAATTTATTTAAAGAAATCAAAGGCAGAAAAGGAGTATAACCAAAGACACTGCACCACGTTACAAGCGACACAATGTAACATGTACAATTTCAAGTTGAAACTAAGCAATCTCACCTCAAACTTAACTTTGAATAGGTCCGATGCAGGTCCTTCCATTTCACCAATTTGTAGGAGGTCAGAAGTTTGCAAGTTTGACTCTCCTATTTTGTGCCGGCAATATCGAATACTAGGCTCTAGCTCCTCAACACGACCACGACACAAGACTTGATTCTCCAAATCCCCATACTTCCCAAGTTCCTCATAAACAGCTCTTCAGAGAAAAAAAAATAGCAAGTTGGTCAACCACATTCCTTTGTAATTTGACTAAATTAGGATAAATGGCAAGTATGACCAGTGCTATTGATTCTGGAATATTGAGAAAAAAAAAATATTTCAAAGAAATCATAAAACAATTTCAAAGGATGTGCTAGAGCAAAATCAGCTTTAATGTCATTGTAATATCCAAACCAAAATCAAGTACTAGCAAGATTATCTCTCCGGTTTCCAGACAGAGTACTTAATGCAGCAGTAGGCATCACTACATGAAAATATTTTCTATAAAACAGAAAGATAAAAGATCAGAATTCGATGTAGGATAATGCTTACAGTACAGTGGGTAATTCAATTATCAAACTTCACATCCAATTTCTCTCGTATCAATTGTCAAAGCATCATCTAGTTGGCCATACGAAGAAGATAAAATCTTGTATAATGTCTCGTATTTGAAAATTCTAACCAGTCCAAAGAACTAGCTAAAGCAGTTCTAGAATAGTCTAATTAAACTATTGACAGATTCAGCAAGAAAAAACTTAAAAGAATAATCATACAGGACAGCCACCAACTATTTGATAAAACACATGCAAGCTGTAGTTCATCAACTTATGAATAACGAGGTCTAGGAATCACTAGGTTAACACAAACTAAAAATCATCCTAAAAGATTATGGACAAACAAAATTATTTGTCTCATACCTAGAAATCACTTGAATGGTTTTAGGAATCACTCCTAAATCGAAAAACAACTTTTATAATGAAAGAATGGTAACTCTGGAGCTGAAAATTCAGAAATTCTAAAACAGAACACACTCTACGCTCTCCTGCTATCCATAAACTAAATGCACAAACATATAGAATTTTCCATTTGATCCCAGTAAAGCAAAGAGTCAAATTTTATTTTTCACCCTAATTGAAAACCTCAAATAAATCTGCTTTTACAATTTGAACAATAAGAAAAAAAAATTAGAATGAACTCATAAAAATAAAACCAACTAGTATAGAACATAACCCTAAACTAATTCTAGTTCTCCGTCAAATAACTAACAACTAGAATGTAATGATGCACCTGGCACTAATGAAATTCTTCAAGGCAGTGTCCCAATTTCGATCCTGTTCAAACAACAGAGTCCCATTCATATAGGAGGCATACGCCTGCAAATTGGAAATCAAATGAAAATGGTAGTCATGCTGGAGAAAGAAACATTGTACGAAATAACTACAACTTGTTAGTAAAAATCAGAACCAAGTTTGAGGCTTGGAATAATAAAGAAAATGTAAAACAAGACTATGCAAAGCTGTAGTTACAACTAAAATGTATAATAATCAATTTCTCCTACATGAGATCTGCTGATAAAAGACAAGAGCTTTTTTTTTTTTTTCCCCTGCATAAAGTAAGGTTTACTCACACAAGAAAAACTTGCCAACCCTGTGAAGAACACATCATATTATAGATTAATCAGTTCCTCGAATATAAAAATGACAAAATATATGTCCCATTTCCAAAGTGGAAGTATTCTGTGCAATCTATCACCATATCAAGCGGTTTAATCATCCCAAAGTCTAGGAAATCTAATAGAAAGTCTAAAGAATTACTAGCAACACCATTCTTGGTATATCATGTTATAGATATTTTTTTTCACTTAAGAAGCCGACATAACAGCATCATTAAAGACAAGCATTACCAAAACCATAACACAAGCAGAGAAGCAAGGAAATACTTCCCTCAAGCACAAGAGCATCAGCATAGAACCTACTGTTTTACAGAATTTCAATATAAAATAGTCCAATTAACACTCAATCTTGAGCCACTATCCAATAAAAAATTATCAAGGGTACCAAATCATATACTGATGATTATAAACAAAGTTAAACCTCAGCTTCCAAAGAAGTTCTGGAATCTCCCTTGGCAGCACATAATCGCGAAAACAGATTGGCCCATGTCACTGCCTTCCTCAGTCTTCCAATCAAATAGATGCGTTGACGTGCATTGGGACCATCTGGAAGTTGACGTTTCTCCATGGCATGGCTCCAAGCTCTCTCTGACATATAAAGAACCGCGTGCAAAAACCTACATTACTTTCAAAGACCAAAATTAAAAAAGGAACTGCTTTTCATCTTAGTTTTCACAGATCTAAATGTGTTGGGCAATATACCTACCACCATCAGTGACTACACTAAAACTGCTTTATAATACCTGACGTCGGTGACGGTAGCTTCGGTAATGGGTCGACGAGTATATTTGCCACGACCATGAGTGAACTTGAGTGACTTATACAACCTCCTCAGCCTAGCACTACAATACTTCCGATAACGAGTGTAATCCCCATGTCGCAACCCATGCTGCATCTGAGCAGATTTGAGCATTTGCAACACTAATAAAATCCAGCATAGAACAAATCATATCAATTGGATAAAGGAAATCGCATGGGTGATTTGGAAATTAATAATGATTACCGTTGATGGAGAATCGAGGACTGATCTGATCGGATTTTAGAGCGTCGACTTCCATGGCAGCAGATTCCATATCTTTACCCATCGCTGACAAGAAAGAAAATTGCTACCGGAAATTGATCTCTACACCGATATAGAGTAGCACGAATTGAGGGATAGGGTTTTGTTACAGAAAAAAAACGGAATGAATAAGAATCCAGTACAATCGAAACGTGGGAGAGCTGTAAGTGACATTAATTTTAGTTTTTATATATTTTGAGTATTAATTCCATAAATTTATAGAGGATAACAAAGATAATAATTAGCAAGAAAATATAATCACCAATAGTTAATAAATTTATAGGATAAATTGATGGAGTAGTAGTATGAAAGGAATGCTTATGAGGGACAACAAGGCAACCCCTAGTTAGAGGGCTCGGGAAATATTAGATCATGTGCTTGGAAACATATTATTTATCAGAGATTAAAGAAAACAAAATAAGATTGGAATGTAAGTTTCAGGCATACTGGTTGAGATAAGCCCTTTATTTCTGCGGGTACAAAATCTCAAAGCTTGCTTTTTAGGAGCTTACACTTCCAATCTCTCTCCATTTTAATAACCTCAAACAAGATCTACGGTCTAAGATTTTATGATATATAGAATTTTCATGAAGAGGCAAATATAGAGCGTATTTATCTTTCTGTATGATAGGCTATGTTATTCAAGAATCAAACTTTTAAGAGAAGGAAAACTTAGAAGCTATGGGATAGAAAACATTCAAATTTTCATTCATGAAAACAAGTTCTTAATACAACTTACTTTGTTTACAACGAAAGAGAAATCTTGCTTTTATATATTAAGTAAGGGAATAAAGACAAATAACTTTAGGGAAAAGATTTCCTCGATAAAATCATTCACACAACTTTAAAAAGCAAATAGTAAAATGTGAGAAATACATAGGTCTCAAATATTCTTATGGGATAAGAAAGAATCTTTAAAGAAGATGTGGACTTTAAAGATTTCTTTTACAAAATAAGAACAAATAACTTAAAGAGGAGCGGAGAGAGAGTGTGTGCCACCACTATCATTGTCAGAATCATGTATTAGCTCCGTGTCATCGTCAAGTTGTTCCATGGTGTAAATGAATTAGGCAATGTTTGTCTCAATCTAAGTTGAGGCCCATAGGCTTGGACCATTTTGAAATGGGCTAGAAAATCGAGTGGGCATACTGGAAGGCCTAGATGGTCCAATACTTTCTTTGGGAGGATATGGTAGCTCTTGAGCCATAATGTTAAACCCAATAAAGTTAAACTGATCCATTAAGTCCAATATCCAATAGGAGGAGAGATAGGCTCTGGAATAATATAATCACTTGAATAGGGACCTAGAGAAGTACCTGTTGGAGATGGGATTGTCCGAGGATGTTGATTGAGGTGATTCAGGAAGGAATGCAATTCTGTCATACATTGAGTATGATTGATAGGCCATTCAACAGTGGTATGCCAATATTAAACATGATTTAATGTGCAAAGATAACTAGATGTGGTTAAGTAGTAAAGGTGAAGGATGATGAAGATTGCACAAGCCTTGTGATCTGTCAAAGGAGTATCCCATAACTAGTATTGAGTCAGAAGTTGAGACATTTGAATATGTCATTTTGACAGAGGTTGGAACCATTCAAGGAGAGTGCAAAGGAGAGATTTGGCATTAGTAGATTCAAAGAGATGTCTGTAGACATAGAGACGGGAAAGAGAAATTGGACAAGCATATTAGGCAAATAAGGCCCATAGATGCGATAATGCTAGTTCAGAAAGAATATCATAAAGATGATACAAGACATGATATGGTGTTGTAGAATTAAAATGGGAAGAATAAGGAGGAATATTAAGATTGATAAGGGTTGGATGAAGATAATAGAACAGACTCTGATGCAGAAGAGAAAAACCCTCTTCTAAGGTATTTGGGGGTTTAGGAGATTGAGGAGGCATTTTGAGGGAATTCCATGATTGGAAGGAGGAGAGGGATGGTGGTAGAGAGAAAAAGAGAGATTAACTTCTTTGGTAGGTCGAGAGAGAAAGTCAACAAGGATATTGTGATGGCTTTTAATATGGCAGATGGTAAATTTATAGCATAAGAACCACTCTTGCCATCGAAGCAACTGGCTAACTGGTATGTCTTTTTCTTTGGCTCAAGAATTTTAGGAAAAGTTGTGTTATACATTTCGATGATAAAGTGATATTAGCTAAGGTGGAAACTAAACTTTTCTATTCCTTATCTCTTTATAGCTCATATGATAATGCTTTTTCGATTCTTTAAACTTTCCACTTGCATGACCACAATAATGGTGATTATGTCAATTTCTTTAATTAGAACAACACCTTAGTAATAGTCACTTGCATCTGTCTGCAGAGTGCGTTGAACTTTGACATAAATCTTAAGGCTAGTGGATGTTAACAGGCTTGCTTTAAATGTTGTATGGCTCTAGTTTGTTTTTCCTCATGGTGGTGGATTCTTTTGTGTCAATTTTGATAGGGACGATGTATAATCAGCCACATGAGGGATGAAATCTTTCATATAATTAACAATTCCAAGGAATTTTTGTATTTGTTTGGTTGTGAGATTATCATAAGGAAAATGCAGTAGTTTACTGACAATATATGGTCTCGGCTGATATAATCTATTATGGAAATGCATACTAAAAATTCTACTTGGGTTGTTTCAATATGGCTCTTCTTTGCTAAAAACAAAATCCCATGTTGCTTTGTGAGATCCAAGAAGGTTTGGAGTAAAGCCTGATGCTCTTTATGAGTTTTAGAGTAAAAGAAGATGTCATCAATGTAGATTAAAGCACTGGAGAGAACAGGCACACATATTTTTGTCATGGCCCGTTGAAATAGTGAAGGGGCAACCTTGAGTCTAAACGACAACAATCCATTAATATTGGGCCTTTAGAATATAAAAGGCTTTCTTGTTTTGCCTTGAGGGTTTATTCCAAGGTGCCAAAATATTGCTTTAAGATTAAACTTGGAGAAGATGGTAGTATCCTTTAGAAATAGTACCTGTGTATTAATCTTTGGCAGTGGGAATTTATCATCCTGGAGGAAAATATTTAGAGGTTTACAGTCAATGACTAACCTCTTTTCCCTCGTTTCTATTCAGACCTCTTATTGACATAAAAAGCTTGACATGCCCAATCATATTTAGTGGGCTTAATTACTCCTTGCTAAAGGAGGATAGCACATTTTTCTTGAGCCAGTTTCAAATCATCAGAATTCATACCCGAATGAGTAGTCTTGTTAGGATTGATATCTTCATTCTTCTTGAAAGGAAAACAAATGAAGAAATCAACATTCTTCCATAAAGGATTGTAATGAGTGAACTATACATGAGACTCAACAGGACAGTAGTCCAAAAATTGGTCTCTCAAGGCTTCATATGGTGGTGGTAATTGAGTAAACTCAAATATATTCCTGATGTCAGTATAAGAAGATGCCTAACAATAGACATCCATTCCAATAATAATATCTGGGCCAGGTAGATTACTGCTAAGAACCTTGGTCCATACCACACAATTAGGGAAGAAACGAATCCCTATTTTTCTTTTAGTTATAAGCCCGATCTTGAAGGTATTATTATCAACAGCAGTGAAATACTCATCATGGGAACTTCATGCTTTAGGAGGTAAAATGTTGGGCTTTATAATGGTTACGTTAGATCTAGTATCCATATACCCAATAGCTTTAATGGGCCGATCATACTTATCTTGAAACAATAACTAGATTTGCACATAAGGACTAGGAATAGGCTTGGGGACAAGCTTGAGACACGGTTGTTGTTGTTGTAACATGTAAAGCATGTCATCTTCAAAAATGGAGATATTAGAGGAGTCATCATCTTTATAAGAGAAATCAAGGGGAGTGTCTTCATCCTTACTGGATTGTTCTTCTACAAGATCTTCAATATTTCTATGATCATCATGGATTGACGTGATAGCTTTAATGGAATCTAGAAGTTTAATATCCCCTTTTGTCTTGTGAGGACATTGACAAACAAAATTCCTGATTTGCCACAGAGAAAACAACGATCTAGTGGTTTTCCTTGAGGATTTCTCCTTTTGAAGAAAGAGACAAAATGTCGACATTTCTTTCTTCCAAAAGGCTTGTAACCTTCTTTAGGAGACGTGAGATCTGTGGAACTTTTTGTAGGAGAACTTCTCGTGATTATGTTTCTTCTTTATGTGACAATCACAATCTTTTTTCTCCTTACACTTGATCGTCATATATGGCTTTTTATACGCTTTCTTTAACAGAGGACCATCTTTAATCATGTTCTTGAAGAACATTTATTGATCATATAGATTATCAAGAGAAGCTAAGGCGAACTGGTAAATCTCTCCAAGAGATATGTCTTTCATATCTCGTTGAAGTGAAGCAATGGTCCTTTGTAACTCAGGTTGTAATTCTTTTGGAAGAGAGGAAATGAATGTATAACGGAGAGTAACATCGTTGAATCCATCAAGTAAACAATAGCGTTCCATCATATGCTGGAAATGTTTTTGTAAATCTTTTATGTCTAAAGAATAACACTTAATCTCGAAGTATTCTTGTCTGACCTATTTGTCGATAAGTTGAAAGTCACCAATGAACTCTTTATGAACTACTTTAAGAAGTAATCCAACATATGTAACTTATACGAACTTAAGTCTACAATATTCATTAAGACTTTGCCACTATTCTTGTGATGTACCAGTAAAATGAGAAGTAAACTTAGAAAATATTTCGTAACGGATGGTTCAATCGAATCATTTGCAAATCAATCTAAACACAGAATTCATGGAGATGCTCTCTCCATTTTCTAGGTGAAAGATCATCGAATGTAAACCAGGGACCTGAAGTAGGTTTGGTTGGTGGTGTTGGTGGTGGTGGTGGTAAAGGTCTGAAGGGTTCAGTTCATGTGGACTCAGGTTCATTGATTTCTAACTCAATTTCTGTAGGTTGAGGCATGGTCATCATGACTTGAGCTAGATCTCTTAAGTCGGCAAATTGTGCAGATTCATCTAAAGACAGTTTAGACATTTCAAATGGTTCAGCTACTGTAGATGATTACTCAGAGGGGCATTCTTCTTCAGATATCTCAAGAATTGATGCTGGTGCAAGAGTTGCAAAGTTAGAATGCTCAAAGGGGCATTCTTTGTCAGTTATGGTAGGAACGGATGCTGGTGTAAGAGTTGCTATGAAATTTGTCTAAGGAGTTTATCTTTCCTGATAGATTGGGAAGGTTGTAGTTTTGGTGAAGAAGAAGGTGGAGTATGGAACTGTAAGAGTTTATTCCATATATTAGCTAGTTTAGAGTATGGATTAGCAGGTTTAGTGTATAGATCAGCAGGTTTAATGTATGAAGATGATGATTCAGGAGGCCTTTTAGACTTAGGCTTTGATTTGGTCAATTTGGGTTTAGTGGTAGTAGGACGGACATATTGCCTGATCAAAGGATAGTTAAACTTGAATACCTTTTCATACTCAACATCTTCAGGGTATGTTGGTAAAGAATAGATTGGTAAGATATGACATGTCGGCGAAGGATAGGTAGGTTGGTTAACTGGAAAGGATATAGGATAAGCCCCACAAATAGTCTTGGACTGTTCTTTCTGCCTGTCAACTTCCATTCATTGAAGGATCTCTTTCACTTTTCTGAGTTCTTGCTCTTTGGTGGTGAAATCAGGGCTAAAATATTGGGTATCGATATAATTCTAAAGGGTCACATCAAGTTGGGTCATTTGAGTTTTGTAAGATTTATACAGTTTTTGGATCTCTGCAGAGATTATATCAATTCGTTGGTGAGTTTCTAGAGATTATTAAGTCAAACCATCAAGTTTGGAATCAAGCCGTCGAAGGACTATGTTCTGAGCCAAAGCATTATTAGTTTGCCAGTTAAGAGTTTCATCAACAAGACTTGAAAGCATTGTTCCATGAGAACTTATGCTAGAGGCATAAATGTAGGGTTAGAGATAACCCTTTATTGGTTATTACTGCTTTTCTTTAGTGGAGGAAAGTCTTCCTCATATGGATTAAACATCATACATGGAAAAGGAGAGGGTGTAGGAACAACTATAATAGAAGGAATAACTGGCTAAGGATATTTGGAGATTGACTCTAGATAGGTCAAATGATTTGTAACAACAACTTTTAGCATTTCATAAATACTTCTGAGACTTAGGCTTAGATTCTTAATGCTGGATCTTGCTTTCAGAGCCCAGCATTCGGAGACAATTGACGGTTGAAACTCATTGCAAATTTTCTTAAACAATTAAAGCGTATGCGAAAAATTGATAATCAAAATTGGCCCAATTTATTTAAAACTATTTCAGTCACAAAGATGCAAACATTATTGAACACATCAGAGTTTCAAGGATCACTTGGGCCCATTACATAACACAATGTTTGTTTTCATAATATCTTTACATTTCAAAAACCACCCCTTTGCCTTAATACAAATACAAAATACAAAATACAAAATACACATGATACAACTAAATGCTTATGCTTAAAATGATTCCAAAATACAAAAGTTCCCAAACTAACTTAATTACAAAAGTCTTTAATTATCTTGGAGTTCCAATGCCTTTCAAGGATCGTTAATCTTCTCTTTCTGCACCTGAGGAGGGAAACGTGGGGTGAGCTATACAACTCAGTGGCTAATATAATTATAGCCATTGGCAATTGACCAAAGTCAAGCATATGTATGTATGTATATATATATATACATCAAATTTAGCTCAAATCACATAACACTCAATATGCTTCATACTTGACAATTTAAAGATGCAATGCACAACAAATGGCTCGAGGGTTCTATGAAACAGAATGACGAAACTGAAGTTTACCTCATGAACAGAATGAGTCCATTTTTCGGAGCTCATATGCCAGAAGCGGGTAGCCGGGAGAAGGCTCTTGTCAACGTGTACGTGACGGACAGAATGGTTCCACTCTCGCCCAAACAGAAGCATATAATTATGCTTAAATCATTTTATCAAATGCTTTCATATTTTTCATGTTCTTTCATTTCTTTTCATTTATACAAAATGCCATGACAAATATCAAGGCATAACATTGATCAAAATCACAATTTAATTTAAAAAGATATCATGCTTCTTTCACAATATAACAAAATCAAACTCATCATGTATTTTCAACAAGTCAAATTCAAATAATTTAACACATATTCACATATAGGCAAGAATTTGCCCAATCACACAATAACTGTAAATACATTACCCACCTCATTTCTTTGTAAAAATCCAAGTCAAGGTTGTCTTTCTCCTTGCTCTTGGGTAGGATTATCTTAGTTCCCTTGATTCTTCACCAAATGAAGAGATCTTTAGCTCAAAGGGAAGCTCTTCTCTTCCTCTTCTTTTTTCCTTTCTTGAACAACTCCAAAATCTCTCTTGAAGGTTAACACAATTGAAACCCTA
>JANVCQ010000003.1:28536323-28551982 GCA_025531925.1 Erythroxylum plowmanianum
ATTCTAACATAACTCTTTCTTCTAGAAAAGTGTTCTCCCTTGTCTTAAGTTTCCAATGACACCAAAATCAATCCATTGGGCTCAGAAATCTGAAAGTATTGCCCCAAACATTTTTGAACTATTCTTAAACTGAAATAGTACACTATACCCAACTTTCATCCAGAAATAGAAAGTCCTAAAGACTGAAATAGATTTCAACTTCTTCATACCATTTGTAGCTCCATGTATCTGGTTTATCTTGAAACTAGAATCATCTTATTTGGAGCTCTATCGATCCAGAAATCATCAAAACACTGAAGTATGTTCAGTAAAATATCCAATTCCTACTCTTCCAATCGATACCCTTACTTTGATTCAATTCATATTTTTTTCAAATCAATACCAAAAGCTATAACCTTTCATAGAGACGTAAAAAGAAAAGTGTTAGGAATCTAAGGGTTCAAGAATCATTTCATTTAGAGGTCGGATAACAAAATTATGGCCGAAATAATCAATCAAGGTTTGGTCCTCAATCATATTGAACTTGTCTCGGGATAAATGGCATAACTTTCACTAGAGATGTTGGATTAAGATCCTCCTAGCACGATTTCAAAGAGAACTTTGAGATCTACAACTTTGAAGAGACCTTGAGGTCAGATTTTATCATCTGAAGGGTCAAAATGGACCAGAGAATAGGATTAGACGAAGTCAAAGGAAAAAGCAGACGAATGGAAAAAGACAGATAAATTGGAAAAATTGCTATAATTTTCCTTACAGATATCGGATTAAGATTTTCTTTATTTGGTTTGAAAGAAGACTTCAAGATCTACAACTTTCATAACGAATCAAAGACAGATTCTATCTTTTGAAGGGTCAAAAATGGACCAGAAGATAGGTACAGATGGAACCAAATGAAAAAAAGCAGAAGAATGGAAAAAGATAGATGAATTGGGAAAATTCCTATAACTTTCTCTAAAGATATCATATTAAGATGTTCTTTATATGATTAGAAAGAGAACTTCAAGATCTACAACTTTTATGAAGACCTTGAAGAGGAATTCTATCTTTTGATGGGTTAAAAATGGAACAAAATATAAGTAAGGCGAAAAAACAGAAGAAGCAAAAAGCAAAAGAAGCAAAACATAGAAGATATGATGTCATCACAGACCATATGACATCATCATAGAAGAAGCAAAACATAGAAGATATGACATCATCACAGACCATATGACATCATCACAGACCATATGACATCATCACAGAAGAAACAAAACATAGAAGAAGCAAAAGATAGAAGGAACAAAACACAGAAGAAGCAAAACATAGAAGATATGACGTCATCACAGACCATAAAATGTCATCACAAAAGAAGCAAAACATAAAAGAAGCGAAAAGACAAAAGAAGCAAAACATAGAAGAAGCAAAAAGCAGAGAAAGCAAAACATAGAAGATATGACGTCATTACAAATCATATGACGTCATCACAGAAGAAGCAAAAAGGTAGAAGGAGCAAAACACAGAAGAAGCAAAACATAGAAGATATGATGCCATCACAGAAGAAGCAAAACATAGAAGAAGCGAAAAGACAGAAGAAGCAAAATATAGAAGAAGCAAAAAGCAAAAGAAGCAAAACATAGAAGATATGACGTCATCATAGACCATATGACATCATCACAGAAAGCAAAACATAGAAGAAGCAAAAAGACAGAATAAGCATAACACAGAAGAAGCAAAAAGTAGAAGAAGCAAAACACAGAAGAAGATGCTTAAGCAAAACACAAAAGAAGACACGTCAGCAAAACACAGAAGAAGACTCATCAGTAAAACACAAATGAAGACGCGTCAGCAAAACACAGAAGAAGACACGTCAACAAAACACAGAAGGAGATACATCAGCAAAACATAGAAGAAGACACATCAACAAAATACGGAAGAAGACATGTTAGCAAAACACAGAAGAAGTAAAATATAGAAGAAGCAAAAAATAGAAGATACATCTTCCCTTATAAGGACCATAACTTTCAACCTAGAAGTCCAAAAATTTCATACTATATATCGTTGGAAAGCTAAAAGAAAGATCTACAACTTTTCAGAAGACAACTTTAACTAAATCAGCATAGAACAATCCATAATTGCCCTCAAATTTAGAATACGAATTTTACATTCATCCACCAATGTACTGCACTCAGGTCTCAACTTTATGACAAATTTTGAGATTCTTAAAGATAGAATTTAAATTCAATGTCTTCATAAGAAATGTAGCCATATGTTCCTACTTTAATCCAAATTAAGAATCATCTAGTTTGGATAACTAGAGAAAAAGTTGTGGCTAAAAGACTGAAACATACTCCATGAATATTTTCCAGATCAGCCATCCATTTTGTTTCACAATCTTTCCTTAACAAACTTATACCAAGATCACCTTTTCTACTTCATTTACTCCTCATTCTCAACTCCATTTCAAATCAATATCATCCGAAGAAAATATAGTATGTGATTAATCATGAACACCAATAACAGAACATACACATATGTACATATTCTTCATCAACTTACTACACAATTCAACTTCATTTTAGCTTTCATTCTACTTCTAACTTTCACCTTAATTCTTCCCATTTCGAAATCTCTTATGCACTAAAAGCACCAAAGCAAAAATATGAATCTATCCACATTTATCATTTATTTGTTTTAGTCTTCTAAGAAAAGTTCGGGATCCAACACTTAATCCAAGGTTCAAAATCATCATAATCGTTATGGTGATAATGAACTTATCGAGCAGGTAGACAAGTAGAGATCTCCTTTTTGTTTTTGTTTTTCTTCCTTCGTCATCAATTAGATAGCTCATCATCACTATATGAATCAAAGTTTAAACATACTTCACAGTCAAGTTCACACATAGAGGGATATGCATCCCAAACAAAATGTCCACAATGATGACTAATATGGATTGGTTCTCCATTAGGTTTGAAATAATGGATCGGAGATCCATCTTTGCCCTCTTTGTGAGAGAACATTGGCTGAATCATCAGGATATGGCTTGATGTATGAAAGAGTCTAAATTGATCTTCATTGGGCCTGATGTAGATGGATTTCATAGTTCCATCTCATAAGGCCTTCAGAATAAATGGAGTAGTGGTGTGAAAGGAATGCCTATGAAGAGCATGGAACACTCTTTGGTAGTTAGTGATCCATTTAGTCAGCATCAACGTTTTAAGTTCTGCTAGTGGTAACTACTTCGATATTTGGATGATAGTAATATGACCATGAGCTTTATCTACTACTATGCAAGGCATCAAAAGTGGAGTTTAGGAAGTTGAGATCTATGGCATGATTTTGTAAACAATAGATCATCTAGTGATGAAGAGTAGCCGTAATAGTTGTAGGATATTGCTCTGCTCTAATGATATAGATCTGAGCTTGGAGTTGTTCAGACAAAGTGTAATCATCTAGCTTGATGTTGAAATCAGGATCGATGGTGAGGACAACACTTCTATTATTGAGAGTTGTCAAGAGGGTTCCAATCAGTGTGTTTTGGTATGTTGTATAAGCAGTATCCAAAAGAGATATCCTAGCTGTAGCAGGTATTCCCTTTCTTCCATAGAAGGTGAGAACAAGATGTATACCTCCAACGTGTAGGTTTGCATGGTTCTTCTCTCCCTAAAAATAGATGAGATCCTAAAAGGGATCTCAAACTTCACGTATTATTCTTATGAGGTTGCTTGCAAACCACATTGTCTAAATGAGAACTTTGGATTATTTCTTTTACTTTGGGACAATGTATGGAGAGGATAGTATGTATATTCTTTATCCAAGAATATTCATAAGAATTTATATTGTGGGGGCAAGCAAACGTAAAGAAGTATTAGAAATACAATTCAAGAAGATGGGTTATTTCTACATGGTGTTCTACACAATTAGACAAGGTACGCTTCGTACAAGAATGAAGATTAACTATAGATAAGGTTGAAGAAAGATGAACAGGGTCACTCGGTAACGGATTTATGTCTTATGATACCTCCTTACTCAATCTCATCAAGAATAGTATAGTCATGACCAATATCCAGCAGAAGGAGATATAGGCTTAAGAATAGTATAATCACCTGGACAGGGACCTAAAGAAGTACGTATTGGAGATGGGATTGTCCAATGATGCTGATTTAAATATATAAATCAAAATAGTTATTTTTAATAATTAATATTTTAGTAACAATTAATTATTTGCTACATTATAATAATAAGTATAGTAGTTAATTAATTTTCAATATTATAAACTAATTTCTTATACTATTGATATCTTAATTATAATAATAAATTACCTAATTAATTTAATTTTTATCAATTTAATCTCTCTACTAGTTAGGGGTAAGGTTTTTTACTATTGAATCTCCTCAAATCCTGCGTCTCAGCGGAATTTTTACTGGGTGTTATTGTTGTTATCTATTAAATTATATTTAATAGCAAAAAAATTAATAATATTAGAGTAAACAATGGCCTTCTCTTTATCTTTTATGATAGATAACTATTAAACTTTCTAATGACAATTAGAATGAACATGTAATTCATAAAGAAAGAAGGAGGCTACACTAAACAAAAACAACAAAATGATGGAAGTGCAATTGAACATAAAGATGAAAACTTGATCATTAATTGGCCATATGGTGGTCCACCATTTTGTTCCTATTTATCCCTGTCCCAATCTCTCCAAAACATAATGCAATATTAGAGTAATAAAAATCACATGGAAACATAAAGAGCAAAAGAACATCTCATTAAGTTTTTACTTATTTAATACTTATTAATAAATATAATTAAATTTAAAATATCTTCAAAATATATAATTTCAAATAAAGTTTGATTTAATAGTTAAAATAAATATTAATTTGCGAATAAAATTTATTTTAAAATTATTTATTTTAATCAAATACATTTATTTAATAGATTAAGATAAATTTCTTTGATTGAAAGTGATTTATCTTTAAGTTTTATCTAATATGTAATTATTATTAATGATAAAAATATAACTACATTAACTTTAACAATCAAACAAAATTTTGTTTTATTTGAAAGAAAAGTAGAAACTGAAAATAAAAATGAAAATTAAAAATCACAATAGAAAAACAAAAGTGGAACCAAATGACTTTTGTTTTTTATTTTCTTATTGGTTTCCACATCAAAAAGTTGTCCCCCCAACCTTGAGCCTTTCAAATATATGTGCTAATGCAGGCCTTGTAAGCATGTTGTCTAGATGGTATAATTCCAATGCTCGATGTAGTTATCACCTTCTAACAATTCCTTAAGGACTCCACGATTGTAACGATAACCTTTTCTATTGAATGAAGTAGTGGTTTAGGTTTTTATGTTGTTTTGCTATTACTTATGTTGCATATCTTTATCTTCTATTATTCAACTTAATATAGTTGTGAATAGGAACAAAAAATGCACATAAAACAAAATAAACAGAAAGGATTAGTGATGCAAAAGCACCTAATAATTATCCTTAGAGAACCCACGAACAAGATTGAATCTTAAAAAATTCTAAATCATATTTAAAGAGAACTGGTCTATTAATTATAAAGAATTAAGAACCAAGTTCATAAAGTAATTTAAATTCTACATTGAAGAATTCTTTGATAAGGTCAAAAGTTTAATCGAGAATAAGGAATAAAATCACTCACTTTTCTCAGTATTGGAAGTCTCAAGAACTATTTAAAACACTAGATGTATAATATATAATTAAGTTTTTTGATAATATAGATGTGTTAGAACATGATCATTTCTCAAACCATGTTTGAAACTAAAATTTTGAGACTAAAGGAAACAAGCTTTGATCCACCTATGTATATGATCATTTCTTTATAAATTGATTCTTAAGGTATGTACTCATGTCTAGTGAGGGATAAGGGTTAACATATGCTCATATGTGTAGCTATGTCTAGGCAAAGATGGATCTTCTGCATCCATATCTTCTCCAACATTAACTTGGATCATATTAATTATTACTTGGCCTTCCATTGTGTCCAATAAGCTTCTTAAAATAGTTTTTGATGCACTCTTTGAAACTTGATCTATATATATGTCTTGAATTAACTCATTCAAAGCCTTTTTGAACTTATTATTTCTAACTCTTATAGTTGGTCATCTAGGCATACACAATGGATCTTTTGCTTGATTTATGCTTATAATAGTTAGTGACCTCCTCTTCTAAAGAGAAAAAGAAGCATAAGGTTAAATATAATGATGAAGTCACTATAAATAGACCCACCAAGCACATTTCTTTAGTTCCTATTGCTTATATCATTACACCTTATCCTCCAACCACCTACCTATTAATTTGTGGTAGAACAAATAATATCTCTCCTTCCTTCCATTATGTTTTTTTTAGGAAGATGAGATGTTCTAACCTTAATGGAATGTCAAGAATATCAACTCCATGTTAGACAAATTTAAGGTTGGCTTTGAGGTGGTCTAGTAAGTTGTCAACCATATCAATAGGTTAAGCCTACGAGATAATGATGTCAAATTTCTCCTCTCTTACTTTGAGAGATATCTAGCTTGAGTAAATTTTTTTAACATATTTGTTTTCTCCATATAGACTTAAATATATCTAGGTTATACAATATTGTATAGGTTATATAATTTACATAGGGTTTAAGACAAGTTGCCCATGGTAATTGAAGAGAATAATAAAGTAAAGAGTGCTTTCTTTCACTTCTGCTAGGACTATGAAATATTTAAGAAAAAAGGGAGATGATAGGGAAGGGATTTTATAATCATTGTGTAAGGTAGAGAAAGAGATTGTGAAGTTAAAAGAATATAGACTTGAAGAAAGATAACGCAAGTTTGTAAGAAAAAAGTTTAAAGAACCAAAAGCTAAATTTTGAGGGTACTGAATTCAAAATTCATGTAATTGGGTGTTATTATAGGACCAAATTCTTTGAGAATTGGAATTGTGAGAATCTCATCAACGCCACCTTAATAGCTTTTAATTTTACAAGAAATTTCTCAAGAAGTATCCAAACATGTCCTTTGATGACTTATAAATCATTGATGCTCTAGCTTGAGCCTATGTAGATTGAAAATTTTGATGAGTTTATGGAATGGATGAGCCTAAAATAATAAATCCTATAAGCATTAACTCTCTAAGTGCGAATGAAACCTAAAATTTCCTTTTAACTTGTTTTCTAAACGAACTTTTCTTCATACTAGTCTGCAAGGGTGTATTTATAAGTATAGTTTATACTTTTAATTCCCTTCAAAATAATTTGAATGATTTGCTCTTTATCGCATTTCTTCTTTTTATATTGCTTACTTGTTTCTTTTCCTTTTAAGATAATGATAATTTTTTTCCTCGTACTATACTCAATTTCCTAATCAAATCTCTCAATTATTTTTTTAGTTAAGTCCTTTAATAGTAGTGACTTTCCGAATCAAATACTTTTTGTTAATGGTCTTTCCTAATCTAATCCCTCAACTATTTTTTTAGTTAAGTCCTCCAATTGTAGTGATTTTCCTAATCAAATACTTTTTGTTAATGGAAATACATAAGCAATATGTCACATCAATATAATGCTAATATAGCAATCATATAGGAGAGATATTAGTATGCTACATTAGCAAATGTGTCACATATAATAATATATGTCCCACACTTTCATATGCTAATATATGCCCCCTACTTTCATATCGATGTCATGTCACCATAATGTGATGTGTCTTCTATATAAATATCACGTCAAAATTTTATGTTAATATATTAATAGTACATTTGACATTAACATACAGATACTATAATTTATACCAAATCTCATATGTCTCTATTAAAAATCCTTTTACTTTAGCTTGAAATACTTTGATTTGTAAATTATTAATAGTAAGGGGGTTTAATTGAAAAATCATCAAAATTGGTCTAGTTATATATTCTTATCATGTTGTATGATTCCAAATATCAGAGGTGTCCTTAAAATAACTTTAATTATTGATCAATCATATAATAGAAAATTATTGCTATATTGGTATGTGTAAATTGTTTATTAACTTATCATAAACCTATAAGAAATTTTATTACCTTAATATTATTCACCAAATAAACACTCAGCAATATCCAAAAATGAGTTTTTGAATTTTGTACATTGTAATCTCTAAAATTATTTTACAAGGATTTGAACTTTGTAATCTTTTTAAATTTTGTTTATACTATCACTTCCTTTTAAACTTATTTATAATTGCATAAAATAGTTTTAATAATTCCTAGTCATTTAGAAACTTAACTTTTTATTATCAAATATCATTTCTATTGCATCAAAGTGATAATGACTTGAACTCTTGTTAAGTATATATTAATGTAGTGAATTGGATGTGCATACTTTTTAGGCTATTTGAAAACTAATACTTTTTAGGCTATTTGAAAACTAAGGAATGAGTGGCCTAGTATAATGAATGATTATAACAATTTCATAAATCAAAATCATAAAGCAATGAAAGTAATTATCAAAGAGAGTAGGAAAGCGAAAAATTAATTTCTAGTGATTCAACTAAATAACCCTTAGTCTATGTCCAGTTCTAAGTTCTACTGAAAAATTCATTATTATCTTCTTCAATAGGTGAAGAGATGCCTTATATGTATGTATGCCTCATTAGATAAAGAGGAATTTTACATGGCTTCGTTTTCTTTGAGTTAAAAGAAATATTTTACATGTCTTCTATGTCACAATTGAAAAAGGATCCTAAACGATTCAAATGCTCTCTCAATTGATATCTCACTTACTCAAATATAATTCAAGAATTCTTTTTTTGATCATACAACTCAATAAGGATTTATATCATGATCTCACACACATAAATATAACAAAACTCTTTTATTTGCTTCTCAAGACTCCCTTTAATGCTAAAGATTCTCTCATAACTCCTATATAGTCTATTTATACCCAAAATCACTCAAAGAAGTTGTTACATCGACTAGTTTCTAGGCACAATATGTTATTTAACGTTATACCTTTGACTAACCAATGTCATATCCCCTAATCAAATATTTGAACTCTCCTCCCCCATTTTATCTAAAATGCATCCTATGTTTGACTAACCAAATGAACAATGCATTCAACTAGTTAATAGCAAAACTGATATATAATGTTCAATCATTGAATAGGCTTACATACAATGCCAAGCAATACCTATCATTGTTCTTTCAAAAATTTAAAACTTAACTTATTTGATAAAAATTTGACTAAATGGTTTTCTTTAAATTAAACAAAATTCCTCTTGATTTTGAAAAAATATTAATGTAGTAATCCCTATATGTAAAAGAAAATTAAATAATTTAACTTCTAAGTATTATGACCAAAATATTGTTACAAGAAAGATTATGATGATTGAATTATAAGTGAAGTGTTTAATTCTTCTCAACTTAATTCTCATTTTAATTTTCAACAATCTTACTTGAACTGTATATATGCGTGATATGATAATTTTATGAATAAATAAAATGAAACACACAGAACAATACTAGAGAAATTGCACAAGCAAATGCATCTGTCATTTCTCCAGTATAGTTTAAAGACTATCTTTTTATTACCTAACCTAATAAAGGAGTGACTAACTAAAGGAAAAATAAATAATTATTTATAAAATAACAAATTAGTAATGGTTAAGATTAAAAAAACTAATGAATAAACTTGATCAAATAAGGTTTTTCTTAATGATCAATTTAGATCTTTAAACTGGTAAGATTTCTTAAGTTACAATTATATTCTCTCTCAAGCAATACAATCCCTATTCCTAAACTAAACTGACCAAAATTTCTTTCTAATCAAAATAACCTAAGAATGCATTAATTTGCTTACGAATTCTCATAATAGGTTTCGCCTTAACCTAGAAAGATCATGTAGCTCTCTCTCAAGTAACCCCTTCAACCCTTATTATTCATATTGTGATCTAGACATATAAATCGTCTCTTAATCTTAATAAATAAATCCAAAAATTGCATCTTTAACTTTCGAGTAAATCTCAATAAAATTAGAAAAATTATTAAATCAAAACATCAAATCATAGGGTCCACGTACCTAGATCTATATCCTAATTAGTTCGTGATAAAAAATAAAAAATCACACAAAAATGATGAAAGAACAAAGGAAAAAATCCTCATGGTTCTTAAATCTTTTAAATTCTTATTGAATTTGATGAATTATTTCTTTTGCAAATGCTATATTTCTCTTAATGTCCAACTCCTTAAGTTAGTTCCTTAGTAATTCTTTTACACCAAAACTAATTTGTCAAGAAGCTCTCTTGTGTTTTTAATTGCCTCTCTTTTAAACTTATGAAGCCCTAATTTTCTGCCTAATATGACTCAAACACGAGACCATGTTGGGCTCTAAGTTGTTTTACCTACCTTTCTAAATTTTTTAGGTAAAAATCACCACTAAGATAAGGATGAACATGGGTTTGTGTCACAACTATGTTAGCAAACTTCTTAGGAAAATCAACAAAACTTACATATGCCTCATCCCCAAAATCCAAAACCTTACCGGTATAAATTTTTTTTGCCGTATATCTTGTTGCAACACCATTTAAAAACTCATTTCAAAGATAATTGCAAATAGATTGAAGAAATACATAGAGCCTCTTATTAGTATTTCCCAAGGCGCTTTTATTTAGGGAAGGAGCATTAGGGATAACATCTTGATCATTCAAGAGTTGATGAGGGAATATATATTTAAGAAGGCCATCAAGAGATGCTACATTAAGATTGAATTTTTAAAGCCTTTGATACAATTAAATAGCAATTCATCATTAATAGTCCTCAAGCTTTTGGACTGCTAGAAATTTTCATGGAGTGGATAGAAGAATGCATTTCATCAGCAAAGTTCAGCGTACTACTCAATGGAAGTCCTACAAAATTCTTTAAGAACTTTAAAGTTATTAGGCAGGGGGACCCCCCTTTCCCCTACCTATTCTCACTAATCTTCTCTAGAATGTTGGTAGCCCTCATTGTTAAGAATCTAAGGTATAAATTTCATCACAAATTTGAAGTGTTCAAGCTAAATCATTTAATGTTCGTGGATGATCTACTTTTGGTGTATGGAGTTGATTTGTATTCTCTAAATATAATGATGAGGATCCTTAAGGAATTTAGCAAGATGTTGAATATTAAATTTCTAAAAAATTGTAAGTATGTTTCTTCAGATATGCAAAATGTGGAAGAGTTAAGTCGACAATCAAAAATCCAAATCCACACCCCTCCATTAAGATATTTGGGAATTTCGATTACCACAAACAAACCAAAATATATGGATTGTCTACTCCTAGTAGAAAAATACAAAACCAGGATAAATTCCTAGAAAAATGGGTGGTTTTCTTTTGTTGGAAGATTGCAGCTGATATCCACAGTGTTGAGGAATGTTAACATGCACTGTAGTGCTCATTTAGTGCTACCTAAGAAAGTTACAAAAGAGATTGAAAGGTATATTAATTAGTTTCTATGGGTTGGGAAAATTGGAAGCTCAAGGGGGCCAAGGTGAAATGGGATGAATTATATCTTGCTAAGGAGGAGGGGGTTTAGGGATTAAATCGTTTATGTCTATACAGAAAGTACTGCTCACAAAGAGGATATTCAAGGATAAGGAGACCCTATGGTTTAAGTGGATTAATAAGTACTATATGAAGGAGAAAAGCTTATGGCAATTAGATCAAACTAAGGAAAACTCGTGGAGTTTTAAGAAAATATTGAGTTTGAGACACCAAACATACCGGTTGATGAAGAAAATAATTAGAGATGGCCAATGAACGTGGCTTGGGCTTGATAATTGGAGCAGGTTGAGTCATTTAATTAATAGGAATGATCTTAGACACATGATAATCAGTACAAGGATTTTGACGTAACATCAATATTTTATCTTTTTGACCTTGCTTCTCTAGGTAGAGGTATGAAAAAAGGAGAAAGTCTAAGATAAAATCCACTATTGTCCATAATAAATTGCATTATTCCTTCCACTTTAGACCTCTAACCATATCTATCCTTACATGGAATGTAACGCGCATCAACTAACCATCCAAATAATTAGGAGTTAAAAATCTTCTTAGGACTTATACGCCATCTTTTATCAGTCTTATAAAGACTAGGGTGAAGAACCATAACTACAATAAAATTGGTTAAAACATTTTTAGGAAATGGCTCACTGCCAATAAACTCATTCAAGCTTATAATAGGCATATCATGATAACTTGGAACCCTAAATCCTTTCACTATACTACTACCTGTTCCTTAGACTAGTTCAGTCACTTTGAAGTAGACAACCTTTCCTTCAAAACTTATTTGCTTATTATAATAGTCTATGTATCCACCAACTCTTTTCTTAAAAAAATATCTTCAGAAATCCCTTATTCACCTAAGTTATAACACCATTAGCAAAACCTATCTTGTTTTGGGAGTTTTACACCATCCTCTACTTGACATAGTCTTCTAACTCTGATCTTTATTGGTCCTTAGGAATGTTACATCTTACTTCCACTCTTTATAGTTACAACCTAATTGATCTTAATTTCATTCTCTTCTTCCTAACATAAAGCAACAAACAATCTAGTAGCCTTTTTATTATTAAAAAACTGACAGAACCCTTATCAATCCCAAATGACTAGTCTTCTTCCTTGTAACTTTAGCTCACTTTAGTTTACCAAGCATCTCATATCATTTCCTTATATAAGTTACTTTCGTTAATAGCCCCACCAAAAAGGAATTCTCTTTTTAAATTTCTATACTTTATAACTGATCACCCTATTTCTCCTAGAAGTAAAAAAGCCTATAATTCCCTAACTACTAGCACTCTAATGTACACTATGATTATAAAGACTAAACTTTCTAAACAAGAATAGAATTGGCAAGGAATCAATTGGGAATATAAACATCTATTTAATTTGCTAAAATAGAATTGACTTCTATTTAAATCAGTCTTCTTGTTGATCCTTCAAAACAAGCCTTAAAATATGAAGAAAATCTTAAAAACAATCCTACTTTAGATATCTCTCTAATTTAGAATTATTCTATAAACATTCCTCTAGGATAAACTAGCTAAGAGGAAGGGACAACAATATTAAATTCTTCTTAAATTTTATCTTGATAGAAACAAAGTAGACCATAATTATGTTAGAAATAAGCAAATATGTGATATGAGGAAGGAGTTAAATACCTTCAAGTTTACAAAGTATATTACAATGTTAATTCAAATTTAGTGAGTTGTTGATATTTTATAGAACCAAATCAAAGTTATCTCAGGTTCATTAACCTTATGAAAATTCATCAAATGGTTGATGTTCATATAACCTACTTATTAGACACCCCGATCCTAGCTTTAGAGATATTACTTATAATTAGAGGAGAGGATGGAGATAGTGAAGGTGAAGAGGGAAGATATGGTGTTAGGCTGGATTATTTTGATGATGAACATATGGATGAAGAAGTTAGTGAAGGATTTGATCAGGACCTAGATGATGAAGATGACAAGGACCATGATTATAGGTTTATACAAGTTAATATTCCTAATGATCATTAACCAATTAAAATTGATTCAACTAATTATGGTAGTTTTATTAGTGATGATGAACACCCAAGTAAAGAAAAGCCTGTTGAACCATAGTAAAGACCAAGTACAAGTATTAGGCATAATTCAATAGATATCGTACCACATTGGAGATTATTGATAGAGTTTGGAACAATAAAAAAATTAAAGATTCTATTGTGGATTATGCAATATGAACATGGTAAAATCTTAGGTTTAAGAAGAATGGAAGCTATTAAATTAGAGTTGAGTGTATTTAGGGGCGTCTATAAGAGTTATATGTTGGTTGTGACAAGAACAAATGGTGTTTCAAAGTGAAGACATATAATCCTGATCATAGTTATTCCACTACCAACAAACCTAAAGTGATTTTAGCTAAAGTTCCTTATGATACATTTTAGGGAAAGAATTCTTAAGAAGCCTAATATCTTAATAGCAAAAATGGTTAAAGATTGTGGAGAAAAACTTAATATATTTGTTAACTTAAATATGTGTAATGCACTAAAAAGGAGATTAATAAAAGGAGAGGACAACTAATTTTGTGAATGAATAGGCCAAGCTACGAGGATATATACATAAGTTGATGATTTGTAATCCTGGTTCAACAGTGGAGTTACAACTAGCAAGAAATAAAGATACGTCTCTATTCAAAGTATATAAAATTACATTTATGCATATAATCAAACAACTATCGTAAGCTTATACATTTTTATTCACACTTCTTTATCTCTTTTTATAGTTCAAAAGATTATACATTTTCATTGATGCCATAAAAAAAATAATGGAGGCATTTAATGCTAATTTTTACTATTGGGAAGGATGGTGCTCGAGGGATGTATCCATTTCCTTGGGTTATTATGGAGTTAGAGAACACTGATGTATAGACATGGTTTATTAATCTTTTGGCTTGCTACTTAGAATTAGATAGTGATGAAGGATTATCTTATTCTTCATATATTTCTAATTAATTAGAATACAATTTCTTTTATATTAACTTTTTTTTATTATTTTAAGGATTAGTAAGAGTTGGAGTAGAGATATAGCCAAATGCCATTCAATGAATGTGTGCTGGAAACATATTATAATTGTCATGAGAACTAGAAGGGAAAGGGTTTGCCAGAGTAATTTTGGGATTGTGCATAGTCATCATATATAAAAGATTTAAATGACCAATTAAAAAGATTGGATAAAATAAAACTTGGATGTGCTTTAATATTGTTTGAATATCTTAAGAAGAGCTATTAGTATTTTGAATATATACCTAATTTTTGATAATAACATGAGCAAAATCTTTAATAGGTGGATCTTATTAGCAAGAGATAAACAAATTATTAGCATGTTTAAAAATTAAAATCATGAAAATGAAGAGGCATGTAGATATGAAAAAATTTGTATATGCTTATGTTGCACCGACCATTATGAAGAAATTAGAGAAGAACAACAAAGATACAATGTAATAGAGAATAGTATAAAATGGAGATAAGGCATATGATTAAAGGGTGATGACAAACATACTATAAGGGTTAGTAAACGCCATTATTGTAATTGTAGGGTATATGATCTATATGAATACCCTTGTAAACATGTTATAAGTGCTACTCAACATTCCAATCAAAAGGTGGAGGCATTTATAAATGACTGCTACAAGAAGGCCTAATTCCTTGTATTGTATGACCATGTGTTACAATGTTGGGACCCGATCTCAGAACCGGATCCCAACCGGAAGACGAAAAGCGGAAAACACAAATCGCATAACAAAGTCCTCAAGCAAAGGCAATCCGAAGCGGAAAGATAAGGTGAACGAATCGAGTGGACAAAAACAAAAACGAAAGTCGGATCAAAGCGAAAGGCGAAAGCGAACGAATCGAAGCAAATCAATTACAAATCGAACGCAAACTTGGAAACAAAGCATACAAACGGTTTGATTGAACGAAAATCAAATTTCGACATCCGTGAACAAATAGCGTAGCAAAGTATCGCGTTGGAAACCCTTGATATTACCAATCTAATCCGGAGTATATTTTTTTTCTTTTCTTTTTCTTATTCATTATTAACCTTTATTCATTATCATACAAAACAAAACCATTGGGAAACTCACTCTCATTCAAAATTCAAATTACTTGATTTCTC
>JANVCQ010000003.1:28574049-28607593 GCA_025531925.1 Erythroxylum plowmanianum
TACACAATTCAACCCCCCCTTCTCGTGCATTCATATATCGTATTATAAGCTTTGTAATAACGTGTGATTCACTTCAACAAATACCTCGGGAGGTGCTAAAAGAGTCACTAAGTTCCCCATTCCAATTAACTTGGAGGGAAACACTAGTCACATACTTTATGATGAGATGAATTAGCGAATCGGGAAGGCCGACATCGATTAGGGTGTCTTGAATGAATGCCCAGGACAACCGATCGTAGGCTTTTTCCAGATCCACCTTTAAGGCCATAAACCCTTTCCTACCAGTTTTTTTGCACATGGAGTGGATGACCTCCTAGGTGATAATGATATTGTCTGTAATGAGGCATCCGGGGACAAAGCTGCATTAGGTCGGGGCCACCAGATCATTAAGATAAGGTTTGAGTCAAGGCACGATGATCTTAGTAAGGGCTTTATACAGCACCGAACATAAAGCTATAGGGTGACAGTGCGTCATCGAAGTGGGGGAAGGAATCTTAGGTATAAGAACCATAACAGTGCGATTGAATTCCAGATCCCAAATCTCCTAACGAAAGATACGCTGAATGAGAAGAGTCACCGACAGCCCGACAATATCCCATTGAGACTGGTAGAAGAGAGCAGTGAAACCATCTACTCCGGGAGCCTTGATGGGGGCCATGCTAAAGAACGCTCCCTTGATTTCAGTAGCATTGGGAGGACTGTGTAGCTCCTCATGTGCTTGTGGGGGTAAGGGGGAATTGGCTCGGTAGATGCCAATTGGTTAGGGGAAGATGGTCAGCCCGATAAAGATTCTCGAGGTACTGTTGCGCTAAACATTTGAGGGTAGGCAGATCAGTCATAACCATGCCATTCTCATCTTTCAAAGTGGAAATCCTCCCTTTTCGTTGTCTGTTCCTAATGATGGCATGATAGTATTTCGTATTCCTATCACCCTGCGTTAACCATTGGCTTCTCGAACGCTGATGCCAGTAGAGTTCTTCTTGAAGAAGCACGTGCTCCAACTCTGAGTGAAGGTATTCCTCAAGCTCTCTAAGAGAGTTCAAGTCGGAATCCTCAAGTCTTGATTGGAGCCCCTCCAATCTAGCCATGAGTCTCTTCTTTTAATGGAAAATGTTGCCAAAAGTGTTATAGTTCCAACTCTGTAATTGTTCTGAGAACCGACGGAATGCTCCACTAAAATTAGTATGCGATTGAGGCTAATGATCAGCGACTAATTGACCAAAGCTGTGATGTGTGAGCCAAGCAGATTGAAATCGGAAAGGTTGAAACAATGGCGAAAGATTCGTGTTATGATGGAGAGAGATAAGGATAGGTCGATGATCCGACTTCAGAAAAGGAAGGTGTGTGACCGTGATAAGGGGGAACGCCGAAAGCCAACTATAAGAACCGAGAGCATGGTCAAGTCTGGCTAAAAGGTGGCCTCTTTGCCAAGTGAATCGAGGACCGGAGAATCCTAGGTCCTAAAGTTGACAACTGTGCACACAGTCTTTGAATTGTGAGTTAACAATAGGGTGGAGTCGGGAGCCTCCACATCTATCAAGGTTCTCCAGTTTAGCATTGAAGTCGCCTCTTAGAAGCCAAGGTTTATGAGTGATCCTGACAATTTATCGCAAATAATGCCATAAGAATTTTTGTAACGAGTACGTCGGGCTCGTGTAGATGGCAGTGAAATCAAACAGCTTGTGGTCCCACTCGATATTGACATGCCCAAATTGTCAATGAGTGATCAATATATGAACTGCAATATCAGCTTGCCAAAGAAGCCAGATTCTACCTGAGTAGCCTTCAGCTTCTACCCTAAATGAATGGCCAAAGCCCAGACTCCAAATAACTTTCAAAGCTTGAATACCACTGATACGGGGTTCCACCAAAACAATAAGTTTCGGTTTATGAATGCAGATATAATTTTTGATAATGGACTTGAAGGTCCGACCTCCAACCCCTTGACAGTTCCAAATGAAGATAGACATAGACAAAAGCAGGGGAAGGAAAGGACAACTAGTCAGTTGTGACGGGATGGTCAGCCTATTCCTGGCCCTGAATTTCCAAAGGCGCCTGAATCATCTCCTCCATCAGAGTATCAGACTCGATGGAGGGTTTTTGGGTCGGGGTTAGATCAGTACTCGGATCTGGAGGTTGCGACTGGTGAGGCAAATGGGTTTGGTTAGACTCGTATAAGACTTCAGGGGCATTATTACCATTGGTATTGTCCTCTATGTCCTGGTAATCCGAGTTCGCCTGTAGGGACAGCGAGAGAGAGTTATCGTGGATTACAACATGTGTGTGCTTCAGAATCGATAGGGTCATGTGAGGTGAAGGTGGGCTTTGGGTTAGGAGGGGGGTGGATAGAGTCGGCCCAGCCTTAAAGGCTTGCCCTTTATGGACCTGGGTCTAGGCAAGTCTGGTAGAGGGCTGGGTTTGGGCCTGGGAGGGGTAAACAGGGTGTGACGTGGTTTGAGGGACACTGGAGGAGGAAGTTTCCAGATTGGGATGAAACGACGCGCATTTTGTGCATATATCCTTCAAAACTGTCTGGTTGGGGACTTTAGATTTCCCCTTTCCTTTAGTCTGCGCAGCATTGGAGTCTTAGGGAGGAATAGGCGCCGCCGTTGGATTGTAGCCGTTGGGGGGTCTAATAGCTCCAAACCTGTCAGCTGTGGAGTCCTCCTTGATTGGAGGAGTTGGGCTTGGCTTGTCGGTGTGACGCGGGGAGAGGCTGTGGGCGGCGTTGGCGCCTCTGTACCTGCATCCAAGGTCTAAGTTCTTGTGGCCTTGTGTCACCAGAAGGTACTACGTCATGTCTTACAGATAAGGTTGACGTGGATTGGTTGTCAGCGGTGGGTGTAGCTGTGGTTTGAGCGACGGGTTGTGAGGGATAGGTCGGAGCTTCGTGTTCGATCCATCCACAAGCGAAGCAAATTTGAGGAAGCACTTCATAGGCAACCTTGATGGGTTCCCCGTCCAGTTCGACGACAACTTTGAGCAGGGGGCTGAGGTCCAGATCCACAACAACGCTAGCAAACTTACCTTGGTGAGTATATTGTGTGTTGCTGTCAATTTTAACGGTTTTGTCCACTAAATTGCCAAGAGCGTTGAGGATTGTTGGGTGATAACGGGCTACAGACAATTTAGGAAATCGAACTCAAGCCACGACATGGGTGATTTTGTCAGTGGAAGGACATAATTTCGGATACCAAGGCTGTACGAAGAGGGCGTGGCCGGCGATAATCCAAGGGCCTTGGGTGAGGGTACAAACGTAATCCTCTTCGGCCATGAAGTTTATAAGGTAATAGTCATTATCTAAATCAACCATTTTAATAGGGCTTGTAGGTTTCCAAAGTGAGCTTAATCTAGACTTGAGCATGTTGAAGCCTATCCGTCGGCCAAGCAATTTTACTATCACTACTTTTTCCCAGGCTTGATCGAGTTTCTTCTTGAAAGTGTGGGAAAGTTCAAGTCCCAGCCCATAGTCCCCTTGAATGATGGATATGTCGCTATCCGTGAACTCAATTTCATCTTCATTAGGCCATTCCAGGTCCCTGCCTCCTGATCCATGTTCAGAGTGACCAGATACCATTGCACTGTAGCTAGGCGGGTTAGGAGGAGCGGGGTCCTCGTCCCACTCACGGATGCGCACTTTCTTCGCAGCATGCCCAGTAGATCCAATGGTGTTGAGATTGTTCATCGCATTGTTACTGTTCATCGCATTGTTACAGAGGACGAGGGAGAGGGAGAGAGAGAGTTTATCTTTCCTTTTGCTTTACCTCTTACTCTTTTAAGAAGATGGTGTTCTCTTTTTATGTTTATGTAGGGTAACTTATCATTGGTGAGTGTGTAGTATAATGCTGTCAAAGTTTTTTACATTACAATCTCTCACTCATAAATGTACTGCCATTGAAAGACGCGGTGTAAATATAAAAGTCTCAAAGGTTGATAAATAAAAGGCTGATTGTTATGAATTTTAAGAATAAATTAACATAAAATAATTTGACTTCATTTAAGTAGTTAGAAAAATGATAATTAGGTACGGACATGTCCTTAGGCTATGTATGCTACAACTTGTCAAAGACACGACCTAGGATAAAGGCGTGTAACATGGCACGAGACATGGGTGTGTGGCAAGCTGTGTTCAACAATACAATCTAAAATATACATGATTTTGAGCTTTCCCTCAGCTTTTTTCTTGATTTTTTTCATCTTTATTCTTTTTCAAGTTCCTCGTTAAGCTTATAGTTTCCTTTATTTGTATTCCTAACTACAAAAATATTATAATAAAAACAAAAAATAGACCAAACACAAACAAATAAAATAAAATATAAATTGATTCACCACTTAAAGTAGTCCAAATTAAATAACAAATAACAACCTAAATTTTTGTTCCTTATTGCTTAAAATAAATTTTAATGAACTTAAAACAAAATTAAATAATGGTTGATTGTCTTATAACATATACTTCTATACAAGTCTTTTAGCTGAAATTTATTCTCAAACTTGGTTAGTTGTTAAAGTAATGTAGTTGTTCCCTTCTTCACCCTTATAAAAATGCCTTAAAAAGGAGCATCATCTGTTTTCTTGGTCATATTCTTAGTTGTTGCCTTTGTCCTTAGTCACCATGTCCCTTTAACTTATATATTGATGATTCCCTGAAAAATATTGGAACAATTATTTTATCCCTAATATTTAATAAGGAGCATCTCACCATTATAGAATACAAGTTCTTCTTTCTAACTCTAAGTATTAATTTACCTTTCTTAATATGAATTATTGCACCCAATATAACTAGGAATTAAGGATCTACCTAAGATTAGTGACTTCTTCTTCCTTATTAATATCCAAAATTTAAAAATTTGTTAGGAATAGGAATCTATCAATTCAAATCACTACCTTTTCCTTAACACCTCTAGGACTTTTTATAGAATTATCAGTAAGATACATCAGTCCCCTATTGGATTTCGATTCACTTAATCTCAATCTTTTTAATATAACATAAGGAATTAAATTAATGCTTGCTCTTATATCCTCTAATGCCTTATTAATGTAAATACCACTAATTGTGCAAGAGATATTAAAACTTCCTGAGTTAGTTAGTCTTTGGTAGTGTGATATATGGGAGGACTTCTTTGGTGCCTTTAATTGGTTTTGACTCAACACACTCTTCCTTATGGTCCTCCTCTTCTGGATCTTCTTCTTTAAGGTCTTCTTTTGCTCTTGAGTACTAGTTTTTTCCTTCTTAATCACCTAAAGCAATCTAGTATGGTCAGAGACTCTTGGTTTATACTCCTTCAATGGTCTCTTTACCTTGACCTTTTCTTCTTTGTTTTTATTAGTCAACTCTTTACCCTTTAAAACAACTTCCTTTATATGTTCTTTAGGGTTAGGTATGATGTCACTATATAAGGTGCCTTGTAATCTCTCTGTAATTGCTTTAGTTAGTTGACCTATATGAATTTAGAGATTCCTCCCTAAAACTTCAACTTCCACACAACCCTTAGCATACACTATCCTTCCTAGACTTAATATATGTTCATCAAGAGACAATGGTTTTCCCATGGTTCTATTTTGGTAAATAAAGCATATAGGTGACCAATATTCCAGTAGGGTGTTATAAAGATAGAACCATATAGGTATATTATTTAGTCCTTTTTTTAATCTAAAACCATGTAAGGTTTCCATTTGAGGAGTAAAAGGAGCTTTACATTCTAAACCCAAGGGCCTTACACCAAAGTAATCAATTTACTATAAGTATCATTGTACCAGGAAATGTTCCTCCTCAATAATGAGGGTTTGTTCCAAACCCCATTTTCCATTTGGCAGTACCAACATAGAGCACTTCTAGAGAAAAAGAAACGATTGAGGAGGCTAAACTTTTAGAATGGTGAATAAACCTAAGCTTATATTTAGCCCTCATAACTTAGTTTTAAACTTTGATAAACAAATTATGATTTAAAGAAAGAGAGGTTTAACAGGCTAAAGAAGATCCATAATCAATTTTTTAGAAAGTTCCTTTAAAAGAGATATAATAGATTTTCCAAGACCTTTAATAGCAAATGGAGGGTGGGAAAAAAAAGTTTGCATCAACAATTGAAAAAGGTAAAGGAGAAGAAGGAGCATGAAACAAATGAGGATCATCATAAAGTATTTCTTTCTGAAACCTGCAAACTACATAAGGTCCTTAAGTCTATCATCTTAATAGTGACTCTTTATTTTTAAGCAAAGTTTGGGAAGAAATTTTTTGCCAATTAGGCACTACACTTTCCTATAGCACTACTTACAACCCTCAAATGGATGACCAATCCGAAGTATTCAAAATATGCTTGGAAACTTACTTGAGATATTTTACCTCTATCGAACCACAAAAATGGTCATAGTTTTTATCGATAGTAGAGCTTTGGTACAATACTACTTTCCATTCAGCAATAGACATGTCTCCATTTCAAGCGCTTTATGGCCATCCTCCTCCTTGTCTACCATATATCAAACTAATAACTGACTAACATTTCAAACCTTCAAGACCTTTTAGTACAAAAGAAATACATATTAGCCACATGCAAAGCCAATGTAGAGAGAGTAAAACATCAAATGAAAAGAAAAAGTTTTTCCGATAGAGAAATGGGTATACCTAAAATTGACACCTTACAGAGAAATATCCCTTCAACATTGCTCTTACCAAAACCTAACAAAACGTTATTTCGATCCTTTTAATTTGACAAAAAATTGGAGTGGTGGTGTATGGATTGGAACTTCCGTTGGTGACCAAAATACCCCCGATTTTCCATGTTTCTCTCTTGAAGAAATGTAGAGGATTTTCGACAACCCAATTATGTCCATTGCCTCTAGTAGCTGTTGATAACCAACGTCTCCAATAAACAAAAACTATTATGGGAACAAAAAGGGTCATAGTCAAGGGAAAACCACATACCCAAATACTCGTCCAATGGAATTCTCAATCAGAGAAATAAGCAATATCAGAATCCCTAATTTCATTCAAAGAGGCTTTCCTATATTTTGACTTTGGGGACAAAGTCAATTTTAATAGATCGGGCGATGTTATAAATGGACCAATAGATAAAAGTTTAAATGGTGCGGGTGTAAATCAGCCCAGGACTAAATGAAACATAAAAAACCCACCTAGATGAAAGACTTTGTTACAAATTGATATTCTAGAAGAGAATCTAGACATTTATGCTAAATAACAAAATATGTACAAGTGTCGTACATATAAAAACTTTGTTTTAAATATTAGAAAGAATAGAAAGAAAGGCATATAAAATTTACATAAAACAATTCTTCTTCTTCCTAGAGAGTGTAGCTCTCTCAAATCAGGGATAATTTTAGACTTTGCTTCATAACAAAGGATGCTTTGCACGTAAATCATTTGCCCGCCTTAAGGCCTTTTACATCATGATAGATCTTATGTAAAGAAACTTTATTCCACAATTTACATAGAATCTAACTGGCGAACGTCAAAGTTGATTAAACAAACTTTGGTTTAAGCATCGTGATTTAATCATTTGATAATCCAAATTATTTTCTTCACTATATAAGTTATGAAGAAATGATTGTTGTGGATCAAGGTAGTGGAAATACCAGGATCAATACTTGATTTAGGAAAAAAAAAAAAGACAAATATATTGATAATAAAATCGGAAAATATAATTACGAGGTTTTGGTTTAGACTTGCATTTACGGGAGAAAGGAACTTTAGTTTACCAATAATAGATTATTAAATGTTCAATATGCAATTCATATATAATTTATTTTTCAGATAAAAAATGAGAACTCCCATGAAACCAGCAAACACGTCACATTCCCCTTTAAGGACATCCACTCAATTTTGTATGGGCGATCTACGATAGAACCTCATTTACCTATTGATTCAATTCAATTGCAGTTGATTGTAACTTCCAAATGGACCATTAAACAATTTGTCCTTTTCAAACCTTTCATCTTATGAGCTTTACAAAGTCTCATATCCTAATGCTCAAAGGAAAACAAACATGATGATCAATTCTTAGTACCATCTTTGGCACACAATTTGACAACCATGGAAATACTAATAATAAGTTCCTATTTTCTACCTTGCAACCTGAAAAGATCAAGTGCAGGGATGCCATCATCAATTCCTTTGGAGTTGTAATGGGCAACATAGTCTCTCACCAGAACTTCTCCGTACAGTGGAGGATTTTCATCTGAAAGCAACTCCTTTAGCGGGCCGTAAAGCCTGTCCAACCGGGAAAAACGTGTTGAGAAGAAGCAAGCTAGTGATATTCTGGGGCCAATGCTCTTAGCTAGCACCCTATGTTCAGCACTCTTGAACTTATTGTTAGATATAAGCTGTCCCCACTCCCAACGAAACCCAAAAGACAAACCAAACATAAGCCATAGATATTATGAGAAGAATTCCTAAGGATTAGATTAATGTGATGGACATACCTGAAGTAAGTCACCCAGGTTAACAACAAAAGCTCCTGGAATTGGAGGGACATCGACCCATTGATTCTCGTAACGAACTTGAAGACCGCCAATATGATCTTGGAGAAGAATAGTAATAAAAGCAGGATCAGTATGTGCAGAGATTCCCAGGGTTAGATGGGGCTCAGGGCATGCTGGATAGTAATGACATCCAATAAAGTGCCCTTTAGCACACTCAATGTTTATCAGATGATTAGGCTCAAGACCAAGAGCCTCTGACAGCAACTCAAATAGAGTGAGTCCCAAAGTCTTCAACTCTGCCGAGTACTCCATCACTATCTCCCTGCAATTTACTAAAAAAAGGTATAAAATCTTAGAAAATTAATTAGCTAAAAGCTCTAGTTATTACCTGCAAGCTTCGGGAATTTCTTCAGGACTTGGAGCATCTGGTTCCATCAGGAAATATACTGTATCCCTCCAATTTGCAGCTTTTGCCTGATAGAGGTCGTAATTGCTAACGAACCTCACCTTCTTCGAGTCGTCCCTCGTATAGTATTCCATTTTAACCTCCTTTGAATGTTCGTGGAACCTGCGCACTCCCTCAATCATTTCGCTCATGACATCACTAGACATTCCATGGTCCACAACTTGGAAGAGCCCCCATTCCTCTGAAGCCTGTTGAATTGCTTTAATGATTTCCTTCCGTCTAATAGCATCTTGACGTGCATCTTTCAGGTTTATGACAGGAACTTTGAGATTACAAACAGCATCTGAATCTGCTTTCACTGAGGAAAATTCACTTGTTGGCAGGACAAAGATGGAAGGGATCTTCACAATCCCAGCATCAACAAGGCCTTTGACACCAGCTTTAGATTCATCAAAGGCTTTAAGTTCTTTCTGTCTGTCGTTGTTTGGTTCATTTTTAGCCGAACTCAGTTGCATATTGGCGTCTGACATTTTCCTGTTTATGCTCTATGAATCTTCGGCGAGAATTGTGCTTAATATTGAACTTTGAGCACCATAGTGACCTAAAAATGACTTACATATTATGACAGGCACTACTAATGAAAGAATACAGAATAAAGGCGATGTGAAATGGTTACAAATATTAATTACAGAACACACAAAAAGCAAGGACACCACGATTGACTATACAGTATACGAGCTGTACTATAATCGGTGGGATGGGCATCTCTCAGGCACACTGAAATCTATAAGATTTGAACTGTTTAATGGAATCAAAGGATATGATCTCTTTCTGCGATGGCAGGCTTTTTCATTTAATAGAAGATAGGTATTAACAAGTTTCTCGCGTAGGGTACTTCTAACTAAGCGGATCAGGAAAGCGTTGCAGTAACAAAAATATGACTTGGAATCTTCTTAGGGGCTACATATTTATGCTTTCCAACTCAAACGAAAAGTCTTCCTAAAACGGGGTCAGTTATCACTTCAAAAGCCACGCATGTTTCCGACAAGAGATATACGCAAGTGTTCGGTCCAATTAATAGAAAAGAATTATTGACACGTGACCAGATTGAAAAGGACAATACGCATATGATAATTGAATCACTGTCGAACTAAACGACACCAAGCGTGAAAATAAAATCAAGCTAAGTTGTGGCATATGACAGATCAGAGCATATTTACAGCAAATATTCAAAAAACGAAATCTTGTCTCTTTTTGGTATATTAAGTAATTAGGTATAGTGTAGTGCATTTCCAAGAGTAAAAGATAACCTTTTGTCTTACTTTGTCGAGACCTTCTTCCTCTTCTTTCTAGTGCATTTCCAAGAGTAAAAGATAACCTTTTGTCTTACTTTGTCGAGACCTTCTTCCTCTTGTTTCTAGATAACAAGTTCTCTTCCATATCTCCACAACTATTATCCAGTATAGCTTTTCCGATTGTCTTTTTGTACCGTTATTCTTCCTTTACATAACCTATTTCATATTTGTCTTATGGCTACGGAATCTGAAGAGGATAAACTAGTGCATGAGATATACCACCGCCTGAACGTAGAAGAGGATGAAGGTATATTGGAATACACTGATGGCACAGCTATCGGAGAACAGGGAATAACAGGAACTGAATGGAAACACTGTGCCATAAGGAGATTGATAACAAAGAAGATGATTAACTTTCTGATATTCAAACAAATTATGGCAAGTGTATGACGTCCTGTCAAAGGGATACTGATCAAAGAAATGGGAAATAATGTCTTCATTTTCCAGTTTTTCCATCACCTCGATGTGGATAGAGTAATGCGGGATAGTTCATGGAATTATCAGCAAATTCCCATTCTACTACATCGACTACAACCACATGAGAAGCCTCGCCAAGTAGAGCTGGAAAGCCTAGAATTATGGGTTTAAATTCATAATATTCCTAATGGTTTTATGTCGCAAAGAATTGCAGTGGATGCTGGCAACTATATTGGAAAACATGTGGAATGAGGCCCACAAAACTTCCTAAATATTTGGAGAGACTTCATGCAAATTCGGGTGACAATTGATATCCAAAAGCCTCTAAAACGGAAACTTTTTGTGAGGAGACCACAAAGGGAAAACGTCTGTCTGGAATTTAAATATGAAAGACTGAATACTTTTTGTTATTTTTGTGGCATTGTTGGACACACTGATCTGTTTTGTCATCTCCTGTATGACCACCCACAAAATCCCAGAGAATGATTTGCGTATGGCCCAGGGTTAAAAGCGGAACCCAGAAAAACAGCTCAGGTCGGAGCTAGATGGCTAAGGTCGGAAAATGATATTACAGCATCCCTCAAAGACAATCCCACTGATGCTCTAGCGATAGCTGGAAAAAATCCGGCACTCTCTACGGAAAGGGGAAAGCCCATTATTGCAGCAAAAAATCAGGGAAGTCGAATATCATATTCCAATCAAATCTGTAGTGGATCACGGACTCCTAATGAGCAGCATCAATCAGATAGCGTGATAGAGGTGAATCACGAAAACGTTGAAATCTTGCCATACACAGTAATAGACACAATCATGGTTTTGGATCCTAAACACAGACGTCTCCAAGAAGCAGTGGCGTTTGAACATGTTGACATGGAGCAGGAATTTATCTCAAGTACCCTTGAGGCTGGGCCAAAAAACTTGTCTTTGGTGGGCTTTGTTTCCGAAGCCCACCGCAATCCATGAGTACATTAAGCTGGAACTGTCGGGAGCTTGGGAACCCCCGAACAGTCCAAGCCCTAAAGGACATGATGTCCGAAAAGAGACCCAATTTTATTTTCCTTATGGAAACTTAAATTACCAGAGGCAGAATTTTATCAATTAAAGAAAAGTTAGGCGTTAGTGGTAGGTTTGCGGTTGACCCTATTGGAACCAGAGGAGGTTTGGCTCTATTGTGGAAAGAAAAGGACATGGCCCAATTAATAAGCTACTCCCAAAATCATATTGACGTCATGGTCTGTATTAAAGGTGTTAAAGGCTGGCGTTTAACTGGCTTTTATGGGTTCCCAGAACGTCACAATAGGCGACTGGGCTGGAATTTGCTTCGACAGCTTCACGGTAGATCAGTTTTACCATGGTGTGTCATCGGCGATTTCAATGACATCATGTTTCTTTCCAAAAAGCAGGGTAATAATACTTATCCTAGAGTACTAATGGAGGGTTTTCGACAAGCGCTCATAGATTGTCAACTATATGATTTGGGGGCTGAGGGTTCACTGTTCACTTGGGAGAATCGAAGAAATGAGTCAGACATTGTAAGGGAAAGGCTAGATAGGGCGGTAGGGACAATTGATTGGTCTTTATCGTTTTTGATGGCACGAGTTTACGTTTTACAAGCTGAATCCTCTGATCATCTACCCATCTTTCTATCGCTGGGTGTTCAATGGAAGAAATATGTGCAACGTCATTTTCGATTTGAGAATGCATGGACCATAGAGGACGAATGTCGACAGAGAATAAGTCAGGGATGGTTGAATGGCTCCACCTGTTCTCTCCAAGACAAACTTCGTTCTTCCTCTAAAGATTTGCAAGCTTGGGCAACATCGCAGAATCAAGAATTTCACCAACGGATTAAAAAGATTAAATAGCAGATGGCAAGTGTGCGTCACCAGTCGATTATAAATAGGGAGGTCTTAAGAGATTTAGAAAAGCAGTACAGTGACCTCCTTTTATAGCATGAAATGTATTGGAAACAAAGATCCAAATAGCACTGGCTAGCAGAGGGGGACTCTAATTCGAAATTTTTTCATCTCATGGCTTCTCATAAGCATAGGAAAATTTTCATTTCAAAGCTCAAAAACAGTACTGGGGAATGGATTGACTGGGACTCAGGTTTACCGAATATGTTACTTGACTATTATCAACAACTCTTTACTTCTTTATATGGAGATACCAGTCTAATTATAAACAATGTTGATTGTAAGGTAACCCCTCTCCATAATGAATTACTAGTGGCTCCATACACTGAAGAGGAAGTGCGACAAGCATTATTCTCAATGCATCCTGATAAGTAGTCGGGGCCGGATGGTTTCAATCTAGGATTTTCCAGACCTACTGGGATATCATTGGGAAAGAGGTTACTCAAGCATGTCTTAACAATTTGAATGGAGATGCGCCTATGCCTGGGATGAACAGAACAAACATTATTCTTATCCCGAGAAGAAAGCGTCATAAATAATAACTGATTTGAGACCGATATCATTGAGCAATGTCACCGATCGTATAGTCTGAAAAGCACTTGCCAATAGATTAAAACAGGTTTTACCTCTAATTATTTCATATGCGCAAAGTGCTTTTATCCCAAATCGGTTAATTACCGATAACATTATTGTGGCGTATGAGCTTTTCCATTCTCTTAAAAGAAAAACTTAAGGAAAGGTGGGTTCACTCGCATAAAAAACTGACATGAGTAAGGCATACGATAGAGTTGAATGGGAGTATTTGAGGCTGATCATGTTGAAACTGGGGTTCAATGAAACATGGGTCTCAAAGGTTATGAACATAGTAACATCGGTCTCCTATATTTTTATTCGAGGTAAGGACGAATATGGGCCTTTGATCCCTAATCGAGGATTGTGACAAGGAGACCCGTTGTCTCCTTATTTATTCATCATCTGTGCGGAGGGTTTATCAGATAGCCTACACAAATCACAGTCACAAAGGCACATCCATGGGACTGTAGTCGCAAGAGGTGCTCCTCCAGTGTCCCACTTGTTTTTTGTAGATGACGCTATATTTTTTGCTCGAGCTACAGAGGAGGGGACGATGCAATTGAAAACTATTCTACGAGTATATGAGAATGCGTCAGGCCAAAAAATAAATTTTCTCAAATCAGGTATCTCCTTTACCCCAAATACTATGCCTACAATGAAGAATGTGATATGTCAAACATTGGGGGTTACGGAGATTGCAGGACATACAAATTACTTAGGTATGCCGTCAATAATTGGAAGAGGTAAATGCCAAATCTTTCATTATGTGGTAGAAAAGCTTACAAGGAGGCTACAAGGATGGAAAGCTAAAGTACTTTCGAAAGCTGGAAAAGATATATTGTTGAGGACGGTTGCACAGGCTATGCTAAATTATCTTATGTCACTATTTCTATTACCACTGGATATTTGTAAAGAGTTGGAGAAATTGATGAATGGTTTCTTTTGGCAAAATGGAGGAAGAGACAGTAAGGGTATACGATGGTTAAGATGGAAGAGCTAGCCATACCAAAGATATACGGAGGTTTGGGATATCGAGATTTGAGGCAATTTAATCTTTCTCTTTTGGAAAAACAAGCATGGAGGCTACTCAAATATCCAAACTCAATTGCAGCAACCATTCTCAAAGCTAGATACTTCCCAGAGACCGATTTCTTTTCAGTAGAGTTGGGCAATAACCCAAGTCAAATTTGGAGAAGCATCCATCAAGCCAAATCAATTCTAATTCAAGGTTGTCGAAGAAGGGTAGGTGATGGGCAAAATATTCACATTTGGAGAGACCCATGGCTAATGGATGTTGATGACCCGTATATACAAACTGCACACAACGAGCAGATAACGCATGTAGCTAAGCTTATTAGGGACCATCGGTGGAATGAAGACAAGATCAGACATGTTTTTAATCGAAGAGACACAGAACTAATCCTCTAGATCCCACTCAGCTTCTCAAGGCGCAAAGATGATTGGCTGTGGACTCTCAACACTCAGGGTGAGTATAAAGTTAAAAAAGGATATCGCATAGGAATGGAGGGTGTGAATTTAGAATTAAGAGAAACTGGTTTTCCATAGGAGAACATCTGGCATATGCATGTTCCAGGCAAAGTCAAATTATTTATCTGACATACTTTGAGGAATGCACTTCCATGTAGAGCAAATATAAAAAAGCGACACATTGACATAGATGATAGTTGCCTTCTATGCGATAGAGCAACAGAGGATGAACACCACATATTTTTTCATTGTGATTTTGCTACTTCTATTTGGAGTGTTTACTCGGTGAACTGGAATGTGTCTCCTACTATCACATTGCATCCTTGGCTTGCATCAATTATGTCTGGTTATCTAAAGGCACAGAAGGAGGAAATTTGCATGATTTTATGGAGTTTGTGGACCAACCGAAATGAAGTTGTATGGCAGCAAAAGACTCAGGACCCATCGTTCATTATTCGTAGAGCCACAACAACACTTTCAAAATGGCATATTGCTCAACATAGGAACAAAACCACATCCTCAAAAAATCAACACTCTCAACCTAAATGGCAAGCTCCACAACCGAACCATTTTAAGTGTAATGTAGATGTGGCACTTTTATCTTCTGAATTTTATGGACTAGGAATGATGATTCTGGATTGTAAAGGGCTAAACTGTGCGGGAAGGTTAATGCTTGTACCGGGATGGGGGGATCCTCTAATTGGTGAAGCGTTATGTTTTCGAGAAGCCCTAAGCTGGATTAAAAGCCTCTCCTTTTCTCCGATTTGTGTGGAAACGGATTGCCAAATAATTACCCGATTTCTGACATCCACACAAAATTTTCCTTCCTATTTTTCGATGATTATCCAAGATTGTAAAGCTCTTCTTAACGAGCATCAGTTTATTTCTACCGTTTTTATTAAGAGATCAGCAAATCAGGTCGCTCATAAGATAGCTAGGGCGGCTAATTCTATGTCTGGTTTCGAATGAGGGGTATGCCCTCCAAGTTTTCTGTATGACGTTTTATCTTTGGATATGAATAATATGCGCTGAGCGCACATGATAACGCTTCAAAAAAAAAGTAAATAGGTATAGATATATGTGAAACTAGCCATGCAAACACTTATTCACCTTACAATTAAATTAAAATTTTAAAGCCAAACTTCGAAAAAAGTTACAAAATCTCCTAGTCGATGTTATATGGAGTTTTGGTGCATGTGAAATTTGAGATATAAATCAACCATTGTTAGTTTGTGTCTTACAATGAATCGGTTGATTGTAGTTTCTTAACATCATAATTTAAAGACATTATTTATCTTATATATTCCAAATATCTATGATAAAGTCCATGGGATATATATATATATAAAATATGCAAATGAAATTATGATGAGATCATAAGTATGAGATTCATATTACATTCATATATTATCCCTAAATGAGATTCATATTGCATTTATATGTTATCCCTAAATTATTATTAATCATTGTTCTATTAAGACTGGACATTAATAAAATATAAAAAGACTAGAACATGTTATATTTCTTCCTTATGAAGGAAGTAGTCGATTTTATAAAGTAAAGTATGGAAATACTTAAATAGACTTATAGGTGCTTGTTAAAGAACAAGTTTATTGAACTGATTATATATGAGAAATCCATTTGGAACATTATTTGTATGCCTATGAAAATTCTCTTTGCGATGATTAAATAAGTGATCTAGGTTTTGATACTACTTATAACTTGTTTTTGATCTAGGTTTGATACTACTTATAACTTGTTTTAGTCAAGGATAACTTAGTCGGTAATCATTCGATATATTATAAACTATATATAAATAGTTGAGTGATCAATATATATAGGATTCATTATCCTAAAGTTAATAGGGAGAATGTTCCGTTATTCTCAATTCATATTGATTCGGGAAATCCTTGGCCAAGGTGGGATGACATTTTTAAAATAGTTTTCAAATATCATTAATTGAATTAATTGCTAATGATGAAGAACTAACATAATTGAACTCAAAATAGAGTAAACATGACTCTCATACTATATATCTAATTGGAACATTGTATAATAAAATCATTGAATTATATGAAAAAATCATACCTGAAAAGATTAGTCCAAACTACTTTAAAATTCCTAAATATTGGGTGGTCATAATGTATTGCTAGATGTCAATCTTGATCTATGGATATAAATTATTTGATTATGAATTAAAGATAAACTAAATGAGTTTAATTTATCTAATCCTAAATATAATTTAGGATTATAATTTATATTCATTAGCAACATATTTGAAAACCTAATGGGTAGAGTGAAAAGATATTTTAATCAAGTTAGATTTCATTGTAAAGTTTGAGAAAGTTTATGATTAAATATGAGATGTTTAACAAATAAGGATCAATATGACATATTGTATCTTATTTGGGCATAATTCGTACTTAATTAGAATTAATTATAATTTCAATTAAAGTTTAATTTAAGTTAGAATTTAATTTTAATTAAATTACTAAAATGTTCAAAATATATTATAAATAGACTTAAGCTCTAAGGGAGCTAACACTCCTTGCCTAATCTTCTCTACATCAGTAGCAAAGGTCTCTCAACATATTCTGTAGATATCGTTAGAGGTTGAACACTTATGCCACTACAGTGGCTGAGAGGAGCCGATTTCATAAATAGTTCGAGGGACATAACAAGAAAATGATCAAACTTTAGGATAAGGTACAAATTATGATTTATGATTTATGTATTAATCATTTTATAGGAATTTTAGTAGTCTTAGCTTTTAAAAAATTATATGAAAAAAGTTTTGTGAATACTCTACTGTATGTGGGATTGGATCTCGCCTCATTTTCCTAATAACTATTAGGAACAAAAGGCATTTAGTGGTAAAAATAATGCAAAATAATTAATTTATATAGAAAAATGAATATAAAACAATAATAAAATAAAGAAAGACCTAAATTTATGTAATTTGATTATGTGGCATAAATAATATATAATATATATTACTTACAAGATTAAACACAATTTGATCACCTTGGTGTGTGAACCTTACACATCCTATCTACGTGATAAATTGGAACCAACTCTTATCATAATAGTTTAGTTTTGAAAGTAGTAGAACTTGTTTCCAAAACATGATAAAGAAGCAACAGATTAAGAGTGTTAGGAGTCTAAGCAATAATACCCATAAGATTGAAATGATCACTTAACCAATAACAAACTACTCAAATGATAAAGATGACTGAAAGATAATTCAGTCAAGATAATTAAACACAAGATTTAATATGAAAAAACCTCCAGTGTAGAAGTAAAAACTATGAAATAGACTAACAATAAATTCACTAAGTCAAATAGCAAGATACAAGCCATAAATGTTTCGAGCTAAGATCACTCACAAATTTCTTTTTTTGGTCATAGTTTTAGTAACTCTCAAGTATCATTTTTAGGATTTGATCACTTTATGCATAGCTACCACAATTAACATGAAAATTATAAAAGATAGTTTTAGAGTATGTAGAAGGCTCACTTAAATTAGAATATACAGAAGGTGTACTTAACTTTTTTTGTGATACCACTAAATTGAGTTCAATCAATCTTTATAGTCTCATGATTTTTCTCCTTTATTTGTGCTTAGCTATGTTGTATTGCACCTCTTAAAGTGTATTTATATCTTTCTCTTACTTCTTTGATTCATTGTTTTCAAAGATAAGAGCTTAGATTTGATAAATTTAGGATGAGATTATGATGGAATTTTCTATTTTATTAGTGTTTGACTTAAAGCTTTTTTTATGTGCTCTCTTAATCTATATTAAAGAAAGCGATAAACTTCTATTTCCGGATAAGTCTAGAAATTTTATCAAATAAAATATTTCTACTTATTTTAATTTTTAGATGACTTTATGTCAACTTGTAACATATATTCATTTATACTTAGTTCATTAATAATTAAATATATATGTTTTACATCTAATCTGGCTTATCGTCTTTTATACACATATATATAACATATAAAATTTACATGTTTATTAGACCATACTTCTTTAAGAATATTAAAATCAATAAATGTAAGAGGGAAGCAATTTACAAAATAGCAAAGTGCAAACATCTTAACCTAGAAATCCTTACATAGATTAAAATGTGAAAGAACACAAACCCATACAACCAATAGTATTCTCTTTATTCTTTTAGCAATGCCATTCTATTGAAAAGCTCTTTCAATCATTCCATGATTGGTTATACCATAAATTTTATAGAAATCATCAAAATCTCTATACGACTTGAAACTATGATCAATTTTGAGACATCATTTTCCTGTTTAAGAAAGCAGACTTATATTTTTCAGACTATAAGTCGGTCCTAAAAATTTGCATGTAGTCAATAGTATGTTTGGTTCTTTGAATAGCTTAACTAAAGTTAACTCTTTTTTTGCTTTTTAAGATGTAATGCTCACAAAAGTCTAATTTTAATGTACTTTGTCTACCCTACCCCTGTCTTATTCAACAAGGTTTCATTTACATGTACTAAAATTGTAAATTTACTAATAATTCTATCTAAAGTATACAAAGCATAAATATTTATAACTTTAATCATATTAGGGCACCCTTTGTGACTTAAAACTCTAAGTCTTCGTATCTTATTAGTGAAATTGACTATTTGAAATTCAACGGATCCCTTGTTTTCTTATTGTGAAATACCTGACCCACTAGAGTATTATACTTATTGGAATAGAAGATATGCAATGAAATCAAATTCCTTCTCAGTGTTGGGATATCTAAGATGTTTGTCAAAGTTCTCACCAATTCAACATGCATCTTAATTTGGTTTTTTCTCATACCAATAAACTAAAAAGACTAATTAATTTTTAATTACTACTACTCCACTAATAACAACTTGATAAATGGAGAAATAACTATTGTTTAGGTATATGTGAGCAGAACAAGCAATATCTAAAATATACTTATAATTAGGTATGAGCTTCGCCACAATCATTAAAAGAATATTTCTACAAGATCCTTCTCTCTAATACTAGCTTTAGGAGACTTATTACCAAAATCTTTATATTTATTTTTCAACTTTATCAAATTTATGTGTACCTATTTCAAGTAATAATAATAATAATAAGTCAAATTTCTATTTCAAATTTTTATTGAGATCATGATTTTAAGATGCTAGAATTTCTTTTAGTAATTTTACCTCTAATAACTAAATTACTAAATTTACTTTTACTATAACTTTCATGAACTTCTTTTTCAATAAGTTCCATTAAGAAAAGATACTTTATAATCTTTTAAATGACAATTTTCTTATGATAAATCAAAGTTTCTTTAAATTACTTGTATGATGATAATATTTAATATAATATATTGAAACTTACAAGTTTAATATATATGTTCTTTATGTAAATGATAATGAAATAAAATTCATCAAGATAAGTTTTAATTGAGGTACTTTCAAGCATAATAATTAAGCCTAGGTGCTTAATATTTGATATTAAATACTAGCATAATTATTAATTTTGTTTAGTCTCATACCAAATACATAAATCAATAATTTTATTCCTATAGGTTGTGAGTTGGCACATGCTCTGTAGATTTTCAATAGCTGAGGATGGAAGTGTCCTGTTTCTTATGGGGGGCCCTGTAACAATCATAAAAAACCACTTGATACTTGATATGGTTTTTTTGGAAATTAAATAATTTCATTACAAATTAGAGAAGAATTACATCTGAATGGCTATCCCTCATGGATAGACCCACTTGGCTCACTAGATACACCTAAAATAGCTGAAATGATGACATTCAACAAAAGACATCGTTTGATGATTAGGGTAAAACGAATTTTGCCTTTCTCGAATCTTCGAACTTTTACACAATTAAGGAGGATAATTGCGATGCTCCGATGGCAATGCTTATAGTGATCCATGGGACACATCTTCTCAGTTCTACTCTCACTAGCTACTTTCCTCAAGTAATCGATTCCATCTCAGAAAACTTTTAGGGATTAGGGCAATTTAAGTGTCGCTAAAAAATTTCTATTTTCAGAGGAGGGTGAGACTCTCCGAGGTCTCGGCTCTTCTATGACTAGCCAGTGATTGAGGATAACTCATCCACGAAGAAGGTACCAGATTTAAAGGTTTATAAATCTTCCTTTCTTTTCCTTGATAACTCCATTATTTAATCCTTTATCCGTTGATGACAAGGATATGGATGAATCATTGATCTTAATCTGTGTTCAACCCAGAGAAAAAAAGATGAATCATTGATCTTAATCTGTGCTCAACCCAGAGAAAAAAGGGGGAGATCCAATTAAGTCTATACTGATCATCTTCTCTATTTCCTTTTAAACTGTAAAAAGTAGTCTACTTGTATAGTCATAGGTACTGTTGTGAATTGTGAATTGGGTTTCAATTCTACATTGTGGAATGAGTAACTAGTTCATAGGAAGGATCCATTTGAATTAGCTATTGCTATATTCTCTAAGCTAGGGCCATTCTTATACTACAGTGTAGGTTTAACTGGTTGATGATCAGTTGCTCCCTTATGCTGGCAGTAGTGAGATCAAATAGAGAGATTATCGAAGTAGATTAATCTTTAAATTGTTTGCTATTCCCCTTTTTCCAAATAACATGAAAACATGAAACCACTGAGAGTAGAATAATAGCCCTATCAAACTTTTAAATGTTCAAGTTAGGTAAATCCTATATGATATCTGTGAGTCTGTCATAGTTAAAATCAGGGACATATAGAGTGGAAATTTTTGCCCATATTGCTCTAAAAAAAACATATTCAAAGAAGAGGTGGTCCTTGGTTTCATCCTCTAGATTACATAGGAAATATAGCTTAGAGGGGGATAGGAATTTCAACCTATCCAAGGTACTTAGCCTATCCCACATTTCTAGCCAGAGCTAAAAACTATCATTAGGTCTAAGGACCTTATTCTAGATCAAAGTGTCCCACCCTACTCGATTTACAGACCTATCCCTCAACTTTCTGACTTCTTTAACTGTAATCACAAAAACAGGAATACCCTTCCACAAATATGTATATTCCTCCCCGTGACTTGTAAATTAAGGAATGTTCAAAAGTGAAGTCTTATTTAAGGAAAGAGTCCAATTCCCATTCCTTATTATTTCTTTGAGCTTAGTATCCTTAGGGTGAGTTTGCCATCTGGTTTTGTATTAAAGGACCATTCCCTGTCCAATTGTTATACTAAAAGGAAAGTCTGTCTCTTGCCCCTATCTGGCTTGTAATGTGCTAATACATCTCCTCCCTCATTTTAAGAAGTTGGTTAAAAAAACCAGGTGTAGTTGACTTTGGGTTCTAGAGGCCAAAAACTCCTTCCTTTTGGTAAATATGGATGAATCCATTTAATCCACATTGATTATTTATCACTTAGGATTCTCCAAATCTTCTTGGACATAAGAAGTCTATTTTTAGTAGAGATTGACTCCAGGCCTAATCCACCTTCATCTTTTGGTTTAGAGATTGTCTTCCAATTTACTTCAGCTATTGCATTCTCTCCATTCATTTTCCTTATTTAAATTGCTTCATCGATTTTTCTACTGTTTTAATTAGCCCTTTTAGAAGAAAAATGTATGAACACCAGTAGGTATTCATGGACGTAATAACCGACTTTAGTAGCTAAAGTTTCCCACCATAGGATAGTGCTTTATTAGTCCAGGATCCCAATTTTTCTGAATTTTTTTCTATCAAAGGAATACATTCATAAATCTTAACCTCCTTGATGAGATAGGAATCCTCAAGTAGTGTATAGGGGGAGCTTTAGTTTCCATACTCGTAGTTTAAGCTAAAGTATTTGAGAGATGATTATGATAAAGCTCTTGTGCTGATTGACACTTAAGCCCAACATTTCCTTAAATAACTTGAGAGTTTCCATCAGAAGAGAGACTGAGTGAACATTTGCTCTGCTTAGGAGAGTCAGGTCATCTACAAAACATAAACTAGTTAGAAACCTTTCTTACATTTGGAGTGAAATTTGAATTTAGGATCAATTGAAGTTTTATGCTTTAGTAGTTGGGTGAGGACTTCCATACAAATTAGGAATAGGTAAGGGGAGAGGGGATCCCTTTGCCTAAGTCCTTTCTTTCCTTTAAACACTTCCATGATTCTCCCATTAATCAATATCCCATAGGAAACAACAGAAATGCATTGTCGAATCCACTTGATGAAGGTTAGGGGAAAGTTCATTATCTCTAAGGTCTTTAGTAGAAAACCCTAATTCACACTATCAAAAGTTTTCAGTAAATCCACTTTTATAATGCAATTCTGAGGGCTTCTTTTGCAGTTATACCCTTTTAAAAGCTCTTAAATGATAAGAATATTGTCCCCTACATCTCTGCCTGTCATAAAAGCTCCTTAATTCTCATTGATGAGATATTTTAGAACCTCCTTTAGCCTATTTACCAAAATCTTGGCAATGATTTTGTAGAGGACATTAGTACACAAAATAAGCCTATAGTCACTCCAAGTTCTCGGACTAGAGTTTTTAAGGACTAGGCATAGAAAAGCCTTGTTTATTTCTATTAGTAAAACCCCTTTTAGGAAGAACATATCATTTGAAAATGAGTAGTTTCGATATAATTGAACTTTTGATTGATCCAGGAACTTAGGATCCTATGGATGAAAACATGGTATCCTTGGATCCCATTGAATTTCATTCGATAAAGAATTAATTAATAAATATTATTAACTAATAACTATTCCAAGTTTCCTGATAGAAAAAACCATTCAATTTATCTAGACCTGGAGCTTTAGAGTCATTTATGCTTAAGACCACCTTATCAATTTCCTGATCTGTAATATGTCTTATTAAACAATAAACTTCATGATCAAGAATTTAGTGGTTACAAACTGTTTAAGATCATAATCTAACTTAGATAGGAGAGCTTCTGATCCAAATAGTTTGTTGTAGTAATCCAAAGCTTCCTTAGCCAAGTCATCTTGTCCAATAACATCCACCCTAGCTTCTTTTTCAATGGAGGTAATTATGTTAGTGTTCTTCGAGCTAACATAGAATTGAAGAAGAACTTTGTACATCTATCTCTCTCTTTTAACCAATTAATTCTGGCTCTCTGCTTCATTAAGGAAAATTGGTTATCCACTACTTCTAAGTAATTTTAAGTGCATCCTTCTTTGCTAAGGCTAGAGCTCCATCTAAAGGATTCTCTTCCAATGCTTTTTGAATAGAGGAAAGTTTATCCCTAGATATATCAATCTCCTTAGTAAGATTATGACCTCTCTTACCATTAAGAAATTTAAGATCCTATTTAATAGCCCTTAGCTTTTGGATACAAATGTACTGTTTAGTTATATAACCTTCATGCTCTAATCCCTTGTCTATTGCTTCTTGAAAACCCTCCATGTTGACCAAAAACTTGTTAAATTTGAAAGGATGATGGACTCTGGAGGGAGTGAACAAATTATCAATATTTATAGGAGTATGATCTAAGATACCAAGGTCTAGGAATTTCGCAGAACTTCTTGAAAAGGAATGTAGCCATTCCATATTAACCAAAGCTCTATCCAATTTGTTTTCCTGATGTGCCAATTAAAGCATTGTTTATTTATCCAAGTAAACTTATGACCTTCAGATTTTATATCTATAAGTTTCACCTCCTGCATGCATTCAAACATATCAGGGGAATAGTTAAAAAGGTTACAATTACCTTCGGCCTCTGATCTGAACAAAGTAATATTAAAATCCCTGCATACAACCCAAGGGGAATTTACTAAAAACTTGATCCTTTTTAGGAAACTCCAAAGTTTAGTTCTTTGGAATACAGTGTTGAATCCATAGACAAAAGTAGCTATAACCTAAGAATTTTTCATTTTGAAATAAATCTTAGTGTGAATATTATGATGACTAGATTCCAGAACTTTTGGCTTTAGATAATCACCATCATAAGCTATTATAATCCTTTCATATGCATGACTTTGATGATTTGTAATGAACTACCATTTACTACCTAGACAAACCAATTTAGTCAGATTAACTTCTCTAATTTTAGGCTCCAACATACAAAAAACCCAAGGCTTTTCCTTTAGCACAAAACTCTTTAAAGCATTCAGCTTTGAAGGATTATTTATTCCACGCACATTCCATACAATCAAAGTCAATTAGTTTTCCCTTTAGAGCTTTTCTTATTGCTCCTACTACTTTTCCTAGAGGTGACCTGCTCAAACTGCTCCTCTTGATTATTACCATTATATAAATCAGCCCTGAATAGACTTTGTTCATTATGTTGCACATCTGAAGATTCTTCATTTTAATTTGCACCACTAGATTCCTAAACTTTTCCTCCTTTGTAGCAATCTTTTGATTGATTATGTAAAACTTCTGTCATCTAAACAGATTCAGTTTTATTTCAAAATGTCCTCCCTTTCTTTAGGGGAGATATTTACTGTCTGAACCATTTCTTAGTTTTTTGCTACTTATTCAACCTCCTCAGCTTGATATTGTTGCTTTGCCACGTCCATTGACTGTTGGGAAATGGGAACTCAATTTTTCTTTATTGTACTTCTAATATTATAATATTATTTAGATATCAAAAGTTTTTTTTCAGTTTGCATAATTTTTTTATTAATTTATATATACACATATATGAATGTTTATCTGAAATTAAAATTTTTAAATAAATGTTATGATATTTTTGCCTACAACGAAAATTTAAATAATATTTTACAGTTAAATTATAATACAATATTATTTTAAAGTTTTAAAAATAATTATAAAATTAATGAAATATAAACATTATTTCATAATATAAAATTAAAAAAATCAAGTCATACAAAATCATATCAAAATTTTGGCCAAAGTGTTCTCTATTGCGCTCTTTTAACATACATAAAAATAGGTTCATCAGTTCGGTAATAGTGAATATGAGACTTAGGAATTAGTCCCTAAATTTTGGTAGACTGTTCCAACTTATTATTCAAAATTTTGACCACTGGTGCAGTTTAATTGTAGATACATATGATTCGATTTATAACAAGTAAAAGATTCACTGCTCAAAATGTGAGGGATACAAAAGTAGTTCAATTTATGACAAGTATCTCAAATTACTTGATATGGGAACAACATAATCGCATGTCTAATCAAGTACCTATTATATGACCACAATCTTCAACTACAACAGTTTGGAGAGGTATGCATCATGCTGACTGTCAAGCCTGGAGGTCTCTTGATACAAATGAAGAGGGGTTGTTAGTATTTGGTCTTATACTTGCCATTGACATCACTCCCATCCATGAAGTTCTCATCCCGTTATGGGGTGACTTTGTCTCACTGGTGAGCATCGCCATAATTTATTTCATGTTATACCTTTTTATCAGTGATCTTTGCAAATAGAATAACGGAATAGTAATGTACAATAAATTCTAATATTTATCAAAATAATGTATAAATGGATAAATAAGATCCAAATGTTTTACATTCCATGTAAGCTGCCTGGCCTACAAAATAAGATTAACCCTCTCAAATTCAGACAATGGTGAAAGTGTAAACTCCTAGAGAATACAAGAAGAATCAAAACACCAAAATTATACATATCACATTACTTTTATATATGTCTGTCATCACCATACTTAGGTGCAATAACACATAATTCCTCTCATACCAGGCGTATTACTAGCTTTTATATCTTTTGACTCTCCTAATCTTTAATAATTCCGATGACCATTTCTCAAGTCACTGTTAAAACCATCTAATCACCAATCAATGTAACCTCTGTTACTTCTACTCTTCCTCTTCTTTCTCTCTTGTACTAATTATTATCCTTTTTTCACCATGAATCTCCATAACTCCTTATTTCTTGTCCTTTTCTTTAAGCTCCTTATAAAAATCCATCCTCTAACATCCTCTAAACTTCCTAGTCTTCTATTTCTTTTATGTTTTATCCCATCTAATGAAGCCTATCATTCCTTCCTCTTCTTATACTTCTTTTGCTAAAGTTTGCATGTTTATTCTTTAAGTAATAGTCCCTCTCACCTTAGAGACACAACCCATTCACTCTTAAATTTCTCCTTCATAATCCCATTCCCAATTAACTCCATCACATAATCCTTATCTCTCATCAATTCAAATCATCATATGTTTTTTTTTAATTTCTATCACCACTTTTTTCTTACCTACCCTTTTTTTTATACATCGGAAATGAAACAAACAAATAATGAATAAAACCAACACCGATTGAAGGGTAGATAGCTCCACAAGACAAAAAATCCTATATTGAACATTCAAAATCCCTATTAAACCCATGTTTGGCCAAGAAATCATCACAAAAATTTGCCTCACAATAAATATATCTGATATGGCACTCCCAATTGAGCTTGATCAGAGCCGAATAATCCTCTATTGGAGCTCTAAACGGGTGTTAACCCAAGCTAGATGAGTTAAAAAGATGGATGGAAAGTTAAGAGTCTGACTCTAACTCCACTCGAAAATAACCTACATCCCAAGTAAACTGAAACCCCTGTCGAATTGTTTAAAACACCATGCCACTTTAAAAGAAAAGGCCAATAAGAAAACAATTATATAATCCCACAGAATCCCTCTAGTAGCAGCCTCCCTTGGATTACCAAGATAGCTCCCATCAGTGCTTATCTTAATCCATCCAAATTTAGGACATTCCCAAGAGACCAAATGATGGGCATCGGTACAGTTTGACTTAATGTCCTGAAGAACATGTTCTCCATGGCCAACTTGTGAATTTGTTAGCATTGCACCAATGGGGAAATAATTTCATGTTGAAATATAAGGGAATTTCTTGACTTCTGAATAACCCATAAATAACTAACAAAAAAGATCAACCAAGGTAGCCCATTAGGCCCAATTTGAACATTGCACTTTAGATTTCCCCTAACCCATTCCCACAGGTCCATTTTATTAAAGTTTAGATCACCAAACCTATGAAACATTTGTCAAATCTCTCTTGTATGGGGACAATCTCGTAGTACATGCATGATACTTTTGGCTCCTTCCTCACCCTGAGGACACGTGTCATTTTATGCCCCAAACCTATGATGTCTCAACACATTAGTCATGAGTTTCCCATATAATATAATACCAGCCACAAGAAGTGATGAAGCTTAGGTAAACATGGAATCTTTCATAATCTCCTCCAATCACCATTCAAATGAGACGAATCTGAGCCCTGCAAAGCTTTAAAGTTTATGTTAGAAGAATAAGTCCCAAAGTACTTTTGCTCTAGATCAAAATGTACTTCAACTCTAAAAATCTTGGAATAAGAATACTTTGGATCTGTGCAATAGCCTCTGAAGGAAGTAAATGTTCCACAATAGAGAGATCCCACGTCTTATCATCTGAAATCACATCTGCCACTTTTAGTGTGGCCAAATCCCCCAATTTAATAGTAGTTAATGATGTGCCTAGAGGAGAATCACCAACCCAAAGGTCCCTATCCAAAAAGAAATATCTAATCCATTACCCACTTTCCATATCATAAATTCTGAAAAATGCTCCATACTTCTTACAATTCCCTTCCTAAGAGAAGAATATGTGATTTGTGAATTAAATCCCTTTTTATTAATTCCCGTAGGATATGAATCCAAAGATCTCCATCACGATGCGAAATAACCCAGCCAAATTTACCTAACATAGCAACATTGACATGTCGAGATGACCTAAAGCCCAAGCCCCCACTCTAGTTATCTAGTAACAATTTATGTTAGTTAATCATATGATGTTTCTGAGCCCCATCAGTAGAATTCCAATAAAAATTCTATTAATTATATCAAATTCATCATGAATAGATGACGATAACCAATTAGTTTGCATCGCATAATTTGGAATCGCTGATAAAGTAAACTTAATTAGAGTAGATCAACCCGCCGGATTTAAATGCCTACTTTTCCAAATCTCCAGTCTTGTCTTGACCTTATCAACAATGTCCAAGTAGATTGATCTTTTAATTTTAGAATGAATAATTGGAATCCCTAAATATCTACCCAGATCTTAAGAAACTTTCATTCACAAACATTTTGTACCTAGTGTTTTTACTTGCAAATTTGGAAAAGAAGACTCTAAACTTCTTCAGACTAACTGTCTATCTCAAAGAATCACAAAACTTAGATAAGATTGACATGATCTCTATAGCCTGATAACAAGAAGCCTTAGCAAATAACATCAAATCATTAACAAAAACAAAAAATGCAATATACTAGGACTTGATTTAGAAGAACAAATAGGAGTCCATAGCTTACCGCGAATAACATTACTTTTCAAAGAGGATAAATACTCCATACAAAGAACAAACAAATATGAGATAAATGGTCCTTTTGTCTTAACCCACAGGTAGGGCTAAAATTGGGCAACAACAAACCATTCCAAATAATAGACAAAGAAGAAGAGATAAGACAGTTATGAATTAATTGTATCCAAGAAGTTGGAAAATTAAAAGCTTTAATTACCTTTTCAAGAAAATCCCATTGGATTATATCACACGCCTTCTTAAGATCAATTTTAATACCCAAGTGTGTCACTTTGCTCTTAGATTTGCGTAATGAATGCATGACCTCTTGGACAACAATAATATTATCTTATGCGTGTCGTCCAAGAATGAAACTGATTTGGAAAGGACTTACAATCTCATTTAAAAAAGGACATAAACGATTAACCAAGACCTTTATAATAATCATAAAGAGGACATTACAAAGAGATATAGGTCTAAATTAAGAAATTTCCTCAGGAGCTTCAACCTTTAGAATCAAAATAACTTTTATTTTAACAACACTTTCCAAAATTGTATCAGTCCTAAAGCTTTGACAGATTAAAGTGACCACATTAGTGCCAATAATTTCCTAATATCTTTTGTAGAAGAAAGCTTAAAATCCATTTAGACAGAGGGCCTTAAAGGCGTGCATTTGAGATACAGTCATCCATACCTCCCAAGCCATAATCTCGCACGAGACAATCAACTTAGCTAAATATGTAAGCTTTATGTTATCAAGCACAATATCTACAGTCTCCAAAAGATTATTAGGAGGGGCAAATATAATTCAAAAGTAACTATGTTATATTATGAAGGAAGCTCTCATTAGAAACCCAATTCTGGAGGTGTCTTTTAAACACTCAACTTTATTTCATTTCTGTTTAGCTTTAGCTATGACATTAAAATATTTGGTGCAACGATCACCATCTATAACCCAATTAACTCTAGCCTATTGGAACCAAAACATCTCTTCTTGCTGTAAAATAGAAGAATACTCTGCAACTAGATCTCTTTCCAGCCTGTAGAGACTTTCTATTGGCTTATTAGCTAGCGACAATTGCACTCCCCTAATCTTGCCCATCACCCACCTCTTTTTTAGTTTATGTCACCTAACCCACTTCACAGAAGCTTGTTGAACCTACTGAACACCACCTCACAATACTCTTGATGCATGGCCCAAGCAACCTCAAACCAGAATGATTTCCATTTAGGAATAAAAAAATCCCCTTAGTTCATGGTAAAATCAAACCATTGTCTAAAAAAACTCGAGGCATATTAATTAGAGAAGCATTTGGGAATAAATCCTTTCAAGAATGATTAGCAACGTTCTTGAATTAAACCAAAACTTGAAGATTTTCTAGCCAAAGTGAAAATAGGCCCTTCAAAACTAACATCATCCATCTCACAATTATTCCACCGGTCACAAAAAGCCTTACATTGACTAACAGAAGGAGAACTACCACCCTTCTTCTCATAATCCGTTACAATATCATTAATGTCCCTTATAAGTAACCATGGCATGGAGAGCAAAGACGTTATATCCACCATGGCATGGAGAGCAAATGATAAAATTTCTCCTTTAGGATGTTTACTAGGCTAACATAATACGTAGTAAGCAACCAAGGTTGACAACTAGGAACATCTAATAACATATGAATATATTAAGTAGAAAAATGAATAGGTGAGTATTCAGATTATTCATATTCCGTAAGAGTCAAACCCCCCTTCCCCTCGGCAATTATATCTGTGTTAGACTTGAGAAAATAAGAGAACCCCAAGCTTTTAAGAGTTCCATCAGCCACTGAGCAAGAAAGATGAGGCTCTAAAATAATAATTATATCAACTCTCTTACTCTTGTAAAGATTCATAATTATATGGGACAAACCTCCCTTTTTCTCCCCACCAATATTCCTTAACATAATATGTAAATCCATAAAAATAATAGAGACTTGAAAGAAGAGGGAGGGATAACACCTACATGCGCTCTGACTCCTTGCACATTTTTCTTACGCGTTGCCCACTTCTGTCACTCTACCATCAATCTTATAGAAGAGCTTATTGCCTACTTTATTTGGCTCAAATTGGTCACTGGATCTAATCTTCTTCAAAACACTGGGAACTAGGTTAATATTGAACTAATCATTCTGTATAACAGGTTCTTGAGAATAAGGGCCTTCGTCAATATTACCCTCTATCGTTATAGGAGACTTCGGGTTAGAAGGTGGCATAGTAGTAATTGATATATTATCAAGTTTACGTAGAAGGGGTGGCAATGCCACCTACATGAGCACACCAATTACAATTCAAGTTGATTTAGTCAACTTAGAAGTTAAAGTGGATCCTGTTTTTTGACCATTGGATTTGAACATTCCTACCTTGGCATTATTCTCCTTTGGAAAAGAATTGTCTTGGGAACTAAACATTTTCTGGACACCTATGTTCATCACATTGGCTTCCTTTAAATTTGACTCTATCTCGACGCTTTCCACTTCTAAGATTTGAAATCTATTAAGTACTCTTTTATCCTTATCCCTTCGATTATTGTAAATAGAAGGGAGTCTTCCAGTTCCTTTAGATTTTCTTCACAGTCGTTTTTGAACTATCATCCAAAGACCGAATTGTAATTCACCCTCATCCGTCCACATCACTGCCGCCTCCTGTTGGTTTTGGGATCTTTCACCAGCTCTCACACCGTCTACCCTCACACTATCACCATAATTCTAATTGGAAGAAGTGCGAGGAATTTCAGTGCAAGATGGAATCAAGTGTCCTACCTTCCCACATCCATTACAAATCACCGAAACAGCCTCATATTCAACCTAACACCAGACTCTTGCCACTTTTATTCTCAGAATAAGGGGCTCCTTCATATCAACTTCAATACAAATACATGCAAATTTTCCCCAGTTTCCAACACTATCTGTCTGTCAATCTTAATAAGCTCCCCAATACGGCTTGCAGTAGCAAACAGAACCTCATCTTTATAGTATTCGATAGGGAACTCGGCAATATGAACCCAAGTAATTACCTTTGTGATTTTTGCAGTAGAAGGAGAGAAACCAGGTACCCAATGAGTGACTGTGATGAGATCCTCCTCACAATCGAACTTCACTTTAATTTCCATTTCTCCATTTCTCCCTTTAATTTCCATAAAGCTAAGAGACAATTAAAAAGGAATTGGAACCCCACACTCTTCGCATATACCTTAATAATAATAGCATGCTTCCAATCACGACACAGATACTTCTGGAAATCATCATGAATTACAAGTTGGGGAAGTAAAGGATTCCCATTTTCATATTTAATGGAAGCTTTTCCAGTCCACTCATCACCTAAGGAAAATCCAGATGAGATTCCATGAAAATTTTTACCCATTGCCCTACCTATCTCCTTTAGTAGGCAGTCTCTAATCGAAAGCGATGGCAATTTATCTCTCGTTTCTTCTGCATTACGTATAGCACAATCCACCAAACCACTAGTATGAGTACCACTATGATTGTCTGGTGATAGACGTCGACTATCACTCCCTAAATTGCCTTTATGATTTTCCTCTTACGGACCTATTACAAAGAGGTAAGGTAATATGTAAAATGAAAAACTTATGCTAGCAACTTAATTATCCATCTATTTCTTCTTCTATTTCACCTCCTGATTTTTGATTAATAAAAAAAGTAAAGTTTAGATGGATTGGGGAAATGTAATTGCAGAAGATCTAATCAGAACTTTGGAAGAAGTGGAGTGGTAAGCGCCTCGTCCTCTCAATTATAGATCTGCTCATGTGATTGGAGAAAAAAGTTAATTTGGAAACATGCAGATCTGGTCACAGTGGAGTGCACCACCGGTGCTCGTACTCCTTAAGGCGCTACGTGAGTCTAACTTTAAAGATTTTAAAAGGTATAGATTAGGAAGCAGAATACACTTACCCTTCTTTACTCCACCCATAAAATATTTCTTACTGTCCAAAATTAAATTGTCAAACTCTAACAAACTCTTTTTATTATCCTCATTTCTAGTGACATCACTAGGATAGTCTCCGATGACACATCTGAATCTAAATTATTAATTCTACAACTTTTTAGTGAGATATCTGACACCAATATAAGTGGTATTACTCTCATCATTTGGCTAATGGTGAGGAAGATAAAAGGTTGGTCAATGGCAAGAAAAAAGAGAAAGAGAGAGAAGAAGAAATAGTCAACTATGAAAGAGAACTTGGACCTTAATTCTCATATACTTAATGATGGAGCCACCAATAATAGCTAGTCTCCAAACTTATAGCAGTAGATTCTACTAGAAGTAAAAATGAAGAAAATTTCATATCTTCAATTAATTGGAAAAATATTGACAGTGTTGGACCCTGAATTTTTTATTTTTTATTTTTTCTTGATTTAATTGTTTTATTATTTTTAGAGTTGAGTCATTAAATTAGCAAGTATGAATAGAAATTAGAATTAATATGGTGTATAATAGGCTAAGTAGTTATTAGACTTATGTTAAAAGAAAGGAGAGGTAAATATGGAAAGCCTAGTTTAATGAGGGGCAAAATGGGAAGAAAGACAAAACAAAAGGGACTGGAATTAAAAGAATAAGAAAGAAGAAAAGAAGAAATCGTGAGAAGAAAAGAAGAGAGGAGAAAAACATAGGGAAGAAAGAAAGAAGAGAAGAGAGTTGTGAGAGAAGCTAGGGAAGAAGAAGAAAACGTGGAAAGAGAAAGAAT
>JANVCQ010000003.1:28623294-28634830 GCA_025531925.1 Erythroxylum plowmanianum
ATTTTGGAGTTGTTCAAGAAAGGAAAAAGGAAGAGGAAGAGAAGAGCTTCCCTTTAAGCTAAAGATCTCTTCAATTGATGAAGAATCAAGGTAAGACCATTTTGGATCTTTTGGATTTTTAGAAAGATTTTAGTCTATGGAGTTTAGAAATGCTTGGGTTTAAGCATTCTAGAATCAATTTTAGTAATTTTGCATTTCAGGATTCTCTATTGGATTCCTATTGAATGAAACTTGGTTTGTTTTAGGGAACTAAGAAAATCCTGCCCAAGAGCAAGGAAAAAGACAACCTTAACTTGGATTGTTGCAAGCGAATGAGGTGGGTAACATATTTATGGTTATAGTGTAATTGGGTAAATCCTTGCCTATGTGTTAAATTGTTGAATTTGGCTTGTTGAAAATACATGATGATTTTGATTTTGTTATATTGTGAAAGAAGCATGATTTCTTTATAAAATTAAATTGTGATTTTGATCAATGTTATGCCATTGAAATATGTCATGGCATTTTCTATATATATAGAAAGGAAAGAACATGAAAGATGAAAGAAAAGGTTTGAAAATATAAAAGCATTTTGGTAAAATGATTATGAGCATGATTATATGCTTCTGTTTGGACAAGAGTGGAACGATTATGTTCGTCACGTGCACGTTGACAAGAGCCTTCTCCAAGCTGCCCACTTGTGGCATATAAGCTCCAAAAAATGGACTCATTATGTTCATGGGGTTTCCTCATTTTGTTTCATGGAACCCTCATGTCATTTGTTGTGCATTGCATCTTTAAATTGTCAAATATGAAGCATATTAAGTATTATATGATATGATTTAAATTTGATGAATGTTTAAATTGCTTGAATAAAGTATGAATGCTAGAATCGCTTGATATATATATACATATATACATACATATACTTGTTTTTGGTCAATTGCCAATGGTTATAAATATATTAGCCACTGAGCTGTGTAGCTCACCCCACGCTTCCCTCCTTAGGTGCAGAAAGAGAAGATTAGAGATCCTTGCAAGGCATTGAAATTCCAAGATAGTTAAAGACTTTTGTGATTAAGTTAGTTTAGGATTTTTTTTATTTTAGAATCATGTCAAGCATAGACATTCAATTGTATCAAGTGTATTTTTGTATTTTGTATTTTGTATTTGTATTAAAGCAAAGGGGTGGTTTTTTAAATGTAAAGATATTATGAAAACAAGCATTGTATTCTGTAATAGGCCCAAGTGATTACTTAAACTTTAATGTGTTCAGTAGTGTTTGTATCTTTGTGACTGAAATTGTTTTATATAAGTCGGGCCAATTTTGATTATCGATTTTTCGCATATGCGTTATTGTTTTAAAAAAATTGCAATGAGTTTCAACCGTTAAATGTCTCCGAATGCTAGGCTCTAGAAGCGGGATCCAGCAATAATTAACTCAATCCACTACAAAATGTTTATATCTATAATCTCAAATTAAGTTTATAATATGGGCACTTCCTTAACTACTCCTTCCATCTCTCAATATCATATGACGTGTCACTCTCCAGTTACTAAAAGGAGAAGATGTTATTCTTGAGTTTTACTATTCGTGTTAGAAGAAAGTATCTGAATAAAAACTATTAAGTAATAATAGTATAACTAGTAATATATTTAGCTTTGTCCCTCAATATGAAAAGGAAAAGCCTTAATTGAATTGCATCCTCTGAAACTCCATTAGTCTTTAATGTATCACAAATCTCTAAAAGATTGGTGGTATGTGCATTTAGATCCTCATCTAGAAAGTTATAAAATTGCACAAGTTGTTGAACTATCTTAATCATGTTGAGCTTGATCTTAAAATTATTGGCCTTTTCTCTTAGTCGATTATTGCTAGTTTGTTTTGCCATAAGTGATGACATAGCACAATCCCCCATAGTATGTTTTTCTACCTACCTTGCATTGTGTTAGGTATTTTTGAACCTCAAAATATTTAGATTTTTCTCCCTTAAATTCCAAAGTAAATTCCTTTCAACATTTGGATCTGATTCGAGTAGTACTTTCGAACTCCTCCGGGTTATAAATTAAAGTTTCTAAATCCTGAAATTTAACTGACAACTATAAGATTAAGAAAGAAAAAAAGTTATAAACTAAATAAATATAAAAATGATTAGATTAATAAGAATAAATAGTTCCTAATATCCTAGTCCCCAGTAGCAGTGTCAAAAACTTGATTTTGTATTTTATAAATTATTCTAAAGATCACAAGGCAAGTGTACATATTGCTCTTGTAATATACGTGTTAATCCCATAAGGAGTATAATTAATAATACTAGTTGTCTTTCTATTATCCAATCTAAAAAATAAATGATTGATTTAAAAAATAATGAAACTAAAATTACTAATATAAAAACAAACCAAAGCAATGAGGAAGAATAAAACAATCAATTAAAAATCAAGATTTAGATGTAAAATTCACATAAATCCCTTCTATTAGTTTCTCTTGATTCAATCATTGTCTTTAATTTCTTAAACTAGTAATTTTTCAAATTTACAACCATGTTTGTTCTTAAGACATACAACCTTTTTCCTTAAGTTGATTGATTGAAATCTCTTTCTAATCAAATGCTTAAGCATGCTTTAATTCATTTTATGAATTCTCTTGATAGATTTGACTCTAACACAAAAGATATATATGGTTCTATCTCTAAGATTTCATGCAACTCTTATTTTTCATATAATGATCTATTCATACATATGATTTCTTAATCCTATATATGAAATTTGAAATCAAATCAAAATGTCAGTATATTTTCAATACACCATAGTAATTAGTCAATAATAATTCAAAATAAAACTTATTCTTTCATTAAATCAAATAATTAACCCAAGCACATAGCTATAGGGTTTGTCTAATCTAAATCTATTATAATTTAGTTAATAATAAGATAAAGAAAACCAATAACTATTAACAAAGAACACAAAATAAATGATCTCATTCTTTTGGATCTTAAAATCTTGATTCCTTCACCTGAATCTTGACGCAAAATTCCTTCTTTTCTCCAAATTTGCTCCCTTCTTGTCTAAAGATGCTTTGCTCTCCTCCTTTATAATGGTCACCCCTAAAAAGATAACTTTTTTCTCATAAAATCCAAAAAATTTCAAAGTCGTATCAGTCTCGTGTCCTTAATAACTCTAAAAACTTTAATTTTATGTAAACAGCACTGCTAACAAGGATCATTAACATAAACTTATGTTAGCCCCCTTTCTGACCATTCTTTAACAATCATGTTGAATATGGTTCCAACACAATATCGTGTTTAGACAGTGTCGCTTCCCATCATACTTACGTAAAAAATTTTGCTCTCACAAGTCCCAAACATGGTTTTGTGTTGGAGAAAATGAATCCATGTTGTGGAACATAGATCTATGTTATGCAATCTGCAGCATTTTGCTCTAACTTGACACAAAATTTCCTAATTTTGTTTCTTTTTCATTAGGGAGTTACAACAAGGCTTAAAAATAAATTAAAAACTAAATTGATTACTAAATCCTATAGAAATCAACCGAACAAAAGCAAAATATTTCCAAAATCATATTAAGAATATAATATATTTGGTAATTATCAATGTTCTACTTGTTAGTCATTAAGATTAGTAAATTTTAAATGATGCAAGAATTAATGGGGAGTAAAAATTCATATTTTTTACATAGAGAGAATGGTTGTGCATAAAATGATTAATTTTATTGTTTTCTTTCTAATACAACGTGTTTTTCTTTATAAAAAGGGGGAGATTATTAAACCAATGGAGGTTCCAATACATGTTTTGATGATAATGTAGTTGTTATTAATAATTATTATGATGTCCTAAAAGAAAGCAATATTAAATAAAGTGAAGAAACACCTTACAAAGACAATAGACAGACGTTCATAAACTTTAAATCCATTTAAGGATAGGACTCATAATAAAGAAGATCAAGGTATATCAAATTCATAAAATCATTTGTAACTTTTTCTATATCTTTTACTTTAGTATTTTAACGCTTTAGGAGCTTTTCGTATATAAACACATTATATTTTAAGCTTAATGCATAAATCTTTCAAATTTTTAAGAGGAATTAAGATTTTAATTTTAAGAAAACTTGTTTGGTCCAAATATATTTCGACTACTTTTGAGTTGTTTTTAGGTAAGGGTTTCGTCAAAGGGATGTGGATTGATCTTTGCAAGAACTTTAAAATATTTGGAAATATGTTTTCAAGCACACTTGTCAACAACCTGGGTTAGTAGTCCACTAATGTATTATTTATGTTCATATTGGTCTAACAATATTTGAATGTATTATGAGTTTGTATGATAGTTTGTATACCATATATGTTAATACGTTGGTTGGCCAATGTGCCAAAGTGGTCGATCAATGTCACTGTTGTTTATTGTTAAATGACTACATTTTGTGTCTAATTACATTTTGGGGCTAGTATGGATAGATACTTAGGTATTCAATTATTAGAAGTATTTATAACATTTAATAGTTTCAACAACATTTTTAAGAGTTTTTGAGCATTTTACAAGAATTCATTTGATCATTGTGAAGTGATGATGAGGCCCTAATCATTAAATGAGCAAGTATGGTTTTTTAAGTGGTAAGCACCATTTAAGGCTACTTTTCTTTTGTTTAATTAATTTAAGAAGATTTTAGGTCACTCTTAACCTTCAAAGAAGATTTTACAAAGATTACTCTTTACTCGAAAAAGATGTTGTAGTCCAAAGGTGTAATTTTCCTTTAATTTTTTACAAAATGTTTAACTTAGCCCTATCATTATTTAAGATACATATTAGTCACTTAGCAATATTAAATAGATCACATTAGACCTGTGATATTTTAAAATGGAACAAACTAATATCTTAACCCTCACTCTATTAAATTTCTCTCAATTTTATGTTAATGTGGCATTAACATATCTTCCGTGATATGCTAACCTAGCATAATGAAGTCTATTTGGCGTCTAATGTGACATTTCTTTAATTTTAAATTAATTAAAAACTATTTATAAATTTTGTAATTTTTTAAATTAGAAATTGATTAAGTTATTATGTTAATGAACACCGGAAAATAACCACACAAATAAGAACCCCAACTCATCTTATCCAAAATCTCCACCTAGTCTCCCCTTTTATTGTTTTTTAATGTGGAAAAGCAATCTTTAGTCTCAAACCCATCAAGCCTAAGGATAAATGGACTCAATGCCCTTTTCTTTTAAAAATTCTTGGCATTTAATTAAGATGTTGTTATAGAGGCTATTATAAACTTCTTTAATAGGGGTTATTTACTCAAGGAATTAAACAAGACTTTCATAAAACTTATTCTAGCTTCCTACTCCTAATTACTTAAGGGATTTCAAAATAACTTCTTATTGTGACACTATATACGAATTTATCTATGAACTTCTTGCTTTTAGGCTAAAACATGTTATCAAGCCCCTCATTAATGGAAACTAAGGTGCTTATATTAAATTAGAAACATTTGGGATAATATACTCCTTGTTCAAGAATTATTTAAAAACTATAGGAGGAAGACTCTCCTAAATGTTGTGAATTAAGGTGGGTCTCTAGAGTTTCATCATCTATACTCTACAAGTATTTGGGTTTTCAACAATTTTCATTAGTTTGATTGAATAATACCTTACAACTATCTCTTATAGGATTTTTGTCAATGGAATTCCAAGTAAACTAATTAAAAGGGATAGAGGAATAAGGTAAGGGACCCCTTATTCCCTTACATGTTTGCTTTTTACATAGAAGTCATATTTAGACTCATAAAGCACATTATCATATTGCAAATAAATTTCAGGTATCATAAAAAATATAAGAGAATAGACGCCTTTAGTTTAGTATTTGCTGATGACCTACTGCAACCGTCAAATGTTAATTCAAACTCTATAAGGGCTATAATGACTGCCACTAACACCTTAAAGAATCTCTGTAGGTAAACCATAAATAAAGAAAAAAAAAAGATGTTTCTTTGCTCTTCTTCTACATCTCATAAGTTTGATTGGTTTTCCTCTTTAACTGGTATCGAGGAAAAATAATTTCCTCTTACTTTTTGGGAATCCCCATTTCCTATAAGAGATCAACATACTCATAGTTCATGCCTCTAATTATCATAATTTAACAAAGAATTGTCTTTCTTTTGCAAGGAGAATTCAACTAATTAATGTAATGTTAAACTCTCTACACATACATTGGTCAACTCACATTGCTATTCCTTTCTCTCTAATTAAGTCAATTAAAAAGCTTGTTAGGAATTTTCTCTATTATGGTACCTCTATCGGTTTCTATATTGCTATGGTATCTTAGGAAAATGTTTTCCTCCTTAAAGATGAAGGGGGACATGATGTAGTTCCTTTAAAACTTAGTAATAGAACTCTTATGATTAAACAAATTTAAAGATTGCTCTCTAATAAGGAATCCTTATGGATCCATTCTCGTTACTTGAGTTAAAAAAATTTCAAGTCTTATGATTCAAGATACGATGCCTCATAGACTATCCAATATTTATTCAAATTAAGGAATCAAATAAGAAGATAGTTTAGGATAAAACTAGGCTATGGTTTTTGACCTAATTTTGGTAATGATTATTTTTGCACCTTAGGTCTATTAATTGAGAATGACAATTTCTCCCAACTCTAGTCAATCATTCCACCTAAAACTTCTATTAGAGAGGTCATTTGAGAGATTAAATTCAATCTTAATTAGCACTCTAGAAACATCATATTATAGTTTGCTCCATGATACTTGGGTACCTTCGCATCAAGTGATAGTATCATATACCACTATTCTGTTAAAATTTTAAACTCCTCTTACAAAGATACATTGAGGCGCAAATCTAAAAAAGTTATATGGTTTAAACTATTTGGCATCCTTAAGCTATGTCAAAGATTTCGTTCATTCTTTGATTGGCTATTAATGGTAAGCTCTCCACTAGTAATAAAGTTTTTAGACATTTAACATGTGACAAATGCATCTTATGCTCCACAACCTTAGGATTATATAACCACCTATTATTTCAATGTGAATATTTTGATTTCTTATATAATGATATTCTTACGCAATTCCATATTACTTGTCCCCTTACATCTTAGATAGAAATTATAGATTGGATAGTATAAAAGAAGTGGAACATTTGTCAAAAGCAAACTTAATTCAAGCTTTTCTTTGAAATACTTGTTTATGATGTTAGGAGGGAAAGAAATTGTCATTTATTTCAAAGAAAAAGGAGATGACAGCAATGACTTCTTAATGAGATTTTCTCTTAAATGAGAGAGTATACTTTAATACTCAATCAATGAATGTCGAAAAGGCTACATCAGCTTGAATTTGAGTGTTGAAATGTCCTAGTGACTATTAGCTCAAGCCCTAATTAATCTAGTTCCTTATAAGGTTGTTAAATATGTTAGCTTTTAAATTTGGTTCCTAGATTCAGAGGTATTGCCCATGTAATCTTTGATACTTATTTCATTATCAATCTATTTATTTACTTTCTCAAAAAAAAAAAACAAAGGGTTTCTCTAGGAATTTGAAACCTGAATGTGGTGACGGTTAGGCTCAAAACTTGATAAATGTTAAAGGTAAATTATCAATTAGCCAATCTTGATCAGAAACTAGTCATTATAATAACTACTTTGTGTGTTAAACAACTATTTGAAACCTTGTATGCTCTAAGTACTTAAGCTTTTGGTTGTTATATAATTTAATGACATTTTATTATTACAAGAACATATTTGAAGAGCTTTCAAGTAGTCCAAGTACGCGTACATTCATTGTGAATTGATTGTGAGTCTAAAAATATTAAAGTGAGCAAGTAAGGTTTATTGAAGTGGTAAAATTCAATTGAGAGATGTTTCTTGTACTTGTTTGAATCAAGAAGGTTTGTAGTTACTCACTACCATGAATAAAGATTTTTACTCGAAGCAAACAAAGGTTCTTATAAAAAGATTTCTCTTTACATAATTGAAAGAAGAATTTAGTGAAATCCTAAATGAGTTTTGGGAAGTAGATATAAGTAAATTTTGTTTGTTGAACTATTATAAATTTAATTTACAATCTTCTATACTCTTTTACATTTTTTGTTTTATGTGATTGTTGTTAACTATATTGTCATTTCATATTATCATTTATTAGAATTTGATCAAATTATATTTTAAAATTATAAAATAATTTAAATTTTTATCGCTTAATTTACCTCCTGCTTAAATACTATTGAGGACTAATAAAAATGTTTTAGTTAGGGATATTGTTTCTCTTCTTACCTTCCTTTTCATTTTCACATCCATTGTTTAATGACAAAACTAGAACTTTCAACAAATTAAATCACTATACTCATACTTCAGTTTTCCATTTTTAAATTACTTCGATTATAGTTTTCACACAAGCAGCTAAGAGTTTTTCTTAACAAATTCAATTTATATTCCTTGGCACTTTGTACGGACAAATAAGGGATTTCTGTGGGCACTTGAAATCTGTGTGGTTATGGTTGGGCTCAAAACTTCAAAAACCACGAAATTGGAACTCGTCTGTAACATAATACCCATTTATAATTGCAACGACAATGGTCCACTTTCTTACTAGAAGGCCCAATACACATTGTATCACTTGCTCTCTCTTTATGGTTCATACTTTATATACTGCTCCAAAAATATCACAAAATTTTCAGATAACGCTAATCAAACGATCTCTCCATCGTCCATTGAACTTCTGCAACACCATGCTCTCTACAGCAGTGACCACCCACCACCCACCACTTTCTTACTCCATCTCCGACAAACCATTCTCCTCTCCGTTCCTAAGCCCTTTTCCTCCTCTCTTTATCTCAAAACTTCCAATCTTTACATCCCCTAAAACTCCTCTTAAATCCGTTTCTGCAACCCTTATTCAACCATCCCCAGCTTCTTCAAATCAACAACAACTCTACCAGCCATTTAGACCTCCACCATCTGGACTTCCCTCGCAATTCCGGTCTCTCGACGTTGCCTCTCAGCTCGAAATTCTCGCTAATAGGCTCGGCCTATGGTATGAGTACGCCCCTCTGATTTCCTCGCTTATGCGTGAAGGATTCACACCTCCGTCTATCGAAGAATCAACAGGTATTTCTGGGGTTGAACAGAACCGCCTTGTAGTCGGAGCCCAAGTTCGCGAGTCTCTCGTTCAATCCAAAACCGACCTAGAAGTTGTTTCTGCGTTTGACACTAGAGGCGCTGAACTTTTATACGAGATTCGGCTCCTAAACGCTGCCCAGAGAGCTGCTGCTGCTCGCTATATCGTAGAGAACGGGTTAGATGCTAAAGGTGCTCAGGATCTAGCTCGTGCTATGAAGGATTTTCCCAGGAGACGTGGAGATAAGTCTTGGGAGTGCTTTAATTATAGTCTTCCTGGCGATTGTTTGTCTTTTATGTACTTTAGGCAGGCTAGAGAGCATACGAATAAATCGGACCAAAGGACTAAGGCGTTAGAGATGGCATTGGATGTTGCAGGGTCGGAAAAGGCTAAAGCTGCAATCTTGAAGGAGTTAGAGCGCGACGGCGAAGGGAGTGTCGGGAAAGATGAGGAAGTGCCTGCCGGGGTTCGGGTTCCGGTTGTGAGGATGAAGATTGGTGAGGTTGCTGAAGCTAGTAGTGTTGTTGTGTTACCTGTTTGTAGAGCAGAAGAAAGGGAAAGAGAGATTTTGGAAGCTCCATGGGAGTGTAAGAGTGGTGGTGAGTTCGGAGTAGTGGTGGCTGAGAAAGGGTGGACAAGGTGGGCGGTGTTGCCAGGTTGGGAACCAGTAGTGGGGTTAGAGAGTGGGGGTGTGGTGGTGGCGTTTCCAGATGCTAGAGCATTGCCTTGGAAGGTGAATAGGTGGTACAAGGAGGAGGCAATTTTGGTGGTAGCTGACAGGAGTAGGAAAGTGGTGAACGCAGATGACGGCTTTTATATGGTGGCGGTTGAAGGCGGCGGTAATGGTCATGGTGGGGGCTTGAAGGTGGAGAGAGGGTCAGCATTGAAACAAAATGGGGTGCTGGAAAGTTTAGGGACGGTAGTCTTGGTGGTTAGACCTTCAAGAGACGAGACCGATGATCAACCGAGCGATGAAGATTGGGAGTGAGACAAGTTGATTTAGCTACGCTGGTCATGATAAAGCAAATTTTGTAGATTGTCAATAATGGGGATTACTTAAAACCATCTTGTTTATGGGGCCGATCTCGATGTCCAATAGCAAGAATTGTTGCGCCACTTTGCCGCTAGAATTGCTTTATACTCTTTCAATAACAAATGCTCTATCATTCATGCCCGTTGCTTGGTGGCAACTCAATTTATATTTTCGTTGTATACGTAATTTCTGATACTTGAAACGATAAAGACATGAGATTTCGAATCATGATGTATACGTATCTCTATTAAGGTCTGGAAATAAGTTATCCGCTTATTAGTAGTCAATACGAGGCCGGACTTTGCCTGAAATGTGAAAAATGGCATACATTCTCCAACTTATTAGTTTGCATACTTTTTGAATACATACAACGCCATTCAGTTTACGATTCAGTAAAGATTATGCTCTACTTGAGATGCGAGAGTTATTCCATCTATGACAAAGTTTATGCTCTATTTGAGATGCTATGCCATGACCGCCATCGCATGGCTCATCCATCAGTTATTTGTTATTTGACCACAATCTTCAATTAAGACAGTTTGGGAAGGACTCCCACTCCCAGACCCAACCTTCTCCATCTCTTTAACAACAACATAGCCATCTACAACTTTACCAAATACAACATGCTTACCATCAAGCCAGGAGGTCTTCTCAGTACAAATAAAGAACTGGGAACCATTTGTGTTTGGTCCTGCATTTGCCATTGACAGCACTCCTGGCCCTGTATGCTTCAGTTTAAAGTTCTCATCAGCAAATTTTGATCCATAGATTGATTCTCCACCAGTTCCATTTCCCCTAGTGAAATCACCACCCTGACACATGAAGTTAGGGATTATGCGGTGAAAAGTTGAACCCTTGTAATGCAATGGCCTCCCTGAACTCCCAATCCCTTTCTCTCCTGTACAAAGGGCGCGAAAGTTTTCAGCAGTTTTTGGAGTGACATCTGAAAATAGTTCCATCACTATTCGGCCAGCTTTGGTCTTCCCTATGAGAATGTCAAAGAAAACCTTCGGGTTTGACATTTTCAATCACCAGCTCAAAACCTGCGCAACAATGGCAAGAAGCTATAACTTCAGCAACCTCAAAAAGCTGTCAAAATCAATAAGCACACAAAAACAGAATTGCTTGCTCTTATTTGAGACGATTGATATTTGTGACCACACATTCATTAACAAAGAGGTTAACAATTCTTGCAGAAACAATAACATTATGCTGTTATCAAAGTAAGAGATTACGAAAATTCAATCCCTTTTAGCCTTTGTTTGGATCCTTATTTGCACAAGGGAAAGGAGAGAAAATATTGAGGGGAAAAAAGGGGAAAAGAATGGAAGAGAAATGGGATTTCCTTTCCCTTGTTTGGATTCCTTATTTACACATAGGAGGGAATTGA
>JANVCQ010000003.1:28657794-28675602 GCA_025531925.1 Erythroxylum plowmanianum
TGAAATGATATGAGAAAGCAAAATTTGGATTTTTAAAATATAGTGATTTTTATATTGTGATTTTATGCTTGCGATGCCAAGAGAGTAGTGAAGTGATCGATTGTAGCCCTCCTTTATTGTAGGATATGTATCGGGATGATCCACGGACGTCCCGGTGTGTACCCTACGGTAAGGGGGAGCTACAAAAAGAGAGAAGCAATTGTTATTGACATTGTTGAGATGGCAAAGGAGGAGTAGATATGAATCAAGAGAATAAAGGATGTTTTTTTTTCTAAATCAACAAAATAAAAGGACAAATAAAAAAGATAGCTTACCAAAGGTTAGAAATTGGCTCTAATATTAACTAACGCGAAAAAATACACGGATTAATATCACCAAGAAAGATAACGTCTAGTAGATAGATTGAAAAATCTGTAAGACCTAGCAAACACAACTTAAGAACCTAAGGTATATGAAACCTTAGACCCAAAAAATGTTGTTTGAAGAACCCTCGAGAGTTGAATGCCATAAAGGATGACCACGCCTTCGATAAGTTTAGAAATGTTCGAAACGAACATAAGACTTCAGAGCAATAAACTCACAAACTCATAAGAGAATTGTTTCAATTTCTAATCAAAAGGGAAGCGTCTTCCCTTACAATGGAAAATGGTATTTATATTATGGGAGTATGCCTAGCCACATAAGGTAAATATCTAAATCAATGAAAATAATTAATTAAAAAGTGGTCTAAAGACTAAATAGGAAACTTGATTCAAAGAGCGGTATTTGGGATAATTTCCTCTAAAGCTCAATTCTTTTGCCAAAATTGTCGAAGGAATAATTTTTGGGATAATTTTCCTTTAGAACTCGATTCTTTGCCAAATTTATTCTTACGTTTAGTCCATGCATGCTATAATGGTCCAACTAAGGTAATGGGACACCTAATTCATATTACCATCCAGTTATTGTCATTTCTACATTCTAAACTACTTCTTTAGATTGTAACACACTATGGATTGCAGGCTAGTTCTAGGAGTTGTTCATGGTGAAAAAAATGACTTTTCTTTATAATATTACACATCGCAAAATGATTTAAACACTTACAATTTGACATTATATTGAGTAATGAGTACTTACAATTTGACATTATATTAAGTAATGAGTATTCTCTCGTAAATTCACATACTATTTCTATTATGTATTTAACTATCTATAATATAAGATGTTGAATGTTTATATGCTACCTATAAGATATGATTAATATTTGTAATATTATTTCCTAATGACAACAATGAATAATATAAAAGTGCAAGCATTTAATTTTCTTAACTTAATTAGATAAATTAAATGATTTAATTTTATATCACATGATTTAATTATATATTAAACCTTATTTTAAATGATTAATAATATGTTAAATATGTTTTATATACAAAAATAATTAATAAATTGTACGTTTCATATAAATTAATTAATAAATTATCAATTTAATGAATTAATTTTGATCTCATTGTTATGATTATTAAAATAATAAATAATATGACATGTTCTTAAATTATACACAATTCACAATGCCAAAATGTTCTTCCATAACCTGTACACCATTATTTTGACCTCATTTCTTTTTGAATTCACAATGCCTAAAAGTTATTAAACTATATACAATTCACACAACAAATTCCAACTTTTAGGCCTAAATTTCCCAATTCATATTTTTATAAACTATTCACAACACACACATGAAACAATCAAAACGTAATGTAATTACAATCTAGAGCAGAAATAAACAACCTAAAGTACACATAAAACTAGACAAATTGCAACCAAGTTAATGAGGATTACAAGCTAGGTCGTTCAACCAGATGCAGATAAGAATTCTATATCTGAATTATGCAATCAGCACCAGGGAGTCGGGGATTGGTTGACTGGAGTCACTAGATGGTGGATGCACAGGAGAGTAGTATGCGTGCATGGTACTATCATTGGTCAAGTTGGTACCACCACTAGTCAGTTGACTAGAGTTAGTGGCCGAGTTGGTACCACTGTTAATCGATTGACTGCAGCTTGAATGCATGGGTGGAGGAAGTGGCAAGCATGTGTGGAAAATTGTGCGGATGGCAATAGATGGGTGTGGGTGATTGGGAGGGTGGCAACATGAAGACTGAAGAGGGTGGGCAACGACGTGAAGACTAAAAGTGAATGGTTTTTGTAACTTTTATTACATAATGAAGATGAATGAACAAAATTTGGTGTCTTTAGGATTTTTTTTCAATTTGCTCTATAAAATTTTAAAATTACTTTTTGGTCCTCCAAGTTTTTTGATATTGTGGGTATCCGTGTATCCCTAACCAATACCATACTAGTATTTTAAATGTCATTCTCCTGATACCAGTCAGTACAAAATAGTACTCGTAATACTATATCTAACTCCGTTAGCCCTTCAAATCCATGTTATTTCAATCAACATTTTAGGGATACGATTTTAAGCTATTTTAATTTTTTTAAGGAAAATTTCATACAAAAGCATTTTACTTAACATTTTAATAGATGAGGCATCTCTTCAAATTAATTAAAGAATGTTACCAAATTGTACCCTCCATTATTAGCCTAAATGAGATGCATCAGGTTTGAGTTGTAAAAGAAAGAAATTTTAGGATCAAACTCGACATTATTAATTTTTTAAATTTAATATGAACACTTTTAATCTTTATCAATAAATTATACCTTCTAGTAGATTAAAAATAGATTAATTACATTAATTAAAGCTTAATTAAGCTTGAACTTTAAAGCTCTAAAGAAGCACAAAGATCAATATGATTGTTCTATGAAAAAAAAGGTCATTATAATGAATGATTACTAATACTCCATAATTTTATCAATATGCTTAAAGGATGTTTAAAATTGTAAACATTACAATTACATATTTTGATTGATATAAACAATGTTTGTAACCATGTAATAAGTTGATGATTAAAAAGAGTAATTATTATTAATTATAGAAAAGGAGGTTTACAGAAAAGTATGTTGTGATTAGATATGTAGGAAGTTTCATTAAAAGATGAATGAAACTTATTTTACAATTTTAACTTTACTTTTTGGTTATGAGAGGGAGTTATATGGTACTTGAAATTTTGATTTTCAATTTTAATTGAAGGGAAATAATTTCAAAAGCTAAGTTTCTAATAAGAATCAAGTTGTCTTTGATTATTTTAATTTATCAACTAGACCAATTATGTAAGTAAGGAAGAAAAAGTTTTACGATGTGCTTAATAAAGTGGTGTGAGAGTTGACTATATGTGAGGAATCAAGTCAAATTGAAGAATAAGTATTGGTTAGCTTGATTAGAACTAAGGATAGAGAAGAATTGGATGTGAATATGGTCTCAAACAAGGTCATGAAAACTCATGTAACTTGCTATATAATTCGATGGTGAGACACAATTCTCAACACAGGTATAGTTTATAACATGTCTATCTTCAAAAGTTACAAACAGATTTACAGTCTTTAACCACCATTGTATCTTAAACCATGCCTAACCTTTTAGAGTTAAACAAGGATATATACTCTTAAAGATGAACATGTGCTAAATCATATCTAGTCGCATTAAAATGTATGTAGTTAACATGAATGTGTTTAATTAAAACCCTAATTTTTATTTAAGTTTGAAAACTATAATTTGGTATTTTAGTATTTAAGGACCTTTTCTTTTCATTTGTAAGACATCTTTTATTAATACAATTGTGAGAGTTTTGTCTTTGGTTCTTCAAAGAACTTTTAGAACTTATCAAGCTATCAAATTATGAATTTTAATTAGTTTTCCAAAACAACGAGTCAAAATTCTTTCATACCTTTAGTTCATGATTATATAATCATTAGATCAAAGAGTTCTATCCTTAATTTGGTTTTAGCTTCCTTGTTGCCTGATTATAAATTAAGTGTGTTGGGTTCAAGGTTTTATTCTTAGGGTTCAAATTAGTTTGGTATCAGAGTTTTTGTTCAAAAATTGGGTTATGTCTATCTTTTATTTGTTCTTATTTATTGTTCTTGTTTCTTGATTCCTTCTTTGTTTTCTTCCTACATTATTTCTTGTTCCTATATTTGCTTATTTCTTCTTTAGTTCCTTCTTGTTTTTTCTTAATGTCTTCCTTTTTGTTGAATATCATTTGAAGTCTACAAATAAAGGAATAAAGAATGTTCATATGATCAAAATTGAAAAGAACAGAAATAATTGATCAATAATTGTTGGGAAAGGAATATTTCTACTGCTAAAATTTCCTAACCTTTTCTTTTTAAAAAGTCTTATTCTAGTAACAATTGGGAAATCGTATTAAAAATATTCCTAGCATGTTTTGAAATTCATGAAGATTGCATGTTTTGAAATTCATAAAGATTGTCTAAGTATAGCTTTAATCAGGCTCCATAATTGATTGCAATTGTTCGTAATCTTTTGGAACCTTTTGTTTTGTTTTTTATTATTGGTCTTTTACTTCTCCTTTCCTCCATTAACATTTGAGATTGGTTGAACATCATGAGTTTATTTTCTTGGTTTGCTTTAATTAGTTTGATAAAGAATCAAAAGAGAAAGTAAGCGGTAATGGTTATATTTGTCCTAAACTAAAACTTTGTATATTTGATTACTATAATTTATACTTTTAATCAACATTACAAAATTAATTAAATTCCTAAATTTAAAGTATAATTCACCTAATCTTTAGCATATTAAATAGACCTATTTTGGTCTACATGAGAAATAGACAAATGATTTCTTTTGAAAAAAAACTTTTTGCAATAATTACGCATTAATGTAAGTCAAGTTGGAGAAGCAATAAGAGAAGGCAAGGATTGGCGCACTACCAAACGATCGAAATTTATGAAAGAGTGCTACTAAATAATATTGTGCAAAAGGAATTTGTTCATATACTTTAAGGAGTTAGCATAGATAATTCTACCCATTTGAGTCGGGAGCAATAAGGATTTATAGAAACTAAGCTATAACAAGAGCCAAAGTCATTCAATCTTTTACTCCAATATTGTTGAAAGATTTCTCGTTCAAATTATAGCAAATTTGAATACCAATCCTTGTAACTCAAAAATAGTTAAAACTTTCTCTTTAGTTAGGATTTGAATTTTAGCGAAGTCTTTTAAACTTTTCCACGCAATTATCAAAATTTTGAGGAAGATTTTTGACAAAATTCTTAATACTTTCAAAACATGGCGTTGTTATTACTCTAACTCATTTTTAGAAGTCGTTTCTTTGGTCTTTATATTGAGTATGTTTATTTTCAAAGGCGTTGAATATTTACATTATTTTAGAAAGTATGCAAGATAGAATTGTAATTATATTTCAAAATTTAATGATGAAATGAACGAAATTTTGAGCTTGTCTCACGTAATCAAACGAAAATTATAACCTTCAAGTTGAATAATTTTATTTAAGTCGGTGGCAATAAAATTGTGAAAATTATGAGGCTCATTTTAATTGCATGGAAAGTGGAAGATAATGATTGTAAGAGTGAGAGGAATTAAAGTTGCGTTACAAGAAGAAGAAAAGCTTAGCACTTTCAAAGACAACTATGGTGTCTATTAATGTTGAATTGAAGTGTGTGAATCGGAATTAACTTCTTCCGTATGAAAGAAATTGGAGTTAAAAACAATAGTGAGTGAAAAATAACGAGAAAAGACAAGAAGACTCCAAGTACTACAACATTAAGAAACCACTAAAGGATGCCAATCACGTCCAGACAATTACCCCAGCTTTTACTCATGTTTGTAATAATCTATAATATTACATTCAACATTGCCTTCTAAACGGATAATTACATTCACTTGCATCCATAAGACAAGGACGTGCACCTCAATCTCTTACCAGCACGATGACTTACTAAAATTAAAAGACTTTTGTCCTCAATACATACGTGGCGTCATTCTTAGATTTATTTACTTTAAAATAAAAATCCAATCTAATTTTGATAACTTTAAAAATATAAAGTAATTTTATGTCACTTTAGTGAAGATTAAAACTTATGGGCCGTAAAAAGTAAGTACTAGACTCTATTTATATAAAATGTAGATGAACATTATAATTTTAATGTTAAGCTACGTAGGGTTATATTTTCTATTTGGGATTATATCTTATTATTGAAGAAAAGTTTTAAGAAATGAGCATCTCCGTTTTGTTTTGTTTTGTTTTGTTCTGTTTCGAGAAACAATAAATAAATAAATAAATATAATTAAAAGTAAAAATACATTTAAAAATAAATAATTTGAATTTTTCATTATAATTTATAATAATATTTGGGGGGTCATTTTTCTTCTAAATTGTCCGCCCAATGTTTTTATTTATTTATTCATCTTCCATGCCTCGAGTCCACCACTCGATAAGATTAAAATATAGTAATAAAGACAGGGCTACGTAAGTCGGTCAGGAGAGTGCGTGGGCATACTCCCTAAGTCGAAAGGAAACTCAAGAAACATCCCTTCCATCTCTCTGTAGATAAACCTGAACTATATAATCCTTCTCTTCATTTCTTCTTCAAATCTTATGATTCTCTAAACACTGTAGGCTAGGTTTCAAACCTTTCATTCTCTTCTACACTTGAGAACCGCTAACGACTACTGCTACTTCAGTTTGCTCCTTGCTTTTCTAAAGCAAGTTTATTCGCTTCTTCTTTTCTCTTTCTTCTTTCAGCTATTGATCATTCTTTCCATCCTTTCTTAGTTTCATCCAAAACCAGTCCTTTCCCCTGCTGCTTAGATTGATGTTTACTGTTTATATCTAGAATCAGTTCATCTTCAGTTCCCCAGAAGATTCAAGAGACAAAATTTCGACCTTGCAGGCCATCTGTGCTCATTAATCTTCTTTACCTTTTGGTGTTGACAACCATGGCGAATCCGTGGTGGACGGGCCAAGTGGGTCTTCAAGGAATGGACACATCAACAAGCTCATCGTCACCATTGAAGAAGCCAGATCTAGGTATATCCATGTCCAACACCAATAGAGAAGCAACAGAGAGTGGTGTTGGAAGAGAAGAAGAGCAAGAAGAAGAGAGGGAACACAGCGACGAGCCTAAAGAAGGTGCTATAGAGGTGCCAGCACGCCGGCCACGGGGCCGGCCACCGGGATCCAAGAACAAACCTAAACCTCCCATTTTTGTCACTAGAGATAGCCCTAATGCCCTCAAAAGTCATGTAATGGAAATAGCTAATGGGTCTGATATTGTTGAGAGTTTAGCTTGTTTTGCAAGGAAGAGGCAAAGAGGAGTTTGCGTGATGAGTGGAAGTGGCATGGTCACCAATGTAACTCTTAAGCAACCTTCTGCTCCTGGAGCTGTCATGGCACTTCATGGTAGGTTTGAGATTTTGTCACTGACTGGCGCTTTCTTGCCTGGACCAGCGCCTCCAGGGGCAACCGGGTTGACTATATACCTCGCCGGAGGGCAAGGGCAGGTGGTGGGTGGTAGTGTGGTGGGATCACTTGTGGCATCAGGACCTGTTATGCTGATATCAGCGACTTTCTCAAATGCTACTTATGAGAGGTTACCGCTGGAGGAGGAGGAAGAAGGTGGAAGCGGTGGTGGTGGCCAAGGGCAGCTCGGAGGTGGTGGCAGCGATGGTAGTGGCGGGGGAATGGGGGATCCGGCATCATCAATGCCGGTATTCAATTTGCCTCCAAATTTGATGCCTAATGGGGGACAATTGAGCCATGAGGGATATGGAGGGTGGCCTCATGGAAGGCCACCCTATTAGCTAGCAATCAGAAACAAAAAGATGAGACCGATAACGTTAATTAACAGAAATTGGGAAAACTTTAAGAAAGGAGAAGCAGCAGAGTCAAGATTCATCTAGCTTAAAAGGTTATAATCGTGATGATTGGAACTTGGGAGGAACGACCAGGTAACTTAGAAATGAATAAACCATATTCGTATTCTGTACATTTCCTGGTGTGCTATGACCATGTGTATCCACTTATTCTTAAGAGTGCAACTTTCCTTCTTCTCTACTCCAACTTCTTGTTGGGAGACTAATTGGGAATATCGCGACTGCTTTCAAATAATAAATTTGCTGCTTCCTTACATCTATCTCTGTTTGATATCTTGTTAAAAAGCAAGGGCGATTATCATTCTGGTTTTGTTGATGCATTAAGTTGACATTTAGAAAGAGCTATGGACATTTAGAGAGAGGAAGGAGAGACTTCTCTAATGGCATGAGAAAGCACTTTCCTAGGAAATAAAACATGAAAACAGACTGATCAAATTCAAGTATTTGTATTCTTTGCAGAATAGGTATACGTCTTTTGGTTGATTCTGCTTGTAGAATTACATATCTTCATTCCATTGCTTAGACAACTATGTATTCTCATTTTTAGCTTTCTATATGCCATTAGCAGATACCTACGTCAGTTAAAACTTAGCAGGTTTTATTTTCTTGACTTCCATCTTCTGCATGTTTGTATATAAACATCCTAAAGAACAACTGCTGACTTACGCAACTAGAAAATTATGTCAGTTTAGACATTTTTTCTCATGCAGTATTAGTTTCTCTCAGACTTTTGCCTAATCTTAACTACGCATCATATCAGTAGTCTAAGAGTACCCTTTCTGTTCCTTTCCTAAAATCTCTTATGTAATTTAATGTTTCTTTGCTCACATGAGCTACATTGAAGGATATAAAGCATCCTCGTAGCCAATCAAACGTAATAATAAAAATGCTAGGTCGGGTTAAGTTACATAGAAATTCTCCATTTACATATTTAATATATCAGGGATGGGTCCCAATCTATTAGTCCAAGGATCATTTTAATTAAATGGTAAGTAAGAGGCAAAACTACCGTCGGTAGGATGATAAATATTAATAAAAGAGGCTTGTCATTTTTCTCTTCTGACATTGTGTTTAGACTATATAAGACAAGAGAATCCAATCATCTAATGGAAAGTAGTCAGAAAACGATGAAATGAAGGATGACCAACGGCATTGACCATGTAATGAACTCGAAGGAGAGAGTTTGCCTGTTTCAGTTTGTGTTTACTTTCATTTTCGAACTTGAAGGAAGTAGTTGAATCAACTATTGGAAAATGTATGTCAAGCAAATAAATTGATTTGGTGAAGAAGGTAACTAGCAGATATATATTGCATCTATGGTCTAAATCTCCTACGTTATACAACTTTGAATCAATCAAATAAGCTTATGAATATCAAATGCTGGCATGGCTTTCAGGAATTATTTTTAAGATCTATGTTTATGCATGATCCTTGAAGATTTTGCTTGTACATATTTTTGAACCGTTCTCAAATTAAGAGCTTAATATGATGAGTACCATAAGTAGTCGTTTTGTTGTTTTCTTTGCTACATTTAGCTTGTAAATGAGAAAGTCTTTCCTACCTTGTTGTTTTAGAATTTAACTTCAAGAGGTTCCTATAGTTCAATAATTAATCAAATAGATCCCTTTTTGGATATTATGCCAGTAATTAGACCACGTCCTCTGTAAATTTTATCAAAATACAATTGATAGATAATAACTTGTATGCTACAAATAGTTTTATAATTAAGATTATACTGGAAGAAGGGTCTAATTTAATTATCATCAAACTGTGAGAATCTTATAAAAATAAGTCAAAAACCACAATACAATGGTATTGTGGCATTAACCCTTCAAGAAAAACCCAAGTCAATGAAATTTAATCCTACTCCAATCTGGCTCTAAGAAGCTCCTACAAGAGCTAACTTCCATGTATTCATACAAACGCATATGTGCATTGGCCTTATAAGGGAATGAAATATGAGAAAGACAGGTGTGTATACATCCATTCTCATGGAGCATGGAACCAAAATTGCCTTTAGTTGCTTTTTCTTTTCAGAAACTAATAAATAATATTTCTGATCCCTTAGAAACAAGAAACGATGCAGAAAACAGATCATCACCTATACTCATGGTGACACGTGAAACATAACTAAGAGCATTTACGTTTAATTTGTCGCATAATATTGAGTAATTAGTTTATGACATGGAATTGGATACAGTAAAATGAGTGATAATGCTACTTAATTTGAGTTAAGATCACTAATCTGACAGAAAAAGAAAAGAGGAAGGCACTAAAGCCAAAGTTTGGGGTTAAGATCTCCACAGTGTCCAGGAAAGGATGTCTTCTTCGCTCAAAGGATCCAAGAGTACTTATTGCAACATAAAGGACCCTCTTCACGTGGATTCACATGTCATTGTTAATGAACCCTAATTAATATAATATTGTTGCCCTACTGCCTGGTTACTTGTATTCAACATTCTATGGGAAAAGCAGTAGAGCACTTTGATTCCCATGTTGGGTTATAATTAATAATAAAATGGCTTTTGATTAAAATAATCAGCAATAGCTCCTCCATTCTTTGAATCAGTTCTACCTCTCTTTATGAATTGTTGTTTCACCAACATTTCCAAGCCCTACAATGTTTGGAAGTTCTAGGAGCCAATCATGTACAGAACTCACAAACAAATGAGAACCATGGCTTTAAGGAAATCTAAACCACCAGATAAAAACTTAATTATATATATATATATGATTAATAAAGCATGATTTAGTACAACCACTTAATTTAATAACAACAATAATGGGGAATCATGCATCATCACTCGAAATTGTACAATATTTTTCAATTTTTAATTCCTCAATGCTTTTTGTAAAATAAATATATTCATCGCGTGCATCTGTGATGGAATACACGTCGATTCGGACCAGATGAGAAACCTCTTGACCTAATATTTTAATTAAGGTTAGGCTACATCATTTGCTATGTACATCTACTTCTTCCTCCTCTTCAATTGCAATCTGCCACATTGTTAGATGTGTGTTGCTAATTTATTTTAAGAATCAATGTTGGCTTACTTAATCAATATAATTGACTTGCCTATAAACTTGGTGACTTGATTATGACATATTCCGATACTATACAATGATATGTTGATGTCATTACCAGCTACTCAGCAACTAGCTTTGATTTAAGATTTAAAGTTATCTTCAATAGTAGGTGTGTTAGTTATACTTTGGACCAATCAATGAAAAGAAACAATCTTTGAAGAACAAACCAAAGACAAGTACACAATTGTTTTCTTTGATCATCCCATTAAAATAAGTTTTTTTTTCTGTTTTCGTATAGTAACAACCAAACCAAGTAGCAAATTTCTTTTAAAACCATTCCTGCGTATAAAAGTAGTTCAAGCAAGTCACCAAGAGAATGGTTTTGGAGGTGGCATCACAGTTCAGACAACTGACCTTAATTAGCTTATCTATTTTAGCAACTTCTTGTGTTTTACAGGACCATTTATTTATGCCTCATCTTACCTAGCCCCAACTTCAGCGGAACCATATTAGCATCAAACATCAATTTCATTAGGATGCTTAGACAAATGAAATAGAACTTCTCTTTCTCTTTTCCCGAGCGTGAATCCCTTTATAATATGAATTAGTTCACACATTATCTACTTCCTTAAAGAAACAAAAGATAACTATTAATGTAACAATTATGAATTTATATTTACACAGTTGCACATCTCTTGGGTTCAAAGTTGATGGCAAAAACAAAATACCTTTTTTTTTAAATTAGGTAAAAACAGAAAACGAATAATTGTATATTCCTATTTTATATATTAGAACACGTTATAAATCTTATTTATTGTTTAACACGTAACAATTGTATATTTTAAATAAATATATTTATAAAATCAAAGACAAAATATGAATTATAAGGAGTAACGTGGATTGTTGTTATGATTTTTTTACTTACCCCTTAGTCCAATTAAGTTGAATCATAAAAACTTCCTTCTTCTTCTCTCTAAAATATTAAAGAGGATTAAAATCTAATTCATGACAAAATAAACTTTAATTTTCTTTTGAATGTTATATTCTTCTTAATTAGTATGTTCTACTTTTATTTAAAATGTGATTATATCTAAATCTTATTTAGAAACAACCTCTTTATTGAGTAGCTAATTAAAGGTAAATTTGTGTATTACTAAATCTCGGGTGCTAGTGAGATTTCTATTTGAGGTTATTATTATTTTTGATCCTATCTAGTTCAACACCATTTGATTACGAAAGATTTAAAGCATTGAGAATTTGTCATTATCATGAGCTAAGCACTGGGAATTTGAGTATAAGGTTAGAGAATGTGGGGCCGAAATGAGGACAGACGTTATGACTACGACGGTGAATAAGCCCAAAGAATTAGAAGGCAAAAAATTCCACCCATGTACAATCAATCGGGCACAGGGATTGTAGCTCCAACCAATGGCCAAAGGGTTTGCATTGGATTTGAAATGTTGAACTTGTTTTGGTAAACGTACGGCGGTATTATGTTAGTTGATTTGATAAATGGATAATATTAGTTATTTATTAAAGATGTTTTGTAAAATTAGTTGTTTAGTATTAGTTGTTGATGTGTAAAATGACTTATGAGGATATGATTTAAAAAATTATAAAGACATGAATATTTATTTCTTAATATTTCGTTAAATATTTTTATAATAATTTAGAATTTAAATATTTAATTTTACAAAAAATAAGTTTAATAGAAAACATCATAATAATAATAATAATAATAATAATAATAATAATAATCTAACATTAAATTCTCCATCAATATGAATGATGCAGTAAGTTACATCATATTAGTATTTTTTCAAATCATATGTATAAATTTTATTATTTAATAAATTAAAATTCTATAATTATAGTATGACATAGATACAATATATAGTAGTTATATACTAAAAATATTAATTTGATGTGACTCTTTGTGTTCAAAAACTTAATATTATGGTATTTTTAAATGTAAACTAATATTATAAAATTAAAAAGTTTAATTAACCATTTTATTATATTTTTCCAAACTTCAGGACAATCAAAAAAGCCAATTTTAAAAACACATAAAGCAAAAGTAGCGAGTAAAGGATAATACTGTCATTAGGTAAACAACTAACCTCAAAAAGTTCTTCTTATGGAGCTTTTAAAAATCAGTTTATTGGAGTTAAATAAGTTAGCTAATAAACCAGTTATCAAGCACATCAATAACTTTTTAAGATAGACAAAAAGCTAACTTTTAGTCAATAAACTAAAAACCAACTGATAAGTTGTTTGTCAAATACCTCCATTGTAAGTTTAGCCTTATAATTATGCTTATTTTAAGTTTTTATTAATTTGGAATCACAATGTTTGTTTACTAAAACTTAAATTTTATAATTATTTTTATTTTAGAAGAATGAGTAATTTACATATAAAAAATCTACGTTATAACTTAAATTTTAAAATATTAAATTATAAATAAGTTCTCGTATATAAATTATTATATTTTATTTAGTTATTTTAACGCCCTTTCTTATATTAAATAACTTCATTCTTCTTTACTTTTAAAGTATTTAAATATTCATTTTGCTTGATTAATGTTTTATTAAAATTTAAACAAGGACTTATTTTATCCACAATTTCCAAAATATCTTACTCCAAAATTTTGTTTGAATTTTAAATATTAATTAAAATAGAGAAAAATAATTTATATATGAATAAATTCAGACTATAACTCAACTTTTTAAGATATTAGATTTTGAGAGGTCACAAAATATTGAATTTTGGATGGCAAAGGATGGCTTCCAAAGCCATTAATTGCCATTCCATCCTGTTTTAAAATAGATTCCCAAATAATAGCCTGAGTTATTTGGGCCATTCCATTCCATTCCCTTCCATCCCTCCACCGACATCCAAACATACCCTAAAGAAAGAGGGGAAAACAAAGTCCCAGCACAACAGAAGCAATCATTTAAAGCCAATCTTGGTAATTCAGGCCCTGATAGTCAACAATTATAACAAATGAGATAAGCTACTTGCAAACACATTAATGCACGAGGAAATTTCGGAATTGACAAAACAAAGAAAAGACAAAAACAATCGCTGCCAAATGCCAGTTTCAAGGAAGACTCGGCCTCTCTGTAGAAAAACCAATGCAGAGATGGCGATGACTGGTGGGGGTTGTGGCGGTGGAGAAAGTGATGGTAAGTTACAAAAGAAGATGAAATCAAATCTTAACCAGAAGTCTCGAGTTCGAGTCTTGAAAATGGAAAAATTTATTTGGTCAGCACTTTATTTCTTACAGGTTGACCCAGTACAAGCGGGGATTAATCTGAGAGTGGATGACTTAAAAGTACCTTCTTACAATTAGGACCCTCCTAAAATACCTCGTAGGCTAACAAAAAAAAAAATTCTTAAATATACCTCCCTCGGCGAAGAGCTAGCCCCATAAGGCTTACAAGTCCCAATCCACGTTGTGTTTATACAATTTGAACTCGCGATGTTAGACAAATTTAGGTTTAGGTGACTCTGACATCACGACGTTAGGCAAACTCAGGTCCAAGTGGCTCTCATACTAAACCCCCGGCAAAGCCTTGGTCAAACTAAATCTTAAATATTTTATCCACTTATATATATATATATATAAAGTCAGCTTTGGCAGCAACAAGTACATACATATATATATATATATATATAAGTCAGCTTTGGCAGCCACAAGTTGGATGACGAAATTCAGAGCACCTACATTGGTCAATCTAGTGGTGGGTGACCTAATCCCTACAAGATGCTACGCTCTTCGACTGATTTTCTTGTCCAAAGACTATCCAGTCAAAAGAAGTTAAAAGGTTCTTTAAGCTTCATTTGCTTAATGCCCAAATAATAATCTCTTAAATTAAATTGACTTTTTAAAATTTGCATAAATTAAATTAAAATATTTTAAATATAATTAACAGATGAACAAAATGAACATCCATATAACATTTAGTAAATACACAACATTAGTAAACATTAGAATTTACAAGGCAATTCTAAGGTTTACATCACAGATTTAGTAAAAACTTGGGAGGGCATTAAGAGAAAAACAGTCAATTTTAAGGACAATAATCACCTTTCATCTCTCCAAGCTTTCCATTCATAGTAACAAACCTCAATACTACTCAAAGAAGAAACTTGGGGGATGCTTTCTTAAATACCCACTCTCAACTCACTCTTTCAAATGAGCGACTTTGAAATCTAAAATTAAATTGAACATTACTCTGGTGCCATGCAAAACACCACCTTTGTAGAACCAGCAGGCAGGCATAAGCTCTGAAATCTTCTAAAAGAAGCATCTTGATTACCACTTTATATCGGCTTTTGAAACTTCCCATGAACCCACACCCTTCTCATGATTTTACCTTTTCGGCGGTTTATAGACTGAATGCAGCAATACTCAAGCTCCAGCTACATGTACGGAAGCAACATCATCAACCAAAAAAGATTTCCTTTTTAAACTCTCAAGTCCAAAACACTACAATTTATCTAAAAGTTCCTCAAGCATACACAGTTGCATAAAAAGTTGACGTAGAGATGCATAGACTTGTCAAGAAAGTGAACCATAAAATAATTGTTCTCGTAAACAAGATTGTGAGTTTCCTTTAGTTCTAGTCACTGAACCCTGGCTGCCAGCCAAATGGAATGTGATGCCATGTATAATTGTGTACAGAAACTGGACTAGTAGAATGATGAATTTTCATGATAATGTAAGAAAAGCTGGTTACCTCAATGAAGCCTGCATCCACAAACAGATTCCTGACAAAATCTAAACAGAAGAAATAAGAACGAGTTCCATCTGATCGCATGTATTCTCGAAATCCCACTTTCTTCTCAGGTTCAAAGCGCAGCATTGTCATGTCATATAGCCCTAAGTTTCGTCAAACTGAAAATTTATAAGTGCAACCAATTGTAGAGCTTCATAATTAATAACATATGAAAACTAACAATTAAGACACCTGAATAGCACATTCAAATGTCACATTCGTTAGGCAGTAGTTGAATACTTGTTTTTTCTATTACCATAATCCCTAAATAAGAGCAAGCCTCCAGGCCTCAACACAGAAAAGCACTGCATTGCAGCTTTTGGCATCCTTTGAACTGGTACTGCTGATAAAGTGAATATCTGGCAAGAACATACGGCAAGGAGCAATTCATTACCAAAGAGTTCGCAAATTTTGTAAAAGCCAGATCTGTTTGAATATTATCTAAATATACAAGGCGAAACACAGGGGAAGAGTCCATAAGTTGATTTAACGTGACTGCAACTGTAAAGTTTAATTTTAAGGACACAAAGACCACAAAGGGTTTTTAAGGGTGTTATTCATTAGATTTATAATAGTAAGGCAATATTGTATAATAAGAAAACACAATCTTGCTTGTTAGTATCGAAACAACTTTATTATTAAGCACGCACATATTTCTATATGGAATGCATTATACTTATATTCTAAATACTAAATCTCTATGATTTCCGGCATTTCCTCTCAAGATAGTAAGTAGGTGTTCTCAATGTCCAGTCTGGGTATGAATTTTGAACTAGCAAATGAGGATTTTTTTTAATTAAAATTTTGTATAATTTTTCAATTGGTTGGTTAGTTTTTCTTGTTGAATATTTTTTCTTTTTTTTTGCTGTTTTTTTTTCCCCTTTTTGATAAACCCTAAAACTACTAACATGTGCTTTGCGCAAGATCTAGTCGCGGGACGATTTATAGGGAAATTCTCTCTTTCTTTGCTAGAGTTCTTCCCCTTCCCCTTCATAGGTCTTATGGTTGTTGCTTAAAAATATTGTTTTTGACAAACTTTCCGTTTTCGTAGAAAAATTTTGACAGCCATCATATTCATCTTAGTGCCTTTCTTATGTTAGACCTTTGGCTTCTTCTTTCAATATATTTCATTTAATTTTCAAAAAAAGAAAAAGAAAGTTGTAACTTATTCTCCTACTAAAAATAAACTTCTGGAGATAATAGACTTCTTCCTAAATAAGATAACTACTGCAAAAACATAAGAGAACTCCTTAATCAGCTACTACTTTTAGCTCCTAATTGTTCTCTTTGTATATTTCTTCCCTAAGAATGCATCTTGCATATCATTACTCCCCTTCTGGACAAAGCACTTTTCCCCAAGCCCAAACTTAAGATGGATCTTCTCAAAATCTTCACAGAATTTTCAGTAAGCCTCCTCCTCCTCATCTTCTCCAGATTTTATCAATTCTACCAAAAACAGCTTCTTATATTTATTTCCACGAGAGAATGCTTCATCACCATTGAAACAAAGCCCCTTTGCCCTTCATTCGTCCATCTTGGTCTTTGTTTACTTCTTAAAGAAAGGCTTGTTTGTGCTGCAGATACTGGATGCGATCCCAGAATTTCCCTTCCCTATAGTTCTTCAGCGGATGTTTTCAGTTTGCTCCAAGCAGGTGTTGCCTTATGATTCCTCCTTAAGACAACCTAGTTGCTCCTCTACTTCGTTTCATAAAGTGCAGGCCAAATTCATAACAACTCCTAAGCTGATTGACTGTTGCAATTTTCCTCCTTTTTTCATCAGATCAACAATGAATAAGCTAATTTGCAGCTTGTTAGTGAGCTCTATAATCTGGGCCAGCAAAGATTGGAACTCCTTCTAATAATTCTCCATCTTTCCTAACTATTTTAAGTTGGCCAATTCATCTAACTGGTTAAGGCTTATAGGAGGACCGAACCTCAGGTGAAATTGCTATGTGAATGTCACCCATACTCGCCTCCTCTTGCTTTCCCATTAAGACGAAATGCTACCAGCCTCACTTTCTCTTCTGCAGGTGTTCACTGATTTTCAAAGAACTACTCACATTTATGGATCTAAAGCAACAGATATCAGTACCGTCATATGAAAGACATTTTAATTTAGAATATGTTAGGAACTCTAGCTTGAATGTCTAGAGATCCAAATACTATTGATAGAAAATCAGTGATACACACTGCTATTACA
>JANVCQ010000003.1:28693177-28726518 GCA_025531925.1 Erythroxylum plowmanianum
CCCTAATTTCATACTAACCAAAAGACAATTTAAATTGCAAACCTATTTAATAGGGAAAAAGGGATCGGGGTCTAACAGACCATCTGTCTAGGGATGAAAAGCAATGCTAAAATTCAATTTGGTTCCTAAAGCTTCTTGCAAACTTTCCTAAAATCTTGAAGTGAATCGAAGGTCTCTATCAAAAACTATAGAATCTAGAATCTCATGTAATCTTACTACCTCATCAATATACTTCTTCGCTAGCACATGTAGAGAATCAGTCTATTTAATTGCTAAAAAATGGGCTGATTTTATCAAACGATCAACAGTAACCCATATGGTATTATGCTTCCTACTAATCTTGGGCAAACCCATCAGAAAATCTATGATTACTCTGGCCACTTCCACTCAGGAATGGACAATGGCCTTAACTTGCCTAAAGATACCTAGTATTCAACCTTGACTTGTTGATACACTAGATACTTACTTGCATATTCTGCTACATCCCTTTTTATGCCTTTCCACCAGAAATGCTCTCTCAAATCCATGTACATCCTGGTGTTACATGGGTGCATGTCATAAGGTGCATTGTGTGTCTCATCCAGTATCTCATCCTTCACCCCTTGACATTCGGAATACAAAGTCTTCTTCCTATAACCATGAGTCCATCATCTCTCACTACTACTTCAGACTTCTTGTCATTTTGAATTTCTTCTCGGAGCTTGCTTAATTCTGCATCTTGTGCTTGTAACTCCCTAATCTTCTCTCTGAGTATCGGTCTCACTCTAAAAGTAGCAACAATACACTCAGGTTCCTCCTATTTCAAACTTATTTAAAATTTAGCCATCTCTTTCAATAAAGGCAAATAAACTGTCTGAACATGGGCTATTAATGATTTCCTACTCAAAGCATCCACCACTACATTTGCCTTTCTTGGATGATACTCAATCAATAAATCATAATTTTTAATTGGCTCTAACCATCTTCTCTGTCTCAAATTTAGTTCTGTCTGACTCAATAAATGATTGAGACTTTTTTGATATGTAAAAATCTTTGTTTGAACTCCATATAGATAATGTCTCTAAATCTTTAAGGCAGAAATCACTACTGCTAATTTCAAATCATGGGTCGGATAATTCAGCTTATAAGGCTTCAGTTACCGTGAAGCGTAAGCTATCACTCTGTCTCCCTGAATCAACACACAACCCAAACCCTTTCTCGAAGCGTCGCTATACACTGTATAACCCTCATCTCCAATAAGTAAAGTCAAAACTAGAGCGCTTGTTAATCTGTGGTTGAGCTTCTTAAAGCTCTTCTGACATTCATCATTCTAGATAAACTTTTGATTCTTCCTCAATAACTTGGTCATCGGAGCTGCTATCATAGAGAATCCTTCCACAATCCTCCTATAATAACCTGCCAGATTCAAAAAACTCCTCACCTCTGTCACTGTCTTGGGTGCATGCCAATTCACTACTGCTTCGATTTTTCTCAGATCAACATGTGCCCCATCCTTCGAAATTACATGTCCAAGGAATATTACCTCATGAAGCCAAAATTCATACTTGCTGAACTTAGCATAAAGCTCCTTCTCCCTTAGTGTTTGCAACACTATCTTGAGATGCTCCTTATGTTCCCCTTCACTGTTAGAATACACCAAAATCTCATCTACAAAAATGATGAAAAATTAATCCAGATACTTCTTGAAGACCTTATTCATAAGATCCATAAAAGCAACTGGAGCATTAGTCAACCTGAACAGCATGACTAAAATTTCATAATGTGCATACTGTGTCCTGAAGGCTGTCTTGTTTACGTTAGACTCCCTGATTTGGAGCTGATGATAACTTGACTTGAGATCAATCTTTAAAAATACCTTTGCTCCCTGCAACTGGTCAAACAGATCATCTATTCGAGGCAAAGGGTACTTGTTTTTAATGGTCACCTTGTTGAGTCTCTGGTAATCAATATACATCCGCCATGTTCTATCCTTCTTCTTAACAAATAGAACCAGTACTTCCCAAGGTGACGAACTCGGTCTTATATACCCCATCTCTAACAGTTCTTCCAACTATTCCTTAAGCTCCTTTAGTTCAGTTGAAGCCATTCTATATAATGGTATAGAAATAGATGGGGTACTGAGAATCAAGTCAATGGCAAACTTGATTTCCCTCACTGGTGGCAAACCAGGAAGTCCTCTGGGAACACGTTTGGAAACTCCCTCATAGTCATAAAATCCCCTAACTTCCCTTCATTTACATTGATGTCCACAACATGCGCTAAGAAGACTTCATACCCCCTTTCCTGTCATCCTATCAGCTAGCAAAGCTGAAATAATTCTTAATGATGGTGTTCTCCTGTCCCCTCTAAAAATCACCTTCTTACCGTTGCTTAGATCAAATTCCACCTCCTTAAGAGCACAATCTAACTCCGCATGATATTTCTCCATAACATCTATTCCAAGTATAACATCTAAGCCTTTTAGGTCTAGAGGTAGTAAGTCTAGTACCAATCTTACACCATCAATGAAGAGCTCACAACTTCTATATACTTGACTTATTATCACATTCATCCCGAAAGGGGTACTATCAATGAAAGAGTTATCCAAAGGCATCGAATTCACACCATCTAATGCTATGCTTGCAGAAATAAAAGAATGTGTGGAATCAGAATCAATTAGTAAATACATTGTTGAATTAAATAACTGAATCATACCCGTGACAACCTCAAGTGTGGCTGCAGCTTCCTCTCTGATCATGGCAAACACTCTTGCCTGTGCCTGACCTCTTGGCCTTCCTGGAGGAATAGCCTTCTTTGTAGCTCCAGAACTACCCACCTCAGTGATCGGCATGGTTCCCACTATTCCTGCTCTCCTTGGGGTGTGCAACTATGACCCCTCTTGCCTCGATATCTAGGGACAGTCTCTGATCATGTGTCTCTTCTACCTGCATCGAAAGCATACTCCAAGTAACTTGAAGTACTCTCCTTTGTGAAGTTTCCCACAATGCTCACATTGGGGGTTTGTGTATTTACTCCTCCCCGTCCTTCCAGTGCCTCCCACATTTGAGGCTTGCCCTGAAACTACCTTTGCCTGCTTGTTCTTGGTAGAGCCACTACTTCTCACTTCACTCTGTGTATAGTAACTCCTTGTACTCCTCTCAAGTATTGGAGCACTCATTCGTTTCTTAAAAGACTGCTCCCTGTTCTTCCTCTTCCTACTTACATCATTCTTTATATTCTCCAATTTTTCAACCTGGAGTGCAGCATCTACCAGTCACTGGTAGTCACAGAAATTATGGATTAAGACTTTCTCCTTGATCCCTAAATGAAGACCTCCCTCAAACTTACGACACTTGTCCTCCTCATTCACCATAATGTTGGTTGCATATTGGGAAAGTTGGGTGAACTTTAGCTCATACTCACTCACACTCATGCCCCTCTATGTTAGATTCAGAAATTCCCTAACCTTCTCTTATACATAAACCCTCGAGAGGCACTTCTTCCTAGACACTTCCATAAAGTCTCTCCATGACAGCACCGGAGGCGTAACTTAACTGTGGGGCACTGATTCCTACCAATGCAGTGCATCCCTCTGTAGTAAGCTCACTGTATAATCCAGTTTCTCCTCATCAGAGCACTTCATCTGAAACAGAACTCTCTCAGTCCTCTTCAACCATGATTCGGACACTTTTGGATTTGTAGTACCATTGAAATCTATAGCTCCGTACTTACGAAGCTTATCATACTACCCACCCCTCTCCACTGGAGTTTGCACCGGGACTTGAGACCCTTAACCCATGGCATAAGTGAAAGCCTGAACAAAGGTTTGAAAGAAACTTGAATTCATGGGTTTTGCTAGAGGCATCGGTGGAGGCGATGGAGGCAGCTCCTGTTGCATACTAGATGCCCCAGAATCTGGAGCAGAATGTGTTTCCACATCTTGTGAGACATAGGATGAATCTGTGCTTCCTTGGCGAGAGTGAGATCGAGTCATAGCTTCTCAAGTTCTCTTTCGAGGCGACATAATCACTCCTTCAATTTAAAACCAATTAAAGGTCTTTAATTCATGTAAAACAATTTAAATCATATAAAACAATTTCAAATCGTGTGAAACAATTAAAAAAATGCAAATTCTTCATTTAAAACAGTGCATATTTATTTCATGTCTTGAACTACCTATTTCATGCCTAGGATAACCTGGACCTAAACCTAGTCTCTTTAATACCATAACATGTTGGACCCCATTTTTGGAGCCCAACATTGGAGTCGTGAGAACGTGAGCTTGAGGGAAAACTTGGGGTTTAAAGCTAAAACCCTTCAGAAGCAAGGCGAGAGGACCTTTGTGGGGGTTCATATCGAAAATAACCCGTCGGACTTCGTTCGCCTGAACGGGAGTAGTAAGCTCCCGATTTTGCGTTTCAGAGAGGGGCAGGAAGGCGCCAGAGATCGAGAAATGAGAGGTAGGGCTGATGTCACTAGTGTAGAGCTGAACAAAGTAGTTGGTAACAAGGCGACGCAGTTGGTCTAGATCCGACACTGGGCACCTAGTGGAATCCAGGAGCTTCTCGATCCGCAACTTCTTACGTTTGGCAAGGGTGAGCGCATGATAATACCTAGTGTTGCGATCACCCTTGGAGATCCAATCACACCGGGCTTTCTGATGCCAAAAGAACTCTTTTTCGCACAGGACCTAAAGTAACTCGCCGCTGAGCATGTCCTCCAAATCCAGTAACGAAGCCTGAGGGGCGTCCCGAAGCGCACGTTGAATCCCCTCGAGTTGGGCCATTAAATTCTTTTTCTGGTGAAAAATATTGCTGAAAACTTACTTGTTTCATCTGCTTAGATGGGTCAAGAATTGGGCCAGGGAGCAACTCATCGTCACCTCATTCGGGTCCCAATGCTCCTCGACTACCTCCTGGAACCCGGAATGGGTGAGCCATGCATTCTGGAACCTAAAAGGCTGTGCAACGGAGACTCGCAGTGGGGTAGGGAATAAATGGCAGAGCATAGGGCAGTGATCGGATCCAAGGAAAGGAAGATGCTGATTAACCGTGTTGGGAAATGTTTGGACCCAATCGGTGGACCCAAACACACAATCGAGACGAGCTTGAACCGTACCACGCCTCCACGTAAATTTAGAGCCGATAAAGCCCAACTCATGGAGACCACACTAATTCATTCAATCCTTAAAATGGCAGCTCACGACCTAATTTGAGGGCGCCCCGCCCCTTCTATCCGATTGCTCCAACTTAGCGTTAAAATCTTCCCCCCCACAAGCCAAGGCTTATTGGTAAAGTCCTCAATCCAAGATAACGCAGTCCAGAGGCTAGACTGCGATGTCATTTGAGGACTAGCATACACAACGGTAAGGTTGAAAGAATAAGCTCGATACTGAACAGTGGTATGAATAAACTACCTGTGAGCTATAACCATAGAGATATCAAACTCCACTTCCCAACGGAGCCAAATACCTCCGGAAAACCCTTCCGCCTCGACGCGAAAGGAAAAATCATATCCCAGGGAAAGAATAACATCTTTAGCCCGAGTGCCTCTAATCCGGGGTTCCAGCAAAGCTAGCACGCCCGATTTATAATGACGTATGTAGTTACGTAAGAGGGTTTGATAATTGACCCCTCCTACCCCTTGACAATTCCAAATTAAAATCGACATAAAAAAGAGATGAGGGAAAAGAGATCACCCTACATTGGAGCAGCGATCGGGCTCCCATCATGTGCCTCGTGGGCCGCCCCTATGGCTCTGGGTGGTAGTCCATTCGTAGGTGGGTTTGGGTCCAAAAGCTCCACCGGGCCTGTGGATTCCATGGCTAGATCGGGAGGGTCCGAAGGGGGGATGTCTAGTATATCGGAGTTGCCTTCGAGGTCCTGCACCCCTTCCATAAGCTGAGGTCCCTCTTTGGGCCCCTGGATCGGGTCCTGTAGGATCTGGCTATCACAGATCATTTCAAAATGGGTCGGGATTTTGACTGTCAGGTTCCACTCGGAGATCGTGGGTTTAAACAGAATGGGGAAACTCGCTGCGGGGTCCATATCTCGGCTCCCACTAGCCTGGCCCTTATCTGTCCGAGTCGAGGTACTGGGTATAATAGCTTTTCCTTTTGGGCCCGTTTTGGATCCACTGGAGCGGGCTTTGGGCCTGACCTCTCCTAACTGGGATGTGTGTTGTCTAGTTCCATGGAAACTAAACAGAGGGATCCGTTGTCCAACTCCAACTGATTCATGTGGGCTGTCTTGTCTACAAGAGACATTGTCTCCTCTTCAGTTGCTGCGTGATTAAGGGGTGCAGCATAGCGTGATCCTCCTCGAAATTTTTCCTTGCGCGTATCACTCCCCCAGCGTGGTCCAGTCCTTTTATTGTTCGTTGTCTTCTCCTCTGCACAATTGTCCACGGCCTATAACCGTTACTTGGCGCGTCCGCCTGTGGCCCTCTATTCTCCTCCAACGAAAGACTGAGTGCAGACGCTTCGTTCCCGGCGTCTCCCACCTGCGAAGGTGTCTCGATGGAGGCAGCAGTTTTTTGGGAACAAGCACTGGGTGTGTGTCCGACTACTCCTCACATAAAGCAGACCTGCGGCAGCCCTTCGTAGGTGAGCAGCAGTGTTTCTCCATGGAGTTCAACGGTGGGCGGCAAGGGTTGAGTTAGATCCATATCCACCGCTAGCCTGGCATATCTCCCACGGTTAGCATGCAAAGTGTCTTCATCTATCCTGACTGTGTTACCGACTAGATTCCCAAGCTCGGTGAGGATTCGAGGATGGTACCTCGCCAGCGGAAGGTTTGGGATCCTCACCCAGATGATGGCTCGGGTGATCGCGGCTATCGAGGGACGGAAGGAAGGGTTCCATCGCTGCACGGCCACCAACTGCCCGAAGATGTTCCAAGGCCCCTCGGTGAGCACATGCAAATAGTCGCGTTCTTCCTTGAATTTAGCCAAATAAAAATCATTATCGAGGTCCACCAATTTCATCGGCCCCCGTAGCTGCCACAGAGAGCGTTGTTTAGGACACTGTAACCCACCCTACGTCCTAACACTTTCACAATCACTGTCCGTTGCCACTGCTGGTCGAGCTTAGATTTCAGGGTGGGTGAGAGCAGGAGGCTACCGCCCCTTTCCCGGACGACCGGCGTGATGTCGCCTTCTTCAACATCTACCGGCTCATCCTCTGGCCAACCTTGCTGTGCTTCCTCTTTAGCGGTGACGTTGTCGCCTGTAACGGCCGCGATATAGGAAGGTTTGGGCGAAGGAGGCTCCTCGTCCCGTTTTCTGGTTCGGCCCTTCTTGGCGAGATGACCCTCAGGTTCTTAGGTCGCCATAAGTCGAATGTGCTCCGGCCTGGCGTCCTCCGAAGCTCGCCTTGTAACATAGTATCGTTCGAATAAAACCGTCACCTTTTCTCTCACTATCACTTTCTCTCACTAATCTTTAACTAACTGACAAGTTTTCTCAGCTAGGGGACAAACCTTTAGTTTGAGATGCGCCACGCTTCTCATAGAAAATCTCTTATGCATGCACCTTTTGTTCCGGACAGTCCCCGTTCATTTTATTTTTAATTTTTGATTTTTAAAGCTTTAATTTTAAATCAAATTGATTTAATTGATATTACATTTGTTTAAATTCCTAATAAATTTATAAAAGTGTTTTCTAAATTTTAGGAATTTTTTTCAAAGGATTAAATTTATTAGGATCATTTTGAAATTTAGTTTAATTTTCCAAAGACTTGAATTAATTATTTAAGTTAGTTATCAAATCAATAATTAGAAAAACGCAAAGGTTTTTAACGGTTATATTTCGTAATTAGATTACATTAATAAATTAAGATATGGGATTATATTAATTATGATGAGTTCTTAATTTAAAAAATTGAAGTAATTATTTTTAATATATTAAAATCAATAATTAAATTGATTCCTAGTTAAATTTTAGAAAACTTATTTTTAAAATTAAAATTAATTATTTTCAATTCGGTTGAAATTAATTAATTAGACTCCTTTACAATTAAGAACAGGTTTTTTTTAAGTAATTAAGAAAGGAGTTTCTATGTCGGAATTGATATTTGAGTTTAAGAAAGGATGTTAACTTTAGAAATATATACTTACTAACGTATATTTGACTTAGAACAATATTTTTTTTAGATTACAAAGGATCCAATGTAGCAATTATTGCTAATTAAGTTATAGTACAATGTTCAGTAAGTGGAAGTGATTAATTGGATTAAAAAGTTCTTTACCGAACGTGGTTAGTTCCTTACATTATTCAGAGAGTAATGTGCTATAGAACATTAGAATCATTAGGTATATGAAAGGAGCTAAGATCTCATAAAAAAAATCAAGTATGTATTTAGACAATTTCTCTTAATTATGATGATAATTAAGATGAAAGATGTAAAATTTAAGCAAGTACTCATCACTATAGAATTCTCTCACTAACCACTGTCCTAACAGTGGCATAATGGTCATATGGTATATCCTTAAACGATTGGATTAATAGATGTGAGAAATAGTTGGTTTAGGCCCTACAACTAATCAATTGATTGTAGTTTAGTGAAATTTTTTTGAAAGCATTTTTTATCTTGTATATATTTAGATGTATATGATAATGTCCATATGATAATATACATTATCCAATAAACTTTATCATATGCATTATGATGAGATTATAATTATGAGATCCATATTTCATATATTTCTAGTAATTGTTCTATTGAAACTGTACATTAATAGAGTGTAAAAAGACTAGCAAACATTATTTTTCTTCCTTGAAGGAAGTAGACAATCTTATAGTCTAAAGTATGAAAATATTTAAAAAAAAAATGGATACTTGTTAGAGAACAAATTTATTAAACTGATCCCATATGAGAAATTCATTTAGAACATTATTTATTTATTTATGGAAAATTTTATTTTGATGTTTGTATAAGTGATCTTTTAACTTGAGATACTCAAAGTTATCTTATATAAGGATTGTTATATTTTGATACTATTTATGACTTATTCTAGTCAAGGGTATTTCATTTGATAGTCATTATATATAGTATAAACTATATAGAGATAACTAAGTGACTAATATAAGATTCATCACCCTAAAGTAATTAGAAACAAAATTCTATTGTTTTCAATTAATATTGATTAGAGAAATTCTAGGCTAAGGTGGAATGACCCTTTGTAAATATTTTACAAATATCATTAATTGAATCAACTACTATTAATAGAGAATTAACATGATTGGACACAAATATAGTAGACATTAATTTCATGCTCTGTGTCTAATTAGAACATTGAATGATGAAAGGAATAAATTATATGAAAAATTGGCACAAAAAGATTAGTCAAAATCAATGTGATATTTATAAATATCTGGGTAGTATGATGTTGCTAGAGACTAATCATGATTTATAGATATAAATTGTTTAATTAAAGAATTAAAGATAAATTAAATGAGTTTAATTTATCTAATCCTAAATATAATTTAGGGTTATAATTTATATCTATTACCAACATATTTGGGAACTTAATAAGTCACACAGAAATAATAGATTGAAGAGATATATTTTAATTAAGTTAGACATGATTATAAAGTTTAAGAAACTTTAAGATTAAATATGATATATTTAATAAATAAGGATCAGTATAAGATATTGTATCATATTTGACCATATATAATTGATATTTAATTAAAATTAATTATAATTTTAATTAAAGTTTAATTGATATTAAAATTTAATTTCAATTAAATTACTAAAATATCTCAAAATCTATTATAAATAGGCTTAAGCTCTAATAGGGCTAGTATTTTTTGCTTAATCCTCTTTGTAACAATTATCGAGTTCTTTTAACTTGTTCTATAGATACCTCTAGACACTAACCACTTATGCATCTATGATAGTTGAAATAAGTCAATTTTAGGGATAATTTAAGGGAAATGATAAGAAAATGATACAGCTTTAGAATAATGTACAAATTGTGATTTATGCTTTATTATGATTTCTTTTTAATCATTTTATATAATTTTAAGTGAACTTAACTTATGGAAAATGAAATATAAAAAATTTCATAATTATTCCAGTGTACACAAGATCGGATCCTCATTCGATTTCTCGACAATAGTATCAGAGCACATTTAAATTCTATAATTTGATTAAAATTACTTGATTGTTATTGGTTTGATAAAATTAAGGCTTTAAATTTATTAACGAAAATTTTGCATGATATATGAATTTTCGTAATATTTAAAAATTGAAATTCCCTTTTGTTTTACGTTTTTTGGAAATATTAAACTGTATGTATCCTTATTCTATGCTTCTAAAATTTGGATGGCTTTATTTTGGTTATTGTAAAATTATACTTTTGTGGTTTCTGTGTGTGTTATTAATCATGCTTAAGTAAGAATATGCCTCCCACAAGTTTTCACTGTGTTGCTTAAAAACACAATCACTGCATGCTCCAATAGCTCTAAGAATTCTGAAAAAAAATCAATCTACCGTTTGACCCTAGCTTTAAAGTTTTTGTAAACTTTGTAATAGAGCTTATGCATTTTCTGGTTTGAGTTTATCATGGAACACTTGGATATTCGTAATCTCTTCGCCAGCGACTTGTATTGCTGCTGATGAATCACCCTCCTCCATAGGAGTTAGTGGGGACATTCTCCCTTGGAGGAAGAGGCGCATATAGGGGCTTCATGCACAATAAAGCTGATGAATGAAGGAGCAGCAACTTGGACGGGGAGAAGCATAAGCAAACCTAGCGATGGCTGAAGGAGAGCCACGAGGCGCCAATGGCAGAAACTACGTCTGAAAACCTTAGACGGCTTACACGTGCCCCACAAGGGGACAAGCCTCTGGCTTGAGACGCTTCACACACCTCATAGAAAAGCTCTGGTGCGCGCACCACACACGCCAGATAGTCCCATTCATTTTATTTTTTATTTATGGTTTTTAAATCAAATTGGTTTAATTGATATTAAATTTGTTTAAATTCCTAATAAATTTGAAAAAATATTTTATAATTGTTTGCAAAGTAATTTTATTAGGAATATTTTGAAATTTAGTTTAATTTTTCAAAGACTTGATTTTTTTATTTAAATTAGTTATCAAATCAATAACTAAAATCAAGCAAAGGTTTTAATGGATTATATTTCATAATCAGATTATGTTAATACATTAATATAATGAGATTATATTAATTAAGATGAGATATTATTTCAAAAACTAAAGTAATTATTTTTCTTAATCTTATTAAGATTAAAAATTAAATTGTTTCCTAATTAAATTTTAGAAATTTTGTTTTTAATATTAAAATTAATTATTTTCAATTAGCTTGAAATTAATTAATTTTACTCGTTTATAATTAAGAAAAATGTTTTCTTAAGTAATTACGAAAGGTGTTTCTTAATTAAAGTTTATTTATTTCAATTTGATTGAAATAAATTGAATTTATTAGATAATTATTAATATATTTAATTAGAAATTATTTCTTTATTTATGAATAGAAGGTTTTTTGATTTATTAGAAATTGTATTTTTCTTGATTAAATTTGAAAAAGTTTTCATTTTTTAATTCAAAAAAATGAGTTTTCTTTAGTAACTTTGAAAATGGTTTTCTAATTGATTAAAGAAAGATTTTCTAATTAATCAAGAAATCAAATATTGAAATAAATAATATAATGAACTTTTTAGTTAAATTTAAGTTATTTAAATTAATTGTAAAAGTGGTTTTCTTTAATATTAAAAAATAGTTTCTAATTAAGGGAAGGTATTTTATAATTAGATTGAAAATAGTTTTCTAATATTTGCAATTAAATTTTATTAAAAGAGTCAAGATAATTGGAAACAATTTATAAATATAATTGATTTGAAAATTATTTTCATATTTAAATTTAATTTTTATTTAGAATAATAATTTAATTTATTCAGGAATCAATGAGTTTAATCTAATTTAATTATCCAAGGAATTAGAAATATTATTTTAGATTATAAAGATCAATAATAAGAATCAAACAAAACTTGATATTTCGTGCATATAATTTGATTATATTGGTATTAAAAATTGCATACTTTATTTATATGTTTGATATATATGTGATATTTTACATGAATTTTGTGTTTAATGAGATGAAGAAAATTAAATCCCTATTTTAAAATATTAAATACATATTGTGAATGTGATTGTTGCTTTCTATTGTTATAAGAATAAATAAGAGTTTTGTTTATTGTTAGACTTAGTTATAACCACCTAACAAATTTTGTGTGATTTAGATGAGTAAATTTATGTTCATATAAATTTATAGATAGAGTTACGAATAATATATAGAATATGATTTGGCAAGACTCGTCACCTAATGAATCTATGAGTCACATTAGATGTAATTAATAAAGTTGTTATTCATCTAAATTTAAGTTTAGTTGGCTTGTTTAAATAACTCAAGATCAACTAAATGTAAATAAGATCCTAGCCTATTAGAAAGATTATAGTAAAATTTTTGAATAGTCGAAAGGGCTATTATTTTGAATAAAATAGTGGGGCTAACTAAATGCATGATTAAAGTCCTAATCTCATTTGGTAGGAATGACATAAAACCAAAACTTATTTTTTCTTACATTTATAATTTTTTTCTTAGTGGAATTTGTCTTATTTAGTATAGTTAATATTAATAGTCAGTGAACTAAATTTTTTGGACATAGGTTAAGTTTGAGAAAAGTTCTCAAAGTCAGATAGAAAAGTTATATGTCCATTATGCAATTTTTCCATTAATCTATGTTGAGTATTTGGAGTTAAAGCTTTAAAGATATATCAAAATCATATGGATGACAAAATATATTGGCATTTTGAGTTGAATAATGTCTCATAAACTTTGATGATAACAAGATGTATGTCAACATCATGATAGCAAGATACAAAATGTTGCATGGAGTATAGCTAAAAGGTACAATACCTTGATGAAATTGTTTCATTCAATTTACTTTACTAAAAGCAAAAATGTTGACTAAAATTGAAGGCATTTATTATAGAATGATAATAGTTATCATTAGAAAAAATAATTGTATAACTTTTCTTGTCTAGACGTGATATGAGTGTTTGATACTGAATTCATATTCAATATTATTATAATGTTCAATTTATGATAAGAAAAAGATCGTTAAGTAAATGAAATTAATCCAAGTTTATGCAAATAGTTTCTATGTGTTATGATCAAAAGAGATTTATGCTTAACATAAGTGACGATAATACAAAGTTAGATAACCGAGAAAATCCTTACATGCCATGTTGGTTAAATCAACAGAATAAGAATCATAAAGTTACGTATAAGCATATATGTGTCCTTTTGATTATGAATCGTATGAAACTTGTGAAATTTGTTAAGTTTAAGAATAACCAAATCAATTTTTAGTGAAAGAATTATGACGGTATTGAATTATCAAACCTTATATATGTGATGTGTTGGATGTGATAAAAATTTCGAAAAAGGGCGATACTTGTATTTTATTAAATTACTAATGACTTTATATTTTATAGTCATATATATTAAATGAAATATTGATTTAAAATTTTGAAAATTCTAAATTTGTTTACATCTAAGTAGAAATTAAGTACTGAGAATGTTCAGCACTTTGATGAGATTGATGTGGTGAGTTTTAAATTTTCAGTTATCCATAGGAAATTAAATTCTCTAATGAATACCTTCACAAAATTCCATAATAATATGGTTTTATGTAAAGAGGAATATAGAATATGAGATATTGTAAGATACAATATTTATTTCTTCTATAAATGTGCCTAGTACTATAACTTACTTTCGATAGTTACAATTAAATCAATTAGCAATATTTCATATTAGATATGAAACATTAAGACTTTTAAAGAGTCAAAGTTAACGATTTAAGGATGTGATGTTTAGTTGAAACATATATTATCCATTAAATTTAGAACTAAATTAGATAATAGAAATTTATGAGATATTCAAAAGGTTGGACATAATCTTACAGACCTATTAAATAAATTGTCTATTTCAATATATACTTATAAGAGAATGGCTCTCAAGATAAGAAGTGGGAGTACTATGAAATTTAAAAAGTTTAAATCTCATGACGATACATGCAATTGGAACTAGTGCCTTTTTGATACATTTGATGTAAAGTTAAAACTCTACAAAATGTTGAAATATTCACTTTCATAATGAATTCAAAGAGATTATTTTGGAGATAATTGTGAAATCATATCTACAATAAGAATAGTGGGAGTATAGTTGTCCTCTTCAATGAGAGTATGTAAAGAATTGAAAATATGAACTATTATTTTCTTTATGAGAAATATGTCTGTACATACTCTCACTAAAGAATTGTCCAAGAATAACTCGTGTTGGATATGAAAAGGTAATAACTTATTATAAGAAAAAGATTTATAGAGATAGATTGGAAGTTATGTACCTATTATGCTAATTGGAAGTTATGTACCTATTATGCTCTAAATACGTAGATAATATACTGCAAATGTTTAGTATTTGAGATATCTAATAGTTGAGAAGTATTAGAGATAGCTATTATTCTATGTATGAGTTGATATTTGAGTTCAAAGTTATAAGCGCATTAACTTTATAAGTAAATACTTATTAAGGTATATTTTACTTAGAACAATATTAGTTTGAGATTAAAAAGGTTTCAGTGTAGCAACGGTTGCTAATTAAGTCATAATATAATTCTTAGTGATTAACTGGATTAAGAAGTTCTTTAACAAACTTGGTGTAGTTCCTTACATTGTTCGGACAATAAGGTATTGTAAGACATTAGAGTCATTAGGTATACAAAAGCAGTTAAGGTCTTATCAAAGATCCAATTATGTATTTACAAAATTCCTTTTAATTATGATGATAATTAAGATAAAAGTTGTAAGATTTAAGTAAGTGTTTATCACTGTAGAATTCTCTCACTAACCACTATCCCAGAAGTAACATAATGGTCATATGGTGATATGATATAAGATCCTTAAATAATTGTCTTAGTGAAAGTGAGAGATTATTGGGTTTTGCCCTATAGCCAATTTGTTGATTGTAGTTTAGTGAAAATTATTTAAAAACATTCTTTATCTTGTACATATTTAGATATATATGATAAAATCTATAGGATAACGTACATTACAAACAAAATTATAATGAAATTATAATTATAAAATTCTTATTGCATTTATGTTTTATTCCTAGTCATTGTTCCATTGAGACTGGACATTAATATAGTGTAAAAAAACTAACATACTTTATGATTTTTCTTATGAGGGAAGTAGATGATCTTATAAACTAAAGTATGGAAATATTTAAACAAATGTGTAGATGTTTGTTAGAGACCAAGTTCACTGAATTGATCTTATATGAGAAATCCATTTAGAATATTACTTATATATCTATGGACATTTTTATTATGATAATTGTATAAGTGATCTTTTAATTTGAAATCTCCAAAAATATCTCACATAAGGATTGTTATGTTTTGATGCTATTTATGACCTATTTAGTTAATAGTAGTTAGATATAACATAAACTATATGGAGATAGCTGAGTGATCAATGTAGGATTTATTACCCTAAGATAATTAGAGATAATGTTTCACTATTCTCAATTAATATTGATTCAAGAAATTATGGGCTAAGGTAGAATGACTATTTGTAAATAGTTTACAAATGACATTAATTGAATCAAACTACTAATGATGGAGAACAAACATGATTGGATGCTAATATAATAAACATTAATTTTATGTTCTATGTCTAAACATTGAATGATGAAAGAATTGAATTATATGAAAAAATTATGAACAGAAAGGTTAGTCAAAATCACAAATATTTAGGTGGTCTGACGTATTACTACACATCAATTTTGATCTATAGATATATTGTTTAATTAAAGAATTGAAGATAAATTAAAGAAATTTAATTTATTTAATCCTAAATATAATTTAGGGTTATAATTAATATCTATTGTCAACATATTAGGAAACTTAATGGATCACACAAAAAGAATAAGTTAAAAGCAAAAAAATATTTTAATTAAGTTGAACTTGATTGTAAAGTTTAACAAATTTTATGATTAAATATGATAAATTTAATAAATAAGGATCAATATCATACATATTTGATATTTAATCATAGTTTAATTTCAATTAAATTACTAAATGTCTCAAAACTTAATATAAATAGGTTTAAGCTTTAAAAGAGCTAGTACTCATTGCCTAAGGCTCATTGTAATAATTGCAAGATTCTAGCAACTCATTATGTAGATACTGTTAGAAGTTGAATATTTTTGCGGCTATGATGGTTGAGATGAGTTGATTTTAGAAACAGTTCAAGGAAAATAATAAGAAAAAAGATCAAATTTTGGAATAAAGCATGAATTGTAATTCATGCTTTATTATAATTTATTATTAATCATTTTATAAAATTTTAAGTGATCTTAGTTTTTTAAAAATCAAATATGAAAATTTTTTGTAATCATTTCACTACGTACGAAATCAAATTCCCCTCCAATTTTTCAACAGTGAAGACAGCCATTAATGAGTGAACAAATATGAGATCTTGTCGACAGTAAACACAACCATATGCTTGTTAGCATCAAATGAAACCCATCTTCAGTTTTATACATCCATATGAATAAAGATATATATATACATCATGATCCACTGCAACTTTGGCTTTTTCTACCTTTGTTTATGAAGTTCATAGATCATTCTTAGGAATCTCATTAGACTGAGTCATAATATCATAGTAGAGTCATGCTCGAGACAAATATGACCCTAGTGAACGTAAGGTTCCAGTTTTTAGCTTATTAAGTCTTAACCCACTCCAAGACTTACCTTTCCATGTGTTGTTATGATACTGAATTTCTTTCTGAAAATGGAGGCTATGTACTCTGTAACAATTCCTAAAAATGGTAACCTCTTGTTTAACAAATCTCTTCAAGAAACTTTCAACTAAGCATTCTGATAGGACACTAACAATGCTTATTGAGTATATATTCTATTATAGTATCGAAACACCTAGTACACCCAGTGTTCTCTAAGAGAATAACAGAGAATCCTATGTAGGACAGCCAGACACACTCTCAGATTTTCTCCTCAAAAGAGCCTCCAGAAGCATACAGCACCTTCTGCCCCCAAGGTTAGCTTTCGAGAGGCTAACTACTCTCCCAAACTTCTCTATATTCCATCCCCTCTCTCCCCCGTCTCCTTTTCACAGAAATATTCCCCTCCTCACTCCTGCACAGTGGGCCCTACTGGTGCCAAGTTAGTTAGGATTGTCCCCCTTTTTTCCCCCTGCAGCCCATCTCTCTGTCTTCTAGAATATACACTCAGCCCACTTGTCCCTTCTTCCTTTTATAAAATTTCATAATTAAGGATTTATCATTACCCCCGTCCACAAGTTTCACCTTGTCCTCAAGGTGAAAATCTAGGAAGAGCTTATCAATAGTCTCATAATCTTCCCAAGTACTGTCGTGATCTAGTAAATGCTTCCATTTCACTAATACCTCTTCCCTGCCATCAATCAGTTTCCCGATTTTGCTTACCTATTATGGCTGTAACAGTAGCTCATTGTCCTCGGTTAATGACTCTGGTAAAGGTTGTGGGTTAGGAGGTGGTTGTGCTGACTTCTTTAGCTAAGAAACATGGAAAGTGGAGTGTATTTTAGCATTTGGGGGTAATTCCAGGTGGTAGGCAACTTTGTCAATTTTCTCGGTTATTTTGAAAGATCCATAAAACCTAGGACTCAACTTCTCATTCACCCTCTTTGCCAAGGACTTCATTCGATAAGGTCTGATCTTGATGTAAACCAGTTCTCCCAAACTCCACATCACTTCGATGTTTATCTATTGTATTCTTCATGCGTTGTTGAGCCTTTTCTAAATGTTCCTTCAACTCCTTGATTACTACATTCTTCTCCTTTATTAACTCATTAACATCTTCCACAACCAAAGTGAAGTCTTCCAACTTGAATAAGGTAGGGGGTCCCTCCCATATAGGGTCTTAAAAGGAGACATCCATGTGGACTGATTAAAATTGGGATTGTAGCAATATTTTGCCCAAGACAACCACTTCACCACCTTCTTGGCTAACTCCCAACAAAGCATCTGAGGTAGGTTTCCAATCCTTGATTCAGTACTTCGGTTTGTCTATCCATCTGTAGACGATAGGAAGAACAAAATCGAAGGGTAATTCCGGAGAGCTTGAAGATTTCCTACCAAAATAAAATCATAAACAGCTTATCCCTATCTGAAATAATGGATTTAGGGAATCCATGTAGTTTTACTATCTCCCTTACAAAAACAGTAACCACTTCCTTGGCAGTATAAGGGTGAGAAAGAGATATGAAATGTCCATATTTTGTCAACCGACCCACCACCACCATAATAGTATCAATCCGGTTGGATTTTGGCAATCCCATGATGAAATCCATGCTAATATCCTCCCAAACTCTTTGGGGAATGGGTAACGGCTATAGAAGTCCTGCTGGGCTTAAAGCTTCATACTTGCACTACTTGCATACCTCATAGTTTGCAACATATTACTGAATATCTTTCTTCATTCCTTCCCAATGCACAAAAGTGGATAACCTTTTGTATGTTCGTAAATACCCGAAATGTACACCAATTGGCATGCAGTGGAATTCTCTTATGAGTAGGGAAATTCTTGAGGAACCTTTGGGAAGCATCACTCGGCCCTTGAATAAAAGATTACCTCCTTTCATTGAAAATTCGGTCGGAAGGTGTTCTCCTTTAATCCCTTTTTGCCAAATTGCATATAACTTCTTGTCCTTCTTAACTTCCTCCTCCCATCCTCCAAAATCTTCATATTGCCATACTGTGACAAAGTTCATGGTTAACCTCTCTCCTAGACAAAGCATTTGCCACCCTATTTTCTTTGCCGAGTTTATAAAAGATTTCAAACTTGTATCCCATTAACTTGGATACTCATTTCTGTTGATCCTCACTGAGATTGTGTTGTTTCAATAAGAACTTAAGAGCTTTTTAGTCACTTTCAATGATGAAAAGGTGTCCCAACAGATAATGATGCCACTTTTTGACTGCTAAAACAATGACCATTAATTCCCTCTCATAGACTGAACTCTTTTTCTTAGCTGAGGAAAAAGCTTGGCTAAAATATGCAATGGGGCATCCATTTTGCATCGGTACAACCCCCATTCCCCACCCTGATGCATCAGTTTCCAACTCAAAAGGTCGGGAAAAATTGGGTAAAGCTAGGACTGGCATAGTGGTCATTGCCTTCTTGAGTTCTTTAAAGGCTTGCTGGGTTTCTTTGCTCTATAAGAAGGTGTCTTTCTTGAGAAGAGCTATAAGTGGTGCAGCCATTTTCCCATAATGTCTTACAAATCTCTTGTAGTATCCCGTTAGGCCAAGCAATCCCCTCAATGCTCGCAGATTCTTAAGTGTTGGTCATCTATCCACGGCAGACAATATTTTGGGATTCGCTAACACACCCTCAGTAGATATGATATGACCTAGATACTCTAGTCGGGATTTAGAAAACACACATTTCTTGAGGTTTAACACCAATTTACTTTCTTGGAGTATCCTTAAGGTCTCCTTCAAGTGTTTCCAATAGGATCCTCATCAGGATTGTACATTAATATGTCATCAAAGAACACCAACACAAACTTCCTTAAATGCTCTTGAAAGATGTCATTCATAAGCGATTGGAACGTAGATGGGGCATTGGTGAGGCCGAAAGACGTCACTAAAAATTCACAGTGCCCTTGATGAGTTCTACAAGCAGTTTTCTCTTCATCTTCAGTCTTGATCTGGATTTGATGGTATCCCGATTTCAAATCCAACTTGAAAAATAGTTTAGAGCCCCCCCAACTCATCGATTAATTCGTCTATAGTCGGTATAGAAAACTTGTCAGGTAGTGTTATCTTATTCAGAGCCCGATAATCCACGCAAAACTGCCAACTTCTATCCTTCTTCTTAACCAATAATACTGGACTTGAAAAAGGTCCCTTGGTGGGTTGAATGACACTCGCCAGCGACATTTCCTTAACCAATCTCTCAATTTCTTCCTTCTGTGAATGGGGATACCTGTACAAGCGTATGTTTGGTGGAACATCCCCTGGTTTTAAAGTAATGGCATGGTCTTGCTCTCTGTGAGGAGGTAACTCTGTGTTGATATTTGCACTGCAGTATATTATTTTAATAGTTGTTGGACAACCACTGGTAAAGGTTCTTCCTCCACTTCCTTCATCTGTAATTGCCCAAATTCAATTAAATACCCTTGATGCCCACTCTTAAGAGTTCTTATAGTGGCCTTTAGAGACACCATGGTTTTAGCTAAACTCGGATCCCCTTTCAAACAATATTCCTCCCTGCCTTTTTACCTTCATTGTTAATTGGATCCAGTTGACTCTCACTTCTCTCAAAGATTTCAGCCACTTAATACCAAGGACCATGTCCACTCCCCCCATTTCAAACACATAGAACAGTTGTTTAATCTTCATCCCTTGTAAGTTCACCTCCACTGTGGGACACTGCTTGCTACCCTTTACTTTATATCCATCTCCTAACGAAACCTCAAACATTTTCACTTCTTTGGTCTCAATCCTCAGCTTATCTACAGTTTTTGAAGTGATGAAGTTGTGTGATGCCCCACTGTCTATCAATATGAGGACTTTTTCTCCCATACAACTTCTTAATAACTTCATAGTGTTATTGACAGTAATCCCTACTGCAAAATATATAGACAACTTCATGGTAGCTGGTTCAATTTCTTCATCTCCGTGCACTTCCTTTGTTTCTGGAATATCCTCCTCCATGATCATGTCTCCCTTCTCATTGATGGGTTGCAGCAAAATTACACTAAGTTGCTTATTTTTACAGACATAATTTTGGCTATACTTCTCATCACACTTAAAATAGGGCCCCAATGCTCTCTTCCTATCAACCTCGGCTTTCGTGAGTCATCGGTAAGCAGTGTTGGTTGGAGTGGCACTATTGGCTCATGACGCCATGATGTTCGAACCCGTCCCCGAAAGTATAGGTACACTATCCTTCTTTGCCTCTGCTTCCTTTCCTCCATTATTTGGGCCAAGTCCATAAGCCCTTTTAAAGTGTCAACTCTCATTAACCGAAGCTCTACCCTTATACCCACATTCAACCCACTTTTGAAATCTCCCATCAAACAGTCATTTGAAGCTTCTCTTATTGTAGCTGAAAGGTTTCAAACCTTTTCCTATACTCTGTCACGGTTCCCTCTTGTCTCAATGCTACGAGTATTTCGTATGAATCATCTTGTTGAGAGTGTTGAAATCTCTCAAGTAATTCCTTCTTGTACTCTCTCCAAGTATGTACTGGGCTCCTCACCTCTATCCATTGGAGCCAATTCAGAGTTTTCCCTTTTTAACACACTGCTGCCGCCTCCATCTTCTCTGCCTCTGTCACACCAATTGCATCAAAGTATCTTTCCACCTTGAACAACCATCCAATCGGTTCATTTATCTCAAAAATGGGTAGTTCAAGTTTTTGGAATTTCTCACGATTGCGTGTTTCCTCAGTCACCTCTCTTCGTCCTCCCTCAACTCCAGATTCAGACGGCTCCACCGTGGGTTCCTTCCCCGACCTCCTTTCTATTTCTTCCATTCTAGCCATCGAATCTCTTAATTTTATCAACCACCCCTTAATTTCAGTCATGTCCCCATTTATAGTACCTAGCTCCTTTTCCACCTGATCCATTCTAGCTTCCATTCTGGTTTCACTGTGCCCTAGTGTCACTGCTCTGATACCAGTTGATAGGACACTAGCAATGCTTACTGAGTATATATTCTATTATAGTATCGCAACACCCAGTACACCCAGTGTTCTCTAACAGAATAACAGAGAATCCCTTATGTACTAGATCAGAAGAATAGAAAAATATAGCAGTGATGTAGGATAGCCAGATGTACTCCCAGACTTTCTCCTCAAAAGAGCCTCCAAAAGCATACAACACCTTCTTCCCCCAAGGTTAGCTTTCGAGAGGCTAACCACTCTCCTAAACTTCTCTATATTCCCTCCTCTCTCTCCCCCGTCTCTTTTTCACAGAAATACTCCCCTCCTCATTCCTGCATAGTGGACCCTACTATTGCCAAGTTAGTTACACTAAGTTGCTTATTTTTACAGACATACTTTTGGCTATACTTCTCATCACACTTAAAATAGAGCCCTAACACTCTCTTCCTAGCAACTTCGGCTTCCGTGAGTCATCGATAAGCAGTGTTGGTTGGAGTGGCACTGCTGGCTCATGATGCCATGATGTTCGAACCCGTCCCCGAAGGTACAGGTGCACTATCCTTGTTTGCCTCTACTGCCCGGTTAGGGAAATGGCTGGTGATCCTACTCGGGTCATTTGGATCAGTGACTTGGCTCCAATTTCCTTTAGATCTATCTCCCTTTTGATTTGTCCAGCCCCTCAAATAGTTACCTAGTTGTTCCTCTTGTGCTTGTTCCATAATCTGGTTCCTTTCCTCCACTATTTGGGCCAAGTCCATAAGCACTTTTAAAATGTCAACTCTCATTAACCGAAGCTCTACCCTTATACTCACATTCAACCCATTTTTGAAATCTCCCATCAAGCAGTCATTTGAAGCTTCTCTTATTATAGCTGAAAGGCTTCAAACCTTTCCCGGTACTCTGTCACGATTTCCTCCTGCCTCAATGCTATGAGCATTTCGTATGAATCATCTTGTTGAGAGTGTTGAAATCTCTCAAGTAATTCCTTTTTGAACTCTCTCCAAGTATCTACCGGGCTCTTCACCTCCATCCATTGGAGCCAATTCAGGATTTTCCCTTTTTAACACACTGCCGCCGCCTCCATCTTCTCTGCCTCTGTCACACCATTTATATCAAAGTATCTTTCCATCTTGAACAATCATCCAATCGATTCATTTCCCTAAAAAATGAGTAGTTCAAGTTTTCGAAATTTCTCATGATTGCGTGTCTCCTCAGTCACCTCTCTTCGTCCTTCCTCAGCTCCAGATTCCGACGGCTCCATCGTGGGTTCCTTCCCTGACCTCCTTTTTATTTCTTCCATTCTAGCCATCGAATCTCTTAGTTTCATCAACCACCCCTTAATGTCAGTCATGTCCCCATTTATAGTACCTAGATCCTTTTCCACCTGATCCATTCTAGCTTCCATTTTGGTATTCACTATGCCCTAATGTCACTACTCTGATATCAGTTGATAGGACACTAACAATGCTTACTGAGTATATATTCTATTATAATATCGCAACACTCAGTACACCTAGATGTAAACAGAGAATCCCTTATGTACTAGATCAGAAAAATAGAAAAATATAGCAGTGATGTAGGACAGCCAGATGTACTCCCAGACTTTCTCCTCAAAAGAGCCTTCAGAAGCATACAACACCTTCTTCCCCTAAGGTTAGCTTTCGAGAAGCTAACCATTCTCCCAAACTTCTCTATACTCCCTCCCCTCTCTCCCCCGTCTCTTTTTCATAGAAATACTCCCCTCCTCACTCCTGCATAGTGGACCCGGCTATTGTCAAGTTAGTTAATTACTCTGTCACGATTTCCTCCTGCCTCAATGCTATGAGCATTTCGTATGAATCATCTTGTTGATAGTGTTGAAATCTCTCAAGTAATTCCTTCTTGAACTCTCTCCAAGTATCTACCGGGCTCCTCACCTCCATCCATTGGAGCCAATTCAAGATTTTCCCTTTTTAACACACTGCTGCCGCCTCCATCTTCTCTGCCTCTGTCACACCATTTACATCAAAGTATCTTTCCACCTTGAACAATCATCCAATCGGTTCATTTCCCTAAAAAATGGGTAGTTCAAGTTTCCGAAATTTCTCATGATTGCGTGTCTCCTCAGTCACCTCTCTTCGTCCTTCCTCAGCTCCAGATTCCGACGGCTCCACCGTGGGTTCCTTCCCCGACCTCCTTTCTATTTCTTCCATTCTAGCCATCGAATCTCTTAGTTTCATCAACCACCCCTTAATGTCAGTCATGTCCCCATTTATAGTACCTAGATCCTTTTCCGCCTGATCCATTCTAGCTTCCATTTTGATATTCACTATGCCCTAATGTCACTGCTCTGATACCAGTTGATAGGACACTAACACTGCTTACTGAGTATATATTCTATTATAATATCGCAACACCTAGTACACCCAGATGTAAACAGAGAATCCCTTATGTACTAGGTCAGAAAAATAGAAAAATATAGCGTGATGTAGGACAACCAGATGTACTCCCAGACTTTCTCCTCAAAAGAGCCTCCAAAAGCATACAACACATTCTTTCTCCAAGGTTAGCTTTCGAGAAGCTAACCACTCTCCCAAACTTCTCTATACTCCCTCCCCTCTCTCCCCCGTCTCTTTTTCACAGAAATACTCCCCTCCTCACTCCTGCATAGTGGACCCGGCTATTGTCAAGTTAGTTAATTACTCTGTGACGATTTCCTCCTGCCTCAATGCTATGAGCATTTCGTATGAATCATCTTGTTCAGGGTGTTGAAATCTCTCAAGTAATTCCTTCTTGAACTCTCTCCAAGTATCTACCGGGCTCCCCACCTCCATCCATTGGAGCCAATTCAGGATTTTTCCTTTTTAACACACTGCTGCCGCCTCCATCTTCTCTGCCTCTGTCACACCATTTACATCAAAGTATCTTTCCACCTTGAACAATCATCCAATCGGTTCATTTCCCTAAAAAATGGGTAGTTCAAGTTTTCGAAATTTCTCATGATTGCGTGTCTCCTCAGTCATCTCTCTTTGTCCTTCCTCAACTCCAGATTCCGACGGCTCCACCGTGAGTTCCTTCCCCGACCTCCTTTCTATTTCTTCCATTCTAGCCATCGAATCTCTTAGTTTCATCAACCACTCCTTAATGTCAGTCATGTCCCCATTTATAGTACCTAGATCATTTTCCACCTGATCCATTCTAGCTTCCATTTTGGTATTCACTATACCCTAATGTCACTACTTTGATACCAGTTGATAGGACACTAACAATGCTTACTGAGTATATATTCTATTATAATATCGCAACACCCAGTACACCCAGATTTAAACAGAGAATCCCTTATGTACTAGATCAGAAAAATAAAAAAATATAGCAGTGATGTAGGACAGCCAGATGTACTCCAAGACTTTCTCCTCAAAAGAGCCTCTAGAAGCATGCAACACCTTCTTCCCCCAAGGTTAGCTTTCGGGAAGCTAACCACTCTCCCAAACTTCTCTATACTCCCTCCCCTCTCTCCCCCGTCTCTTTTTCACAGAAATACTCCCGTCCTCACTCCTGCATAGTAAACCTGGCTATTGCCCATCTCCGTCTTCTAGAAATACCCTCAACTCACGTGTCCTTTCTTCCTTTTATAAAATTTCGTAATTAAGGATGTATCACATTCTTATTTAGATAATCCAGAAACATCTGCAATGTAATAGTTAGAAAATATATTTGACCGTTCTTGTTTGAACACGCCATTTGATTTTCACATCACACCCTAGGCTAGTAGGCTTTGTTTCTTTTCTAGTTTCAACGGAAAGGACCCATAGTACTGAAAAACTGCAACCTTTAGAGTTATTGCAGATTAAAATAAGAACTTGGAATTGTTAATTTCAGTTGATTTCAAATAAGCCTATTTTGGTCAGATCAATAATATGCAGATAGTCATCATCCATCAAATGGTTAGTCTGTACATGAATCATAACATGACCTCAACATGTTTATAATGTTAAACAATGAAAGCAAATTGTAACATCAAAGGGACAAAAAAAAAGAAAGAAGAGAGATTCAAGGGATTGAGGATCAGTTCTCAATGTGTGGGCAGTACAAAGGATTAGTATAACAAGGTAGGAAATCGTGCTCCCAAGTCCTCAGTACAACGTCCAAGATAAAACTGCCAAAAGTGGAAGCATCAAAGCCAAACTCAAATTTACTAAGGAGTCAACATCTTCAATTCTTTCCAGTTTCTTATGAAACGTATCCAACATTTTTGTGAAAGGACATTGCGGATCCTGTAGCAAGTGTTGGTTGGACCTTCAGAACACAGTATTACACTGAAGGAATGAACAAAATAAAATGAAAGGAATAAAAGACTATTACCTCCTTAGTTGTACCATTACTTTGATCCTCAACTAAACTTCGTGTTTGATCACGATTTAAGGCATTTTCTAAATGTATGACGTTGTCACCCTTATCAGTGTTTTTGCTAGGATGGACTTTATAAGCAGAGTCAGTATGTACTGTTTCCATAACAGAGCCGAAAAAGTTTGTCACTGGTACCTATATGAGAGAGAGAGAGAGAGACTGAACAAACCAGGCAGAGACAGTCCATTTTGAACATACAAAATTTCAAGGATGGTATTAGGAGACTGTTTCAAAGAAGGAATAGATTTTAAGTGGTCACTTCAACTTTCTATGTTCCAAAATAATGCATTGACATGAAAAACAGACAAAGCAATGTCGGCACATGGTTCTAATCCTTCACCATTTTGGCTAATGAAACAAATAAGTTAAAGAGAAATTTCAGGTAGATGGAGCTAGGTTTCAACCCTGGTTTGAAGGTGTCAAATGTATAACAAACCCAGTTGCCTCGCAATCTTAAAGTTTGTTCAATAAACTACAAAAAGGATTTTACAATTTAGAATGTAAACAAGACCACTAATTACAAAATTAAAATACAAGAGACTTGGTCTCCTCAACTAACATCAAAGACAATTGCAAAGAACCAGTTCTAGAAGAAAAATTACAGAGAGTTTTACCTCAAACACAAGGATGTTAATAAAAGGTTCATCAAGCATATCAAAAAGAAGGATGCAACAATGTCAATACCTCTTCCAAACGCCGTTGGTACAAATCTGTCCGGTAATACGCAGTTGACATCAATGTATTTGGATCATATGAAGTAAAAAAACTGCAAAACGACAAAAAATGTGATCATGGTCACACAAAAAAAAAGAAAAAGCCAAGGGCATTCGTTATTTTGTTTTCCTTGTTCAGAATTTCTCTTAATATGGAAATTACAGCATGAAAATAAATGGTTCAACATTAATATATCTTTAGCCGCCATAGAAAAATCATTAGAGTCAAATTTCAATCCGACTTGGATCAAATGAAATATAGCAATATTGTGGTTTAGGAGCTAAGATGAGAATATCAAACATTCAGTAGAATCAAATTGAATAACACCACACAAACAGCTTCCATCAAAAGATACACATATTCAAGAGAAAAACACACAAAGTATATGGATAAAGAGCAATTAAGGGGCCATATTATGAAGGGGAATCATGCTTTTGGCTACGAGAAAGCAATGATAGTTCCTACCCGTATTTACCTGGTCAATGAGGCATTGTCATACATATTCAACCGCTCAAAAAAGGCAAGTGTGTAGAATGTAAAACGATCTACAACAGACACACCAACCTGTATAAGAATATAGGAAACGGTGTTAGCACAACCTATCCTACCACCATAAAGGCCAAAGAAAGTTGCTTAACTTGCACATTGTATCATATGCATGGTATCTGAGGTCAACTGTCTACTTAAGAATAGAAAAACTGGAATGTGTAATTATTAAACACATACATCTGAGTCCAAGTGATGCGAGTATGAATTCTCTCCTTTCATGCTGCTTCCAATAGCCAAAACACCTGGAGAATGCAGCTGAAAGCAGAAAAAGAATATCAAACAACCAATACTTACATGCAAAAAGGTATGTTACTTCATTGTTAGCATATCTATTTAATATTAGAAAGATTCTATTAATAGAAATTATAGTTGTTGCATCAAATTTTCTAACTTAAGTAATGGGCAAAGGACAACTAGACATGATGTTATGACCATATAGCATAATTATATGAATTATATAGCTGTTTTCTCAAGACTTGATTTGCCACAACAAAACAAAAATACAGATGCCGCAGCGTTGTGGGCTCCAATTAGAGTGATTTGTCATAAAATTAACAGCCACATTAAAAGGCCCTTGACACACATTTTTATAACAACATCCATGTATAAGAGACCAAACCTGATTGAATAGTGTGGCAGCTTGGCAAGTGTCCACCATTATCAACAATTCCTTGAATCTAGTTTATAATTGAAAACAATAGTGAGGATGGTGCCATAGCAGTGCAGAAAGATGACAGCAAAGATATTGGAAAATAAATTGAAGTAACAATCTAAGTTTTCCTTATACCATTCTCAAAAGTTCTTCATTAGGAAAATTCACAATCAAGGATAGAGATAATCAGTCTACAGACATTATCAGTTTAAATTGCCAGGGGTTAAATTTTTTTGGGCAAAGTCGAAATATTATGTGAGAACTAAATGTTAAACCATACATTACTGCTATATCATAATTTTTTGAAGTAAATGATTCTCTAGAGGATAGAAGGCACACATCAAAATCAACAAGAGAAGTAATCACACCTACGCTTTTCCTTCATTTGCTTCACGGCATCAGCTAAATCATGACTCTGCAGTTCTTCAGAATCCTGAAATTTCAAGAACTCATCTCCTCCATGCCCTGTCATGTACAGAAGAATGTGGCTTCCTTCATCACTCAAGAGACGCTTTGATCTTGGAACAGAAAAAGCATGGAGTCCAGTCAAAACTCGTAAAAAGTTTTCAACAGTCACTTCGTAACCTCGATAATCTACCTGAGTCATTGGAAGCACACTAAGATCAGGTTCAGGAAGGAAACAAAATATTGAACAGCTCTTTAACCGTCCTTTTTTAATGACTTCCCTCATATTGTTCAAATAGAGTGGTTCTACCCTTCCTATACTTTGGTGGTGATCAAAGGTTTAACAGAACATATTCATACAAGAAAGCAAGAGAATCTTGAGATGTTTTGTTTCCGGGAATTGTGTCACTGCAATAAGCATTCTCATACATAAGCAAGTAAATCTTTCCAAATATTCAGTATTTAGTTAATACTACCTTATTCGACCTTTTCTAAACAAACATCTAAGGCAATTGCAAACATATGCAGTCAATTTCATAATTTTCTAAACAAACATCTAAGGAAATTGCAAACATCTGCAGTCAATTTCATAAATAAAAAATAAGCAGCCACATAACCAAAGATGATCAATTTATCCATTTGCATTTCAACTACTTCTTTGGAACATACACATATCATGCTTAATAAGCACAAACACCAAAGAGCCATCCTTTTAAAACAAGTCAATTGCTACATAAAAGCTAAAGGGAAACACTGGAAGCCAACCTCAACATTATCTCCATACAAGTTAAGCCTATGATTTTCATTGTTGAAAACTTGGGCAGGGTACTTGTTCCTAGCATTGCAAGCCATGTCATCAGCCAGCATGAGTATAATCCTCTCATCGGGTATTCCTAACCGCTTAACTGTCCTGCAAAATTAAAGGATAAAAAAAAACATCAAACTTATGACACGACATTATTCAAAGAAGATAATAAATTCTTTAAAGGTGTAGCAAGAAAACCTTTTCCATCAAGTACTTACCTATACAAGGACAACGTGTTAGCCATATGCCGGTAATTAAACCTGAAAACAAAGGATATCAAATGACTCGATCTTAACATAAATGATTGAACAGGTCAAAAACACTCAAAACTAAAACAACAAACCAAACCCAATCTGTTCAAGAAACCCAAAGGTCCAAAATAGGTTATTAGTTTATTGGAAAAGAGTTTAATTATAATGAAGACAAAGAAAGAAAGACGAGAGTTTCTCAGTACCAGAACCGAGAAGTACAGACCAAAACAGCCCAGTTGTTGGTGTGGATGGTGGGTTCAGTTGGAGAAGTGTGATGAGAGTAGGCCATTGAACTGGTGAAAAGGCTAAAACCCAATAGCGAAAACAGCAAAACTGCAATCTTTGAACGCAATTTACCAAAGATCTTTAGCCCCATGAGATTCAATCCCCTGCTCATCATTAATTCACAAGTATCACAAAGCCTAGAATCTGCTCTTCTTGTTTCTTCAATCGAAAGAGGATCTAGCAATAGCTTTTAGGTTCCATATGAAGCTGGATATCGAACTTAAGACGAAAGTAGAGGGGCCGAAGGCGAAGAAGGGTCGCCGGTGAGGAAGCAGCAGCGACAGACTTGGTAAAACGGCTATGAAGGAGAAACAGACGTCGCGACTCGAGTTAATATGTTTTTTCATTTCACCACCAAACGACGGCGGAGAGCATAACAGTAACAGAGACACTCTTGTTAACGTTCGGGGAATCGAAGTCACGGTGTGAGGCAAGTCATCAGGTTGTAACCTGGGCCTCTAATATTACTAATCTCAAAAGCTACAGCTTTCGGGGGAAATATTTCAAATTTTACTTATATTTAAAAATATTTTGTAATATTGAAAAATATTTGTCAATAATTATTTTAAATTTTTGTTTAATTATTTTATATACGAGTGATTGTTACTAATATATCAATTTTATATGACTGCTTTTAGTAATATTGAAAAATATTTGTCAATAATTATTTTAAATTTTTGTTTAATTATTTTATATACGAGTGATTGTTACTAATATATCAATTTTATATGACTGCTTTTAGTATTTTAAAAGTTATAATAATTTCATATAAATTTAATAAAATATTGTTATAGTTTAAATATTAATATGTATTTTAAACATTTTTTGAAAAATAAAAATATTTAAAATAAATAAAATTATTTACAAGATTTGTATCTTTTATAATAGGTATAAAAACAGAAGGTGAGAAATAGATCGTTTTCCTTTATAATTATATTGATATTAGCTTTCATCATTTGGTTATAGGAAATTGTTCATATATACCTAATGTAAATATCATCTAATTAATATTTTATTTTTTTAAAAGTTTTCATATCTGATAAGATTTCTATTAATTAAATATAAAATTATATAAAAAAAGTCTTTCAGTTTAATGCTGAGTCAAAAATTTTTAATTGAATCCTAACATTTTTATTCAAATTCAATTTAAAACAAAAAGTTAAAAATATATTTTAAATCTTAGCGCTTTATAATAAAATACAAGGCAAAAAATATATTTTAAATCTTAATATTTACATAAAAGCTAATTTAAATTCTAACATTTTGAGAATTCAATTTCAACCTCAACGTTATTTTTTAACAGAGGAAAGAACAAAACCTGGAAAAGTCTAACTAGCGTAATGCTCTACGGTACAAAGCTCTTTGCTTGTCCCTTTGGATGAGCTCCACTATTGACATCGGTGGCTCTTGAAAGTAATGTATGCCTGAACTGCAAATGCGGCCAGGTTATCTGCGCATTGGTTCCCTCTACGATTCACGTGCTGCACTTGCACCTTCTAATCTCATTGGATGAGCCCACAGGTACCTGTCAGCAAAAAATATTCTCATAAAATTCTGTACTGGAAGAGGATAGGATATTAATGACTTCTAAGAAATCTACTTCGACAATAACTCGATAGCATCCTAGCAACTAAGCCAAGGTTAGGCCCAAGTGAATTCCCTAGAGTTCGGGAGCCAGCGGCGATCCTCATCCAATATGTTATATAAATCCACCGCACCATTGCCCATACTAGTTTCGAATTAAACCACCAGCAGTAGCAATAGACGATCCTTATTTAACCGCTCCATCCATATTTAGTTTGATCTAGTCTTCCGGCAGTTTGGTCCATCCAACTAAACTGCCCACTAATAAACCTTGTGTCGAAAACACAGTTTTCCACCACCCTTGCCCTTACGATCCATTCCACACACTCCATAATTGCTCTCTTACCTTCTTCCAGCCAAACAAAGTCAGTTTCAAAGAGACTTTTGTTACGCCAATACCATAGCATCCAACAGATTACTCCAAAAATGGTAGCCCATTCCCCTTGCATCACCTAGGTATGTTTCATAAGGTTTAATTTCACCCATACTTCCACATCTTGTTGAAAGAAGTCCGTATCGACCACCCCCGAGGGCAAATTTCACCAGAAAGCTTGTACTCTTGGATAGTCGCGGATGATATGTAGTGTGGATTCTTTCTGTCCACATATGTGACAACTGTTATCCGTTGCAATATGACGTACCACTCTTTGTTGGTTGGTCAAGAGCTTTTTTTTGCTTAATAACCAGAGAAAAACCTAGACTCGCTGGGGTCTCGCCCATTTCCAAATTAGATCCCAGAGGCTAGCGTTAACATCCGTGATGCTCCCCTCGATTAAGTCGTAGGCTGACGCCATTGTGAATCTTCCATTCTCAGTTTGACCCCACCTCATGGTATCCTCCACTATTTCGTCTGCATTAGGGGTTATTTCTGTGATATCCATACAGATTGAGGAATGGAGGTACTGTTGGAACAAATTCCACTTCCAGTTACCAGCTTCATTTATCAAATCCACTACTTTAGCATATAGCACGTTATCGGGTATTGGAGATGTCACCACAAAGATAAGAGGGCCCCAATCCTTTGCCCAATCATCCAGCCAAAAGGAAATGCGCCTACCATTACTCAACCTCCATTTCAAACCTTGACATGTAAATTGCCAAGTTGCTAAAATTCCTTTCCAAAAGCACAAAGCTCCGCGCCTATCTAGTGTATGAGGGACATGGTGCGGTTCCATAGGTAACCCTATGTCCTCTAAGGAGAATCAATGCAGTTTTTTTGCATCGAGTGAATGACTTCCTGAGCAATATTGATGATATTGTCAGTTATTTGGCGGCCCGAAATAAAAACTGCATTGATTCTCCTTTACTAGGTGATCTAGGTGAGTTGTCATCTGATTAATAATAACTTTGGAGATTATCTTGTAAATCACATTGCAGAGACTAATTGGTTGAAACTGGGCGATACTAGTCGGGGAAGGGGTTTTGGGGATTAAGACTAGGATGGTGTGATTTAACTCCTTTTTTCAGCGTTTCATCCTGAAAACTTTTTGTATGTACTCTACAACTTTGGAGTCGACCCGCTCTCATTGCTTTTGAAAAAATAAAGCATTGAACCCATCTACCCACGGGGCCTTATTCGGATTGATGCCAAAAATCCCATTTTTAATGTCAGTGTTGTGTATTGACTGGGCTAAGTCTTGGAGACTGTCTGCCGAAAGAGAAGGAAATGATCCTGAAAGCAGGAGCTGGTGTAGAGATCCCTCCTCTTGTGTACACAGATGAACAAAGAAGTCTCTGGCTAAGCTGTCCTTGATCAGACACTATTTCCCCCTGGGAGTCAGTGAGACTCTCTATCTTCATTTTCTTTCCTTTGGAAAGGGTGAGAGTATGGTAGTATCTAGTATTCCTATTGTTGGTTCGCATATAGTCCGAGTATTCACAATACACTGCGGAAAAAGACCATACAACAACATGAGTATAATCGAGAATACCAAAGATGTACGAAAATACCTTATTTTCGTGG
>JANVCQ010000003.1:28739332-28754113 GCA_025531925.1 Erythroxylum plowmanianum
TCATATGGTCATTTTATGGGCAGTAACTTTCAAGTAGTTTTTGACTCCCTTAGAGGCCATATTGGTTTTTAAACCCTCATGAAAGTTGTAGAGTTCTCCTTGAGCTTTTTATTGATACCAAACTGGCGAACTTTGGAGTTCGTTGTGAAGAGTTATGAAACTTCATTTTAAATTTAAAAATAGGATTTCTGAATGGGATTTTGTGTAAATTCTGATTGTGCCTTTTTGATATATGACTTTGTGTGATATATGTGACTTTATGAAATGACATTATTTTCAAATGATTGGAAATATTGTGAATGTGAATGTGTCGAGTACGACACGATCTGAAAATATAAAAAAATTAAGTTTTCAAAATGTGCCTTCGGGCATTTCGAATTTCAAGTGTGTTATGTGTTATATGGGTTTGGTTAGGTCCCTTAAGTAGAGTCAGTGCATTGTCTCGTTTTTAAAGGTTTATCCCGCCTGCCCGCTAGTGGCACTGAAGCTCCGATTTCGGACTCCCATAAGTTCACGGCTACACTGGACTGCGATGCGGAAAAATGTAGTACGTTCTGTTCACGGCTGCACAGGACCGCTATGCGGGAATATGCAGTACGTTCCATTTTGGACCGACCCAAATCAATTGATGTGTTATGTGTTTTTGATTTTGTTTATATCTGTGTGTATTCATGTGTTTAAATTGGTTCATGAATTGTGAAAAATGTGAGCATTTTGAGAAATGAGCTATTGAGGATTTTCAGCCGTGAAACTATTGAAATTTTTATCAATGAGTTAACAATTTCGAGAAATAAGAAATTTGCCAAATTCTTCTGTAAAACCTTTAAAATAAATGGCAAAAGTTTTTACAAAGTGTTTTCGCTTATTTTTCAATTTATAAACATGTTATCCACGAGCTGTCTAGCTCACCCCCACTTTCATCCCCATCTCTAGGTATTCGAGCAGGAGATCGGATGAAAGAATGTCAAGACGTGTTGTTCGATTTTGTATCGTTTGTATTTTGTGTAAATTGGGATTTTGGTATTAATATTGTATATGGCTTGGATCGCCATAATGTATTGCAAGCATTTATTGATGTATGTGAATCATGAAATGGTGTATATAAATGAGAGTGATGTATATTGAATTCTGAAATTGTGGATAGAATTAAATTAAGATATGATTGTGATTGGATATGGATGATGTCTGATTAAAATTGAGAATTATGGAAGTGTTAGGTATAGATTTGTGTTTGTTGTGTTTTGGATTCCGGACGGGAGAGTCCGATGATTTTGAGTTTTGTTTGGGAATTATAGAAGTGTTTATTTACTAATTGCAGGTTTTGGGTTTTATAAAATGCAGCCATTATGCTGCCGAAATTTTGTTAAATAAAGAATGTGTGTATGATATGTGATTATGTTAACATGTGGGAGAATTTATGGCAAAGGAAAAGAAATAAGATTTTGTTTAAATTGATTTTTATGATTCGTGATTGACGGATAGAAAATTAAGGTTATGGAATTTGTGAATTCCAAATTGAGGAAGTCTTTACTTTGTATAAGATTGAATAATAATGAAAAAAAATTATACCGGATTCGGATAGGTTTAATATAGGTTTCCAACGCGATACGTGTATGTGTTCGGATGTCGGATCTGCTTTTGCTTTGTTCCGCTTTATGATTTGATTGATCCGTTCGTTTGTAGGCTTCGTTTCCGATTGAACCCTTTGTTTGCTTCGATAATTCGAACTCGATTCGTTATTTTGATTTCCTTTCGCCTTTTTGTTTCGCATTCGTTATCCATTTTTCGGTTGGGGTCAGGTCTCGAGATCGGGTTCCAACAATTATAAAATGTTCTGATTAGACATATAGGATTGAATTAATTTCTACTTTATTTTGAGTCCAATCATATTAGTTATTGATTCAATTAATGATATTTGCAAACTATTTATAAAACGTCATTCTACCTTAGCCAAGGATTTCTTGAATCAATACTAATAAAGAATCACAAAATGTTCTCCCTAATTACTTTAGGATAATGAATCCTATTTTGATCACTCAACTACATTCATACTGTTTATGCTACATCCAATGACTACCAACTAAGTTATCCTTGACTAGAACAGGTTATAAGTTTTATTAAAATATAATAATCCCTATACAAGATAACTTTGGAGATCTCAAGTCCAAGGATCACTTATACATTCATAACAATGAGAATTTCCATACACATACAAGTAATGATCCAAATTGATTTCTTATATGAGGTCAGCTTAGTAAATTTGTTCTCTAACAAGCACCCATATATTTGTTTATGTATCTCCATACTTTAGTCTATGAGATTAACTACTTACGTCATAAGGCTAAACATAATGTGTACTAGTCCTTTTACATTCTATTAATATCTCATCTTATTAAAACAATTTAGAGATAATACATAAATGCAATATGAATTTATAATTATAATCTTATTATAATTTTATTTGCAATAAATATTCATCTAATGGACTGTATCATATACATCTAAGTATGTATAAAATAAAGATTGCCTTTAAATTATTTTGTCACTAAACTAAAACTAATCGATTGGTTCTAGGATATAAACCAATAATCTCCCACTTGTACTAAGATAATCATTTAAGTATCTTATGCGTTATCACCATATGACAATCATGCCACTAATGGGACAGTGGTTTAATGAGAGAATTCTAGATGATTCTCTATAGTGAAACCTTGCTTAAATCTTACAAATTTAATTGTAATTATCATCATAATTAAAAATTGTCTAAATACATACTTGGATCTTTTATGAGACATTTGGTCCTTTTGCATTCCAAATGCTCTAATATTCTATAATATATTATTGTCTTAAATAACGTAAGGACCTATATCAAGTTCAATAAAGAACTTATTGATCTAAATAATCATTTCCACTAAATGAAAAATGTATTAATTATGGCTTAATTTAGCAACCATTGTTACATTTGAACCTTTCCAAACTCAAAATGATATTGTTTTAAGTAAAAAAAGAGACTTTAATTAGGATTTACTTCTAAAGTTAATATCCATATAAACTTAAAATCAAAAATCAACCTATACATAGAATAATGGATATTTTTAATACTTTACAAGTATCAGATATCTTAAATATTAAACATATTCGTACATTATCTATGTATTTAGACTTAGAATATCTAAACAACTTGTAATCTATCTCTATATATTTAATTCCTATAGTTAAGTTGTTACCCTTTCATATCCAGTGACAGATGGATATTTAACTATATTTTACCACCCATATTTGATATATTTTGCTTGATATTTTATACTTTTATCATATATTTGGTATTTAATTCGCTCTAAGTACTTTAATAGGTGATAATTGCCTTTATGGACTAAAAGGAGAATAATTTAGATGAGATGATGACAAAAGTTGAAGATTTGAAGTGCAGAAAGAATGCACAGTTATGCACTTCCCCGAGCCCGTGAATCTTTAAGATTCTTGTAATTTTTGGTTATGCACAATCTAATACACAGCCGTGCATTAGACTATGCATCTCCCTAGAACCCTAAATTTCATTAAAAAGAGACTTTTGGGGAGGTGAAGGAAGAGGAAATCAGTAGGAGTCTAGGGGTAGACTCTTGGAGGTGATTTTAGACGTGGAGTTCATTTTTAAGGGACGATTTTGGTTCAGAGAAGTGGGAAACATGAACATTTCATTGAAAGATCCAACATAAAACAATATCAAACCTCTACATCACAAGAACATTCGATAGAAGACAATCAGGGAGATTTATAATTGTGATTCCTTTTATTTGTTTTTTCTTTCAATGTATGCTTGAATTCATGTTCGATAATGTGTAACTAAACGTTTAGTTAGCATTTAGGTTAGATGTAACATCCCATCCCCATATTAAGAGTTAAAATTTGGATTTCAATAATGAAGAAAATAGCAATGTGAGAGTTTTAAAAAATTGCATTTTATGCTCAGCATAATGTTAGCATACATGCATGTGAATTTGAATTTTTGCACACATGAAAATAATTATACATGCACTCATTGACATTCCGAGTACATTGAATTGTAATGGGATATGTTAAGAATTGTAGTTATAGTGAATGAGTTAAATGAAATGAAGTAGAAGGACTAGAAATAAAAATTGAAGTGTTGGATTTTAGTGAATAGAAGTCATCTAAGAAGTTACTGGAAATGAATAGTTAAGGGAGTTAAATTTGATCTGAAACTTTCATGAATAAAATGTACTGATGTGGATGGATTTTGACAAAATTGTCTTCATGAAGTTGTAGATCTTTCTTTTAACTTTCCATTGATATAAAGTTTGCAATTGTTGGAGTTTGGGATCAAAAGTTATGGAGTTTATAATTTAAATTTTGGTGAAGAAGAATTGCACCGTCGTGCTTGACTTTTGAATGAATATTGGAAGTGCACCATCGTGCTTAAGTTTAAAAAAAAGAGGGTCATAGGGCTAAAATTGAAAGTCTCTATCATGCTTGGTGATTTTTAAGTGAATGTCGCGATCGCGCACATGCATGATGACGACTTTGGAGGTTCAAGGATGAAAATCGCGATCGTGCATACTGGTGAATATCGGACGAGTTTTCTTGAATTGATTTTTGGTTTTTATACCCGAGAGGAGTTGTAAAATGTTTGTGGATGGATATATATGTAGATAATGTATTCTGGTTTGAATATGTGGAAGTTTACGTAAGATGATGAAGAAATGCATGCACTCTGTTCTGGGTAAAAATTGACGTACTATTCATGCATGTAATTGTGAAGTATTTTTAGAGATGGTTTTACATGGTCTGAAATGAGTTTAATGATTTTATATGAAGATGTTGATGAGTTCATGAAATAGAGTTGACAAAACAATAAGTTTATGATGAAATGAAATGTTTTGGAAAATGAAAACACAATAGAGAGAGAGAGCTTGAAGCTTCGGTTTTGATAGTTATTATTTTATGAACTTGTAGTTAATTGATTTTGAACTGGAAAAAGGAGTAAAATGAAGTTAAAGAATGGATAAAAATGAAAGAATAAGCATTGGATGAAAATCTGAGAATTTGAAGATTTACAGTAGAGAGAGAGGAACTAAGATGAAATGATGATGAAGAGTGCTAGAAAATGTACAGATGCAATGTTTTCACTGAACATGCATCTGTATTTTTGTCATATCTTAGTCTATAGACATCTAAATGGGATGATTTTAAGTTCATATTAAACTAAAGACATGTGGGTATATTTTTCATGAAGGAATCGAAATTGAATTCTGTCTCTAAGAGTTTCAAAAATTAGTTCGAATTTGAGTTTGTGGATTCTGTCGTGGTTTAGAACAGTCTGTAGTATTGTTAACATAACTTGCAGCATATAAAAAAATTGCATAAAATTGGTTTCATTTGAATGTTAAGACATAAAGGAACAATTGTTTAGAAGGATGTTCGGCCTAAATCTTTCATTTTTATTGTCAAAAAGCCTGTGTAAAATTGTTCTAAATGTTTTCTTTTGGGAAGAGCTAGAAGAAGTTAAAATAAAAGGGGCGTGCATGATCGTGCTTGAGCACGATCGTGACTTTTAAGGGTCACAAGGGATCTCACCATCGTGCACAGGCACAAGGGTGACAATGGAGAAGCAATTGGAATTGCACGATCGTGCATAATGAAGGTGTAGTGAAAGTGGACTGATGTGAACATCCATCACTGTTTTGTCTATAACTTCTTCTTCTGACCTCCAAATGACTTGGTTCTCAAACCATTAGACTCGTAAGACATTTCTCTACCTCTCAACCAAAATTCATAACAATCTGAAAACAATCGAGAGAGTTTTAATGGAAAACATGTGACAGGTCTGACAGTATATATTCCTCAACATTTTTGTCTTTATCTCTCACCCCCATGAGTTATTCTCACACCCATGATTTATTCTCATAGGCATGACTTCTGCATAGGGGTGAATTAATTGCAAGAATGAATGTTTAATTGTCTTGTCATGCTACAATGCTCCCTAATAATTTACTCTCTTGTGCAAGTTGAACTGTCTTGTATCTTTCGATCATTACTTCTTCACCCAATGTCCAAATGACTTAATTCTTAGACCAATAGATCCATACGACATTGAATTACATCTCCACCAAAAAGCATAGCTTTCTCAATTGATTTTGTTGGTGAATTTAAGATGGAAATGTGACTGTGTTGAAGTATAATAATCGATAGGATTAATTTACTGAACATACTTCAGTGTTTTGATTATATCTGGATCTATAGGATTCCAAAATGAGATGATTTTTAATTTGGAATAAACTAGAGACATAGGGTTATAAATAATCTGAAGAAGTCAAATTTTGAACCAGTCTCTAAGATGTTTAAATTCTGGATGAAAGTTGTGCATAGTGAACTATTTTGGACAAGTGCAGTTTGAAAATGTTTAAGGTATATCTTTCAAATCACTTAACCAAATTCAATGATTTTGGTGTCAATGGAGACATAAGACATAGGAGAATATGTTTCTAGAAGAAAGTGTTACAAAATAATTTCAGTATCAAGGTCAAAAAGAACGTGTAATGTTGACCTGAAATGATGTTTTTATGGAAAAAATCTGAAAGTGAGTAAGGGATTGTGACTTGTGATTACAGTGGTTTTATTAAGTCATAATCTTAAGTATAAATTATACTTAAGTGAGTTTTAATAAAGGGAAGTGGATAAGTGGTTAATAAATGGACAGGTGCCCAAGCATTAAAGTTAAGATTTTTATTACCCTTGAAAGACAAGCTACTGTACTTGTCTTTATCTTTCTCGAAACTTCTTTCTCTAGAGTTCCTCCAACACAGAGTTTTTCATCAAATTTTCATCAAAGTTAAATCTTGGTATTCCCTTTTCACTACCACTTCCTCTTTATTATTTCTTTCTTCTACCCCAAGAAAAACCGAACCCCCTTGTCAACTTTTAAGTTGATGTACATGGTTGCATGAGGGATTAGGGTTCACATGATTGCTGCAGATGTTGGAACTTCAAACAAGTAAGTTTGTTATGATTATGTATTTTTGTATGAGCTGAAACATGCATCGTGAGTTTATTGTTAAATGGTTAGGAAATAGTGATATTCATATTTGCTAGAAAGTGAGTGAGAAAATTGGGATATGCCGTATTAGTTGATTTTCTGTGGATTTGATGACCAAAATGTTATGAGATAGTGTTAAACTAGTTTTGGAGTTGAAAGATCAACAAAAATGTGTATATGATTAGAACAGAAAAATTTGGAGAAATGATTATGTGAATGCTCTGTTATATTGATTAAAATGAATTTAGAATTGAGAGATAAGTGTATGGTGATCTCTGGAGATGAGAATGAATGTTTTAAAATGAAAGTTTGAGGAAGAAATGAAGAAAATGCAAAAGTTGAAAAAAAAGCAGAAAACTTGAAGAATACATGAGTGTGATCTTCTGTTTTTTATGATTGTGAAATATGGTAGATTTTGGTTTGGTTATGATATGTTGAGCTGAAATGAAATAGGAATAAAGAGGAAATATTGAGTTTTAAGCAAAAGGTTGATAGTGATATATATACATATATATTTATATGCTCTGTTTTCCTCTTTACTAGTCACATATGGGATTATATTGGTAAATTAGTGAATGAGTTATTGATATCAAAGTGCCAAAGGGTTGAGATTGTGATTTAAAGAATTGATGAGTGATTAAGTTATGAAATTGGTAAAGTATCGGGGATTGTCATTGAGCATGCATTGTACATAATCCATTTATACAATTACGCATAAATAAATGCTTATAAGTGTGCCATTGTTAATGTGAGTGCAACGTGTGTTTTGCATAAATGGGTTGTGCAGGTTTAAAGTCCACATTCAGGTGTTTCCAGAATTTGGCATCAAATGCTAATTTGAACCGTACTATGAGTAGATCGAGATGGTCTCACTTCATTGTTTGTTTTGTTTGAATTTTGTATTAATTGACTATTGGATGATGTTATGAATGTGATTGATTGTGTTGGTTTCCGGATAGAAGGTCTGATGAATGTGATGTATGAATAAAATATTGAAGTGCTCCTTATATGTGAATTGGATGAAATACATGATACATGACTTGGTTGTTAAATGCCGGACTTAGTTCTGAAGGAAAGTGTGATCATGCATATAAATGAAAAATTGATACCCAACTTTAATGTTGAATTTCAGACTATGGTCCGATGATATGTGAATGTGACTAAATGACAATAAGCAAATGTGATTGAGGCATTCTATTTCATGAATGCATGAAACATAATGGCATTTGTGACCAGAGTAGCCACCGATCAGAGCTTAAAGCTCAACGAGTGAAAATGAGCCTCAAGCTCAAAAAGTAATTTAGTGATTCAGAGCTTAAAGATCAAAGTGTGAAAAGAGTCTCGAGCTCATAAAGTGATTCAGAGCCTCAGGCTCAATGTTTAATAAGCCCGGTATCCAATAGATACGAGATAGTTTAGAGGCTCAGTTACAACAAAGTAATAAATGGAAAGTGGATCTCATGCATACTGCATGTGCATAATATGAATGATTAAATTGTATTGATTGTGAAATGTGAAATGTGGTGAATGTGATTTATATATTATGTGACTGGGTGAGCCATCGATGATGGTCGCTCATTGGGTTCGCAAAACTCACCCAAGCTTTACAAATATTTTTTAGGATCAAAAGAATACCCCATTAGGCAAACGGGAGTATCCCTATAGTATACAAGTAAGGGATAGAAGTCGGGATCAGTTCGCGTCTGCATTAGTGTTTTCCTATTTTTGTATAAATTTTTATTCCTCGATTTCTGTAAAATAATTTATTTTGAAATTTTTGTATAATGTGTATACAAAAGTTTTTATGGTGGAATGTAAAGACATTATGACTAAATTGTTTTGTATTTGTAATGGGCCCGAATTGGTTATTATTTTCGCATATGTTCGTTGTTGTTTCAAAAAAATTTATACCGACTTTTGAATGATAGAGTGCCCTAGCATGCCACCCTCGTGGGGCATGGACTTAGATATCACCCAAGATGTTAGGAACGTGTCTTGCGGGAGTGGCGTGTTACATTAGATGAACCTTATGCTAATACTTTGACATGATTTGATTCTTTTATTAATGCAACTGGTTTGATTGATTGCTACGATTCAATTACTTTTTTATTTATGTTCTAAAAAACTTGAATATTAGACCATAATCTGATTTCATACGTAGCGATTGAGAAATCCTAGGTTTGCATAGATTCACGATAATTGGAAGGAGTTGATTGCAACCCTAAAGATAAGATAAAATAAATCTTCTAGATCAAGGTCAAATATAATCGAGGAATTCATAAAATAGTAAGCAATCCTATAAAATTTAACTTGAGTAATTCGGTTAGAAGTCTTAGAATTAATTGTTAGTAGATTCAAGGTCAACTACTAACATACCATAGGAGTCTCCATAGTACAACTAATCAACAAAACAATTGCAAGATAAGAGATCAATCTATCAAAGGTTTAGGGGGATTTGAAACCTAGATACTAATTTTCGATATCGATATTTTTCTAAATTCTTCTACAAATCCTTTGTTTAATTTCGCTCCCAATTTTGGTTTACTTGCTTAGTTTTATTTCCTTTAATTAAAAATATAAAATCAATCCTTTTGCTAGTTAATAGGAAAATGGTAAGTACTAGTACTCATAGTCTTCGTGGGATCAGCCTGTACTTGTCGGTACTAGCTACAGCTATGTTGTGTACTTGCAGTTATTACAATATTGACCAACTCACAAATAGCTCAATCATCTAGCAAGAGTTACTTTTAGACAACTATATTTTCAACAATTGAAAATTATAATACTATTCTCTAAAAGGAACAAGTCTTTACATGTTGGTCCCCATATTTTTTCCTCTAGTTAAGTATGATTTAAATGAATTATGAGGTTTTCATGGATTTAATTTTTGGAGTTATTATTATTTTAATGTTAGCAAGATTATATGACATAGGTTATTTGAATTGAAGTGTTAAGGTAGTAAGATTGCATGAAGGGCATTTTTGGAAGACCACTTAAGGTTAAAAGAACCTAAGCTTATAAGGAAGGGTAAAATAGACTTTTTGAGCTTATTAAGGGTAAAAAGGAGAAGATGAAAAGTGGGCTTGCATGTGAAGAAGCCAATAAACGAAAATTAGAAGAGAGAAGAGGGAGAGAGTGTCGTTGGAGAGAAAAGAAAGGAGAGAAAGAAAGCTAAGCTACATTTTTTATTTTTCTTACTTTTAAAGAGTGATTTTGAAGTTGTTCAAGAAGAGAAAAAGGAAGACGAGGATTAGAACTTCCATTAGAGCCAACAATCTCATTATTTGGTGAAGATTCAAGGTAAGTTTGATTTTAATCTTTTGGATTTTTGGAAAGGTTTTGGTTCATAAAGCTTAAGAAATGTATGGGTTTAAGAATTCTCGGATCAATTTTAGTGAATATGTCTTATAGGTTCTCCAATTTGAATCCCTATTGAATGGAGATTTTGTCTTTGATGAAGGAAATCATGAGAGACAAGAGGAGCAAGGGGAGAGACAATTTTGTGCAAAATTTTAAGCAAGGAAATCAAGGTGGATACATGTTTATAATAGAGTAAATAAGCCACTAAATGTTTTCTTTGAGTCAAGGAAGCTTAATGATTTCAATTGCATCATAAATGTTGCATCTATTTGCTTCTTGAATGAATTGAGAATTTGCTATATGTTTGGTATATAATTTGTGTTGATGAATTGTGAAAAGACTTTGAAAATGAATTTTTGTGAAAAGATACATGTTTATGAAATCATTTTTTCGAAAATGGTTTTCGAAATATCTCATGTTCATGAAAAACAAGTTTCCAAGAATGTGCCATTTGGGCAAACAGTTTTCAATTCAAGAATTACATATTATGTGAGTTTGGTGTAATCCATTCAAGTATATCACGTACACATTGACCAAGTTAAAGGTTTCTCCCACCTACCCGCTAGTGGCACGGAGCTCCTTCATGGACTTCCTCAAGTTTATGGCTACGCAAAACTACTATGTAGGATTGCGATAGTGCATCAAGTTTACGACTACACAGGATCATTATGTAGAAATGTATAGTTCGTCATGTTCATGGATCTACCCAAACCATTTTGATGTGCTTATGTGCTCATGATATGTTGACAAGATTGATGCATACATGATTTGTCTTATTGTGAATTTGGTTGAAAACTTAAGAACCATGCGTTTTATGAACTTAATGAGAATTTTCTATGACAAGTGAATGCTTTCAAAGGTTTTGCTTATTTTTCCGTTATAAACTGTTACCCATGAGCTTTTAAGCGCACCCCCTTTTCATCCCATCTTCAAGTGAAGAAAATGAGATCGAGTAACCAAGAGTCGAGGATTCATTCTATTTTTGCAATGTTTCTGTATATTAAGTTAGATTTTGTAAAAGCAAGACTTTTGACTCATTTCAAGAATTATTGGGTTTGGTATCTTTTGTATTTTGAATTTTGGATACCAATGATGTAATGTGGCTTGGAATGCCATTAAAGTTTTATAAACGTCTATTTTTTTGTTAATGAAATATGGATTATGTATGGATGATGTGAGTTGAAATTAGATGTACTTGGAAAAATTATCCAATTAAGTTGATGAACTTTGAATATGAATTGTTGTGGCTATAAGTGAGAGGTTATGGAAATGAAAGATAGGAGATTGTGGATGATGAAAATTGAATGTAGGTGATGAATCAAATGATTAGAGATTAAAGCGTTTAATGACGCAAAATTGGTAGTTTTTATTGTTATGAATGATATTACATTAGAGGAAGTGAATTTGGGACAAATTTCAAGTTTTTCATAAGGGTCAAATTGGGTTCTAACTTTAGCAGAAAATCTAGATTAATTTAGGCTGAATTAGACAAAGTTGTCTTCTTTGAAGTTGTAGTTTGGCTTCCTAGCTTTTCAACGCTATATAGTATGAAATTTTTGGACATTAGAGTTGAGAGATATGATCATTATAAGTTAGTAATGCTACATGATATGGACATTCTGGACAGCTACATTGTTTTGAAATTTTAACCCTTTTAGAGGTAAAATATCTTTTTGGAGTCTTCACGGAAGTTGTAGGTCTAGAAGTCCTCTTCGAAACGATCTTTGAATAAAATTAATCAGATATTTGTAGTGAAAGTTATACTATTTTTACCAAAATGGGTAAGAGGAAGAGGATTTTGGACGATCGCAATTCTGCGGGCATTGCACGAACGTCGCAATCGTGCATTTGCGGCCGCGGGTGTGCAGGTTGCGATTGTGCAAATTTTTCCCCCGTACCTGAGCATATTCTACTCTTTTGACCATAACTTTGTCTTCCGACCTCCACATGACCTGATTTTTAAAGCATTGGATGCCTAACACATTTCTCTATCTCTCCATAAAAATTTATAGCTTTTGATATTGATTTGAAAAAGATTGATTGAATCAAAATAAAGGTATTGATTGGAAGAGTATGAATTAGATATTTTACTGAATATATTTCAATATTTGGGTGATATTTTGGTCTGTAGAGCTCCAAATGAGATGATTCTTATTTCTAAAGAAACTAGAGACATAGAGCTACAAGTTATCTGAAGGACTCAAATTTTAATTTAGTCTATAAGACTATCAATTTCAGGATGGAAGTTGAGTATAGTGTATTATTTTAGTTTAATAATAGCTCAAAAATGTATGGGCCATAACTTTCAGATTTTTGAACCAAATTGAATTATTTTGGTTTCATTAGAAACTTAAGACAATGAGGAAAAATGTTATGAAGAAGTCAGATTTAAATTCCGGTTTAGGGTTTCCTAAAATATGTTCAAAAATAGGAGAAATGAGTTTATTTTATTGTTTGACTGGTGTGGGCATGCCACCCATTTGGGATGATGGCTAACGAGGGCTCATTAAAACAACCCTACAAGATAATACCCACGATCCAGTCTTATGATTTTCAGAGAAAGAGTTGGGTTCCGGAAACGGTGCCCAACACCACATACTCCCAATTATTAAAAAAGATTACTCTAATATTTCTAGTGGGCTAGGTTCTCATTAAATTTAGTGATCTTAAGTTTGTTGAACAAACCAACTAAATTTAAATTAGGTAGACTGTCATTCACATATGATGTGACTCATAAATTTGTTAGGTAACATCTCTTGACAAAATATATATTATATGTTATTCACAACCTGGCCTCTATATTCATTTGATTACAAGTTTGCTCATGTAAATCATATAAATTTAGTGAAGTAGGATCTATTGTCATAAGACTAAACATATTCGAGTTAAAGTGACATTGAGTTTGCCCAACAAGCCTAATAATAAACATAACTATGGTTTATTCTTATAACAATAGAAGAAAATTATCTTGTTCAAAATATATACTAAATATTTTTAACGAAGGATTTAATTTTGTTCGTCTCATCAAATAGAAAATTACATGTAAAATATCATATATATAAAACATTTAATCCATCAAGTATAATATATCAAATATATATTCAAACATGCAACTTATGCACTCATAAATTATATGCATAAAATATCAAGCTTCGTTTGATTATAGTTGTTGATCTTCATAATCTATAACAATATTTTTAACTCCTTAAAAAATTAAGTTAGACTAAACTTAATGATTCCTAAATAAACTAAATTTCTATTCCAAATAGAAACTTAATTTGATTTGAAAATAACTTTCAAATCCAAATGAAAACTACTACGAATTATCTTGACTCCTTTAATTAAAATTTAATCAAAAATAATTTTCAATAAATTTCTTTTCTTACTTATTATAACTTAAAAACTCTTTCTTCAACATTCAACAATTAAGAAATTATAATCCAATTAGAAAACTATTTCTAATCTAATTAGAATTTTTTCTTTATTAGTAAACTATTTTCTAATATTAAAAGGAAACTAATTTAAAAATTAAATAAAATACTTTTAGATTTTATTAAGAAAATCCTTCACATTATTTGTTTGAGATTAATTTCTTAATTATTTAGAAAATCTTTCCTTAATAAATAGGAAACTATTTTAAAAAATATTAAGAAAGTTAAATTTTCTTAATTAATAAATGAAAACACTTTTCACAATTTAATAAAAATACTTTTTCTAACAAATCAATAAAATTATTATTCATAAATAAAGAAACATTTTATAAATAAATTGAATAACAATTCTCTAAACAAATAAAGTCCTAAATTTAATTTATCTCAATCAAATTTAAATAATAAATTTAATTAAGAAACACCTTTCTTAATTACTTAATAAAATACTTTTCTTAATTTTAAGGAATCTAATTAATTAATTTCAATCTAATTTAAGCTAATTAATTCTAATTTTGTAAATTACCTTTTTAAAATTGATTAGGAATTAATCTAATTATTAATCTTAATCATATTAAGAAAAATAACTAATTTAATTTTAGAATTTATTTTTAATTTTAAAACAATTTAAAAACCTATTTAGAATAAAGTTTTTTAAATAAAGATTTTTTTGGATAACTCATAAGACTTTATACAGATGATAAAAATTATGTACAAAACTTGAGATCCCATACTTGAACCTCTTGGCAGCTATGGAGATTCAGTAATACCTACAATATTCCTTGTAAGCTAAACTGATAAGTACATATTTGTCTAATATTTATGTTTTAATTATTCTTTTTTATTCCTCTTATTGATTTAGTTATTGGGACTTAATTTGATTTAATATTTCCTTGTAGGGAATTATAATATTCGCATGATGTGGGGAATTAAGAGGAA
>JANVCQ010000003.1:28754213-28765114 GCA_025531925.1 Erythroxylum plowmanianum
ATCATCAATAGTTTGCATCACTTCTTTTGTATATAGAAACATCATATTTAGTACAGTAATATTAAAATTAAAGGAATATTAAGCATATGGTAATAATTAATAAATACTTAAAGATATCTTCATCATCAAATATTTTATCAAAATAACACCTACTTGTGGTTGTATTAGTAAACAAATTAAAAAAATAATAAAAGGTATTAATATAAAAAATAGATGAAATTGATATATTAAAAAGAAAAGAGTTTACGCTCAATATCTTCACCATCTAACCAACTTCGGGCACACATACTTCTATAGTACAAAGATAAAGTTGAGCATGACGAGGACTAATAACCTGACCATTGGTGCTAAAAGCATACTCCGAAGCAATAATAGATGATGGAGTTGCTAATAGGTCTCATGTAATTACTTGCATGATCAAAAATTATTTCCATAATTCTTCCAACTTAATAATACATTAAACTGCATACCTTCTTCGGCCATACAATCTTCCATTAAATATTTATCTACCACCATTATATTGTACGAAGTCCTACCCTTTTTTCTTTTATGAATTTTGTAAGTGAAAGTAACAAACTGTTTTTAGAAGATGAGCCTGAACCTGAAACTAAGGCTGGAGCTGAACAACCTGAACTACTATGATCCCAACCCTAATTTTTTTTCATTCTGAGTTGATAATCATTAAGTAAATCATACTAAAATTGTTTAATGACATCTATATGTTCTTAAGCTCAATTACTATACAACACATTATATATAAAATTAACCCCCTCCATCTTATATCTTGGGTCTAACAACCATATACCAATAAGAATTTAGCTTCTTCATCATATGCTCTACTATAACCTAAACAACCTAATTGAAATCAAACATCCAAACAGATAAAGCTTTCTTTATACAATAGTACGAAGTTAGATATTTTGTTCTTGAGAACAATTCAGCCGTATTATAAAATAATTCCACCTTCTTACAATGTCCTCTAGCCAACTCACATTGGTCTTCTATAGGCATGCAAGCGTACTGAGAATCTCTTTGTCTTTGTCTGGTAAATACATTAACATATTGGATTGTTGACTTTAACATCTTGAAGGTTGAGTTCCATCTAGTTGACAATCTAAAACCAACTTCTTCGAACTCGGAATGCATAGTTTTCATGCAGTTTCTTCAAATTTGTCAACTTTTTTAAGTGTTGCACTTTAAGATACTATATTATTCTAAATAGAATCTATTGTTTCTTTTATCATATCCAACCCATCGTTCATAATCAAATTTACAATGTGTGAAACAACACATATCTCATAATCAAATTTTGTGATTAAATACCAGTTATGCCCAAAAAAGATCTAATATCTCATATTGATCCTTATTTATTATATATCTCATATTTAATTATAAAGTTTCTCAAACTTTATAATCAAATCTAACTTGATTAAAATATCTGTCCTCTCTCTAACTCATTCTTTATGTGTGATCCATTAGGTTCCTAAATATGTTGTCAATGGATATAAAATACAACCTTAAATTATATTTAGGAATAGATAAATTAAATTCCTTTAATTTATTTTAATTATCTAATTAAAAATTTTATATGCATAGGTCAAGATTGGTATCTAGTAACACATCATAACCACTTAAATATTCAGGATTGTCAGAGTAGTTTTGACTAACTTTTTCGTGCATGATTTTTTTTATAATTCAATATTTTAATCATACAATGTTTCAATTAGATATAGAACATGAAATTAATGTCTACTTTATTTTTAGTCCAATCATATTAGTTCTCCACTATTAGCTACTAATTCAATTAATAACATTTGCAAACTATTTACAAAATGCCATTCCACCTTAGCCAAGGATTTCCGGAATCAATAATAATAAAAAAACAAAAGAACATTTTTCCTAATTATTTTAGGGTGATGAATCCTATCTTGATCACACAACTACCTTTATATAGTTAATGCTACATCTAATAACTATCAAATTAGCCATCTTTGACTATAACTAGTCATAAGTAGTACCAAAACTTAGTAATCCGTATGTAAGATAATATTGGAGATCTCAAGTCAAATGATTACTTATCTCATAGACTTTATCATATATATCTGAATATATAACATATAAAGATTTTCTTTTAAATTATTTTCTAAACTATAACCAACTGATTGGCTCTAAGGCATAAACTAACAATCTCCGATATGCACTAAGCTAATCGTTTAAGTATCATATACCATATCATCATATAAAGATTATGCTATTGTTGGGATAGTGGCTTAGTGAAAGAATTTTACAAGATTTTTTACAGTGAGCACTTACTTAAATCTTACAACTTTCATCTTAATTATCATTATAATTAAGAAAATTTGCTTAAATACATCCTTGGATCTTTGATAAGGTCTTAGCTCCTTCTTCATACCCAATGGCTCTAAATTGTCATAGTATATACTGTCCTTAATTAGGATTTAATTATAAAATTAAAATCCATATAATCTTGAACTCAAATATCAACTTATACATAGAATAATGGATATATTTAATACTTCACAAGTATACGATATCTTAAATATTAAACATCTTTACTACATTAGTTATGTACTTGGACTTAGAATACGTAAACAACTTCTAATCTATTTTTATAGTTCTAGTTCCTAAGATTAAGTTATTACCTTTTTATATCTAACAAGATTTGTTCTTGGACAATTATATTTTCATCAATTGAAAATTAGAATTATTATTTTTTGTGAGCAATATGTTACTATATACTTCCACTAAAGATGACAACTATACTCCCACTAACCATTTTATAGACATGATAAATTCATAATTAAATAAAAAACTCTTTGAATTAATCTTGAAAGTGAATCTTCCAATGCCTCATATCCTTCCAACTATACATCAAATGTATCAACAAAGCCATTAGTTTAATTGGATGTATTATCATGAGATTTGAACTTTTCAAATTTCATCTTATTTTTATTACTTATTTTGATAACCGTTCTCCTATAAGTATACATTGAAACAAACAATGTTTTTAATAGGTTTGTAAAATTATATCCAACCTTTTGGATATCTCATAACTTTTTGTTAACCAATTTATTTCTAAACTTAGTGGATAATGCATGCTATAACTAACCATCACATCCTTCAATCATTAACTTTGACTCTTCCAAAGACTTAACATTATATATCTAATATGAAATCTTGCTAATTGATCTAACTGGAACTATTAAAGGTAAGTCATTATTGTAGCCCGTTTTCCATATTAAAGGATAGAGCCTTAAAATTTTGCATATGAGTCATATCATTAAGAGTTCATCAAATTTCATTCACAAGCATATCATTAGCATACATACATAAATTATGAATTAGGTCACATTGCAAAGATAATATATGCACTCAATTGATATATTATGAGATATGAAAGGGTTAAGATGATCATGATATGAATTGTGTATTTTTTATGTTTTGAATTTTGGTTTGATTGGTTATAAGTAGTAAATTTGGAATTAATTGTTACAATTGGAAAATTGATAAATTTAAATGTATATTTAGTCTAGAAAAATGCCAAGTGGTAAAACAAGTGGATATATGAAAAATTAGGATGACTAAGCCTATAATTGAGTGACATTTGGCATAGGTAATTAATTGACAAACGGAATTGATCATGGAGTGACAGTGGCCTAACATGTTGGTGACAATTAGTAGCCTAAGGAAGGGACAAATGACTTACATGCTTAAGGACATATGTTATGGCAATAAGGTGACACCTAGTACCTAAGGTGTTAAGCTTCTACAGGAGTAAAATTAGTTTTATTCATTTTTTCTTCTTTCTTCTTCTCCCACCACCAAAATCCTCTCATCTTTACATCCTTATGTTTTTTCTATGTTTGTGTCCAATAGCTACACCAATAATCCATGTTTTTTACCCTTCATAAGATAACTAAAGATTTAGATTAATATTGTCCTTTATTCCAACCGAATACCAACCTATTGTTACCTTGAATTTGTGATGATTTTGCATATATGGAAAGTTGAATTAGCTTGATCGTTAAGTTGGAATTTGAGCTAGACAAGTAAGTAAAAGATTTAACTTTATGGCTTGTGGTAATAAAAAGTTTATGATGTTTGAATTGGGATGGATTGTATATGATGCTGATGATAAAGTGTGCTGGAATATGATGTATGAACTTGGACACTTTTATGCTTGTTTCTTGATGTATAAAAAAATGGAAACTTATAGGTTCTTTTATGGATGAATTAGATTGTATTTTGAGGTATAATGAAGGTGATTTTATGTTAAAAAAAAGTGCTAATATAGTGATCTAGAAATAGGAAAGAACTAGGACATGTATGTTCAATGAATGATTGTTTTTGTTTTGATTTCGATGCATAAAAGACCATAATTTGTGAGCTACCAACTGAATGATTTGAATTGGAATTGGATATGGAATTGATGAGGATTTGAAGCATAATTAACGTATAATTGAGGAATAATTAATGGACTATGATAAAGATGTGTTGAATTTGGTATGAAGATGTTAAAAGCTGGAAAAAAATGTTAAAGGAAAATGGAGCACCTTTGGTTTATCAATACCACGGTCGTGGGAGCTACATAAGCTCCTTCCCACGATTGTGGGAAATGTTTTGAAGTGAAAAAAATGTGTTTTGTGTGATGGTTAAACCATATAAGGATGAGTTGCTTTACTTTGGAGCATTAGGACATGATTGGGGCTTGAAATGAACCTAGAAAGTTGCTTATTTAAGTGATTAAGTGTTTGATAAGTTTAAGTTTTTAATTTAGGTTATAAATTAAGGAATGGATTGTTTGATATCAATTTATATGAATTTGGGAAGTATGATTTGTTAATAGTATAAAGATTTTCTTATGAATGCAAATGTAATCCAAAGGATATAAGTAATGAAATAGATATGATTCAATGAGAATTGGGAAATTGTATGAATATATAATGCTAGGAAATGATTGATGAATGTATGATTGATGAATTAAGGGTAACCAAACTTAATTAAAGAATAAAACTAATTGCAAACTAGATATATACAAGCTATGATGAATGAATGATCAAGACTTGTAAATAAGGATACATACCTAGGATAGTCAATTGAACATGCAGTGGCATAACACATATACATGTGTGTGATTGAGTACTCATTTAATTAAGCAAGTTAGTAAGTGTAAATATGTTTGTATTGCATGATATAAAAGAACAAATTGAACATCCACATCCAGACATTACTGGATCATCAAGGAAATAGCTATCTAGAACGTACTATGAGTTAACCTACATGTTTTCTCACTATGATTGAATTGTTTTGATTAATGTCAATTACCCAATTGTTACTGATATAATTGTGATAATTTCAGACATTGTTAGTTCGAGGAGTTTGATAATTGGGATTGTATTGGAAGTGCTTTCTAATTGTATGTGAATATGGAAAAGGTGTTCTTAACTGTATGTTGAAAGCCGGACTCACGTCTGATGAATATGTTAAATGATTGTGCACGCTGAATGAAGTTATTGATAGCATATTATGTGAAATGATGCATTCCATCATATGAATATGCATGATCAAATAATGAAGTTGTGACTTGAGTGACCAATGAGAAAAAGAACTTAAAGCTTAGGAAATGTGCACAAAGAGCCATTGTAACATCCCGTCCCCATATTAAGGGTTAGAATTTATATTTCAATAATAAAGAAAATAGCAATGTGAGAGTTAGAAAAAAAATTGCATTCCATGCTCAGTATAATGTCAACATACATGCATGTGAATTTTCTTTTAGCTTTCCATTGATATAAAACTTGCAAATTTTGGAGTTCGGGATCAGAAGTTATGAAGTTTAGAAGTTAAGTTTTGGTGAAGAAGAATTGCATCATCGTGCACAAGCACAACAATGATTTTTGAATGGATATTGGAAATGCTTTGGAAGTTTAAAAAAATGAGGGTCGTAGGGTTAAAATTGAATTTGCATAATAGTGACATTGGTGATTTTTAAGTGAATATCGCGATTCTACACATGCACGATGGTGACTTTAGAGCTTCAAGGACGAAAATATGCACGATCGCGACTTTGAAGGTTGATAACTAGTGAATATCCGACGAGTTTTCTTGAATTTATTTTTGGTTTTTATACCCGAGAGGAGTTGTAAAATGTTTGTGGATGGATATATATGTAGATAATCTATTTTGGTTTGAATATGTGGAAGTTTACGTAAGTTAATGAAGAAATGCATGTATTCTGTTCTGGGTAAAAGTTGACGTACTGTTCATGCATGTAATTTTGAAGTATTTTTAGAGATGATTTTACATGATCTGAAATGAGTTTAATGATTTTATATGAAGATGTTGATGAAGTCGTGAAATAGAGTTGATGAAATGATAAGTTTTTAATGAAATGAAATGTTTTGGAAAATGAAAACACAGTAGAGAGAGAGAGCTTGAAGTTTCTGTTTTGATAGTTATTACTTTATGAACTTGTAATTGATTGATTTTGAATTGGAAAAATGAGTTAAATGAAGTGAAAGAATATATAAAAATGAAAGAATAAGTATTAGATGAGAATCTGAGAATTTGAAGATTCACAATAGAGAGAGAGGAACTAAGATGAAATGAAGATGAAGAGTGCTAGAAAATGTACAGATGTAGTGTTTTCACTGAACATTCATCTGTATTTTTGCCATATCTTGGTCTATAGACACCCAAAAGGGATGATTTTAAGTTCATATTAAACTAAAGACGTATGGCTATATTTTTCATGAAGGAATCAAAATTGAATTCTATCTCTAAGAGTTTCAAAAATTAGCTCAAATTTGAGTTTGTGGATTCTGTCATGGTTTGGAATAGTTTGTAGTATCTTTAGCATAACTTGCTGCATATCGAACCAAATTGCATGAAATTGGTTTCATTTGAAAGTTAAGAATAAAGAAACAATTTTTTAAAAGAATGTTTGGCCTAAATCCTTCATTTTTATTGTCAAAAAGCCTATGTAAAATTGTCCCAAATGCTTGCTTTTGGGAAGAGCTAGAAGAAGTTAAAAGAAAAGGGGTGTGCACGATTATGCTTGAGCACGATCATGACTCTTAAGGTTCACAAGGTATCTCACCATTGTGCACAAGCACGAGGGTGACAATGGAGAAGCAATTGGAATTGCACGATCGTGCATAAGGAAGTGCAGTGAAAGTAGACTGATGTGAACATCCTTTACTCTTTTGGCTATAACTTCTTCTTCCGACCTCCAAATGACTTGGTTCTTGAACCATTAGACTCATAAGATATTCTCTACCTCTCCACTAAAAATCATAATAATCTGAAATTAATTGAGAGAGTTAGAGTGAAAAACGTGGGATGGGTCTGACAGTGTATATTCTTCAACATTTTTGTCTTTATCTCTCACCCCCATGAATTATTCTCACACCCATGACTTTTCTCACACCCATGATTTATTCTCACGGGTGTGATTCCTGCACAGGCGTGACTTTCTTCACTCATGCCCGTGAGTTAATTGCAAGAGTGAATGTTTAATTGTCTTGTCAAGCTATAGTGCTCTCTAATGGTTGTTGAGCATTGTGCAGCCGAACCATCTTGCTTCCCTCGATAATAACTTCGTCTCTAGGCCTCCAAATGATTTGATCCTTAAGCCATTGGATTTCTAAGACATTTTTGTACCTCTTCATGGAAAACGATTGATTGAATGAAAGTGAGGGAATCTGTTGGAATAATGAACTAGTGTTGTTTTACTGAACACACTTCAGTATTTTTAATTATATCTAGATTTTTAGGATTCCAAATGAGATGATTTTTAATTTGAAATAAACTAGAGACATAGGGTTATAAGTCATCTGAAGAAGTCGAATTTTGAACCAGTCTCTAAGATGTTTAAATTCTGGATGAAAGTTATGCATAGTGAACTATTTTAGACTGAACAATCCGAAAATGTTTAAGGTATATCTTTCAAATCACTAAACCAAATTGAATGATTTTGGTGTCAATGGAGACATAAGACATAGGGGAATATGTTTCTAGAAGAAAGTGTTACAAAATAATTTAAATATCGAGGTCAGAAGGAACATGCAAAGTTGACCCGAAATGTTGTGTTTATGGAAAAGTCTGAAAATGACTTTATGGGTTATAACTTGGGATTACAATGGTATTATTGAGTTTTAAATTTAAGTATAATTTATACTTAAGTAAGTCTTAATGAAGGAAAGTGGATAAGTGGATAAGAAATGGACAGTGTCCAAGCTGTAAAGTTAGGATTTTTATTACCCTTAAAAGACAAGTTACTATACTTGTCTTTGTCTTTCTCGAAACTTCTTTCTCTATAGTTCCTCCAACACATAGTTTTTCATCAAATTTTTACCAAAGTTAAATCTTGCTTTTCTCTGTTTGTCATCACTTCCACTTTGATATTTCTTTCTTCTATCTTAAGAAAAACTAAACCTCCCTGTTAACTTTTAAGTTGATGTACGTGGGTGCATAAGGGATTAGGGTTTTGTAATTTTGCAGATATTGGAGCTTTCAACAAGTAAGCTTGTTATGATTATGTATTTTTGTATGAAATGAAGCATTCATCGTTAGTTCACTACTAAATGGTTAAGAATAGTGATATTCTTATTTTCTGGAAAATAAGTGAGGAGATTTAGTGTGCCGTACATGGTTGTTTTCTTTAGATTTGATGACTGAAATGTTATGGGATAGTGTTAAACTAGTTTTTGGAGTTGAAAGATCTATATATATATATATATATAAATGTATATGTGAGGAGAGTAGAAAAATTTGGAAACATGAATATGTAGTGCTTTGTTCATATTGATGTTTTCATATATATATATATAAAGTTTTGGAGTGTTTTTAGAGTTGATTAAAAATGAATTTAGAATTGAGAGATAAGTGCATAGTGATATCTGGAGATGAGAATGAATGTTTTAAAATGAAAGTTTGAGGAAGAAATGAAGAAAATGCAAAAGTAGAAAAAGTAGAAAACGTGAAGAATACGTGAGTGTGATTTTCTGCTTTTGGATGATTATGAAAAATGATAGGTTTTGATTTGGTTGTGATTTGTGAGCTAAAATGAAATAGGAATGAAGAGGAAATATTGAGATTTAAGAAGAAAGTTGATTGTAATATATATACTTTATTTTTCCTCTTCACTAGTCACATATGGGTATGTATTGAAAAATTTAGTGGATGAGTTATTGACATCAAGTTACTAAAGGATTGAGAGTATGATTCAAAGAAATGATGAGTGATTAAGTTATTAAGTTGGTTAGGTACCCAAGATTGTCATTGAGCATGCATTGTACATAGCCCATATACACAGTTGTGCATGAATAAATGCTTATAATTGTGCTATTATTAATGAGTGTGCAATGTGTGTCTTGCATAAATGGGTTGTGCAGGCTATTCCAGAATTTGGAAGCAAATGCTAATCTAGAGCGTACTATGAGTAGACATAGATAGTCTCATTTCATTATTTGATTTGTTTGAATTTTGTATTGATTGACTACTGAATGCTCATATGAATGTGATTGATTGTGTTGAATTCCAGACAAAAGGTCCAATGATTGTGAAATGTGAATGGGATATTGAAGTGCTACTTGAATGGGATATTGACGAACTATGTGCTTCATGATATGATTGATTGAAAATGTGAGATGCATTCCATACATGAATGCATGATCAGACAATGGGAGTTGTGACTAGAGTAGCCACCGATTAGACCTTAAAGCTCAAAGTGTGAAAAGAGCCTTGAGCTCAAAAAAGTGATTAAGAGCTTAAAGCTCAAAGTGTGAAAAGAGCCTCGAGATCATAAAGTGATTCAGGGCCTTAGGCGCAACGTTTAATGAGCCTGGTATCCAACGGATACGGGACAGTTTAGGCGCTCAGTCACAACAAAGTAATAAATGAAAAATGAGTCTCATGCATACTGTATATGCATAATATGAATGATTAAATTATAATGATTGTGAAATATGAAATATTGTGAATGTGATTTATGTGTTATGTGACTGGGTGAGCCATCGATGATGGTCAGTCATTGAGTTCACAAAACTCACCTAAGATTTACAAATATTTTTTAAGATTAGAAGAATACCCCATTAGGCAAATGGGAGTATCCCTACAACATACGAGTAAGAGATAGAGGTCGGGATTAGTTCGCGTCTGCATTAGTGTCTTCCTATTTTTGTATAAATTTGTATTCCGTAATTTTTGTAAAATAATGTATTCTAAAATTTTTATATAATGTGTATACAAAGGTTTTTATGAAGGAATGTAAAGACATTATGACTAAAGTGTTTTGTATTTATAATGGGCCACAATTCGCTATTGAAATTCAATTGATTGTATTGTGTTGACAGAAAATGTTTATGAATCACAGTGGACCCGAATTGATTATTACTTCCGTATATGTTTGTTGTTGTTTCAAAAAAAATTGCACCAATTTTTAAATGATTTAGTGCTCTAACATGCCACCCTCACGGGGCAAGTACTCGAATATCACCCAAGATATCAGGCATGTGTCTTGCAAGAGTGGGGTGTTACATGTGTGATATCAAAGCCCAGAAGTACTATCTTATATGGGCATTTAAAAATATGTTTTAAGTCACATGCATTTTAGTCATGTCATTGCGGATAGTGGCAACTGATCCCCAATATAAGTCACATACATGAGCATTCCTTAAGAGTCTGAGCTATTAGAAGCATTGAGAAAAATGACGATATGACAGAATGTGAGAAAATAAAGATTTATGGACATTTTGGAAATGAGAAATAGTACCTAGTTCTGTATAATACATAAAGGTTCACCATAATTATGTATGTACCCTTAAATGTGATATAGGTGTGAATAGGTATATTGACGTGGATTGATTGAGGAAAATAGG
>JANVCQ010000003.1:28802452-28830414 GCA_025531925.1 Erythroxylum plowmanianum
AATTCTAAACCTCCTTCTAATAAGTCCATTTACCTAAAGCCCATACTTTCCAACATAAAGTCCAAGTCTTCATTTAAAATTCTCAACTTCTAATTCCCAAGCCCAACATAAATATATCTATATAAACACATAATTAAATCAATTAAAGCAAAATAAAAATAAAAATAAAAATACTTAAAGTAAATGAATAAATAAATAAATAAAAAATTTTCGGAGCCCAACAGTGTATGCTTTAAGTTTGATCTTTTGCATTATTGTAATTGTGAAATAATGTTGAAGTATGGAACTTTAAATGTCTGTTGATGTGTTAAGAGCTAATATAAAATTTGTATTTTATATTAAAATTTTAATATAGTAAATATTCATATATTTTTTATTTTTAATAATTAGAAGAATTAATTAATTTAAGAACAAAATTTGATATGTTAAGAAATATGTTAAATTAAAATTTTAATATTAATATCTAGTAGTATATTAAAAATTAACATGATGAATTTAAATAAATTTATATTTTTAATTTTGATTTTGATTTTGATTATAAATAATATTAAATAATGTTTTTTATTTTTATTTGTTATTTTTATTAAAAAATTTCAATTAAATAAATTTTATTTAAAAATAAGATTCAAAAACAATAAAAATTCAACATAAAAGGGAATATGAAAATAAACTGTCCTTAAAAATTGAAATAAAAAAAAGAACAATGAAAATATAGAAGAATACGAAGTACTGGTGGTTTGAGTTTGACATTAGTAAGGTACACAACAAAGTGAAGTGAATGTTTTAGGCTAGATGGTAAGCATTCACCAGCCTCTTTAGTATTAGTAATTGCATTCACTTCCTTCTCTTTTTTTCGTCTAATTTTTCTATGGTCAAAATGCTAGTTATACTTGGCCCTTTTTTTCTTTCCCTTAGTACTTCAAAATTCTAGATTCAGCTTGGTTAGCCGATTTTCTTAACAAGTTTCCATCTTTTTTTCTCCAGTTTTTATTACCAGATAAGCTTTTAAGTGGGTTGTAATAAAAGGGCTAATTTTTAGTTGAAATGGAGATTTAATCACTTCTGCCCGTTACTCTATTTTTATCCTATTATATTAATATTTATCGATCTATTTTATATGGGTCTTATTTATTGAATGAATGAATACTCGTGAAATAAGATAAGAATATAATAATGAGATTAGGTGATTTGTTCTCTTGAAATGGAATGAAAAATTTTCCTTTTTTGATTCTCTCACACATGCGTATGCACACTTTCTTTTGGGGTAAATGTTTTGTTCTTTATGGGTTTTACGTGGATAACTTGTCTTGTTTTGTTTTTCCTTTTATGTGGTGTTATTATGATCATTCTTTTAGAGACTATATAAAGATGTCTTAATTTGATTTCTTTATGTTGTCATCAGAATGGAACCAACTGAGAGCCAATTCCCTTAAATTGCAATACATATCTATATATCTTGTTCTAAATCAAATACGATCAATCTTTGGATAGGTACACACACATGCCTTAATTCTTTCATTCATTCATTCATTTTTCAAGATTAAATACGCAAGGGTTACTGAATATTCAGATAAAATGACACCTGGACTATAACTCAACATACTATTGCCAAGTGTCCCACGTTATCTTTATTTAACTAACCAAGAATATTCCTTAGAATTATGCATAATCATACTTCTAAACGGTTAAAGTGTTTTAGAATCTTATAACTTAGGTGAGCTTTTTCACAAATTTTTCTTTATATTATAGGTGCCACTTCTGATTTCATTGCTAAGGTAAACACATGATCAATGCATCATCTAAAAGACTTTACTAGCGTAAGAATTGTTTGATGTTTGATCAATGCATCATCTGATAGACTTTATGCAAAGTTGGTTTAAACTTACCGGTGGTTTTTTTGCTTCTTGTACGAATTATATGAGTTATATTTAAGTATTTTTTGTGGATACATAATGCTTAAAAGTTAAAACCATTTATCCTCATCTTATTGTAGAAGAGCAAATTGGCATCAGGTCAAATTAGGTTCAGATCCACCCAGAACTTAGCTCAGCCCAAAATTTTGTCTTCCAATTTAAACTTGCCTATATAAAAATTTCGAACTTTGGACTAGTTGAGTCGCGCAGCCTGTAGAGATCACAACGGGTTAGATTGGGCTTGGGCCTAAGGCCCGAGCCCGACTTAGCTCAACCAAATTTTTTTCAATTTAAAAAATCAAAATAATGTTATTTTAGACAAAATGACATCATTTTGCATACAAAGGTGGGACCTCGGACTCGGTTGGGTCGAGCTTAGCAGCGAAGTCCGAGCATGGTCTAAGGATCCGACAATATGAGGCTAGCCTGTTGATTTCGTGTCCGGTCAGTACCGAGCTCAAGGTCAGTTGTCATCTCTATTAGCTTGAGTTGGAGTTGGGTTCAAAGCTCGAAATTTTGGAAATTAAAAAACTGAAGCCTGACCCAAAGCTTTATCAATTCAGGTTGAGCTTATTAACTTCGAGTCGGATCGGGCTAGGCTGGAGAAATTTTGTTAAACTACAATAGTAGTATATTATTTTCTGAATATACATGATACTTAATAGTTAAGGCATTTCATCTCTTAAAGTTTAATTTTTTTGCGTTATAGTGGTTGTGAAACAATGTTTAATTATGAAAATTTAAAGGATAAGAATTGTTTGATGTTGTATTACGAGTTAATATTATTTATATATATTTATTATATAAAATTAATATTATTATATTGAATATTTACATATTTTTTAATAATTATAAAAATTAATTAATATAAAAATAAAATTTGATAAAAATAAGTTAAATTAAATTAAATAACTTTTAATCTTTACATTTTATTATAAAAATCGATTAAATTTATTTTTATTATCAATTTTTATTAAAAATTTAGTTTTAAAAACAATTAAGAAAAACGACAGAAAAGGGCTATGAAAACAAACTGTCCTTAAAAGTCGAAATAAAAAAAGAACGATGAAAATATAGGAACGATTCGAGCTAAAAGTAGTTTGAGTTTGACGTCACTAAGAAACAACGAAGTGCAGTGAGTTTGATGTTAAAGCCTCTGGCTTGGAGGGTAGTCATTCCTCAGCCTTCGCCACCTTTATTCTCCTCTCTAGTATTAGTAAGCGCATTCGGTTTCTTCTTTTTCTTATAATTTCTCTACAGTCAAAGTAACAGTTGTACTTGGCCTTTCAAATTTCCAGATTCAGCTAGGTTTCCACTCAAACTCGGTACCGGGGTATGTTTCTTAACAAGTTTCCATCTTTTTTTCTCCAGTTTATATGGCTGAGTATGCTTGTTTATGGGTTCTCGAAAATGGGGCATCTTGGAATTGAAATGGGATGAGAGATTTGCCCTTTCTCATTCTCTTTTTTATTTTTTGTCAATGTTCTAATATTCGTGGGTTTTATTTGGATAGTTTGTTTTGTTTTACTTTACTTTTGTGTGATTCTTATTTCGATCACTATATAAAGATGCCTTAATTTGATTTCTTCGTGTTGTCATAGAATGGAAATAACCATGAAAAAGAGAGCCATTCCCTTAAGTTGCATTACATGTCTATTTCGTTTTAGATCAGGTACGATCAATCTTTGGATAGTTACGCACACGTCCTAAGTGGGCATGATCAATAACCATAAATATTTACCCTTTTGCTCATGGTCTTTGGGTGTTTTAAGTGTCCAACGTGTCTTTTACAGCTAAGGATCTATATTTAGTTTGGCTGTTCAGTATGGTTTGTACATAGAATAAACTGGACAGTGAAAGTAGAACTGCAATATTCCTAACATAAAAACACAAGTTGATTACCGCTATGCATCACTACATAGCCGTTATCTGTATAACTGCTTCTTGTTTCCTTCTGGCAGCCACACTATGGGATGACTTCTTGTATTTTTTGGTTATTTTTTAATAAATTCTTACAGATGCTTGAAACTTAGGACTTAATCACAGATTTAGCTGGAACTTATGTCTGTGAAGGTAAAGACGGCGACCATTGACAGCATTCAAGCTGGATTTTGCTCTGATGACATCCTGTGTGAAATCCTGATTAGGTTGCCTCCAGAATCAGTATTTAGATTGATCCTTGTGTCAAAGAGATGGCTTCACTTTATTTGCAGCTCTTCTTTTCGTCACAATTACACAAGGAAGTGGAGAGTTAAATTCTCCCTTTTGGGGTTTTTTACATGCAATACTTTATACCTTGGAAGGCCTCGAGATGGTCTGCGCCGGCCCCCATCTGAACCTGCCCTTTCATTATTGTCAACGAGTAGAGAGGGTGATGAAATAAAGTTTTCTGGGATCCTTAAAGAGCTTGGTTACTTCATTGACTCTAAAAATGGCCTTATTCTTTGTGGCCGGCACCCAAAGACCTATTTTCTTTGGAATCCTTTTACCAAGCAACATTACAAGCTTCCTCGTCCTCGAGTGTATTTTGATGAGTTGTGTATGGCATTCCTTGTAGAGGACCATGCTGATGAGATTATGTGCTACAAGGTCATTCGAGCAAAATGTGAACGACGACTTGACGAAGTTAAGACCGTAGCCATTGAAACTTTCAATCCCAAGACTAGCACATGGTACTTTTCCATACTCCATTGTTCTTCAACTTTATCATTGTGTCCTTGGAAAGTGGCCACAGTGATTAAATGCGTCATCTATTGGTTTGCTGAACATGGAAAGATAGCCATCTATGACTCAGCTGATGAGGGGAAGCAGATAGCTTTATTAAAGCTACCAGGTTCAAATGATTTTGACGAGCAAGTTTTAGGGGAGTCCTTTGATGGTCTTCTGCAATATGGTTGGAGCTGTAAGTCAGGCTTGGAGATATGGGTTTTTGAAAGGGAACCCAGTGAATGTACGTCAAGTAATGTGTATGAAACAAATCGGTGGAATTGGAGATATAGATTGAATTTTAAAATCATGTGGAAAATGAATCCATCCGTCGTGGCGTCATTTCATACAGGTAAGAAAGAAACTCAGATACTGTCTTTCATTCCTCAGAACACTGAATCTGTCTTCATTAGAACTGGATCAGACATTTTTGTGTGTGACCTTGTTAGTCAAACGGTTGAAGTTGTTCGTTATCAAGGTCGTACTCCTTCCATATTATGGGATCACATTCACAGCAGGGTGCTACCCTACTTCAGTCCAGCTTGGCCCACTTTGCCTTCACGACAGAGTAGTGTGATTATGATATAATAGAAGCTTACTTTACCATATTCCTATTGTCGTGATTTATGTGAATAGTTTTTACTTGTGATGAACAATCGGCGTTTATTTTGTTCTGTAAATAGTTTTACTTGTGATGAACAATCAGCATTTGTTTTGTTCTCGATCGGTTTTCCTCTGCATGTGTGTACGCATAAGCTTCATTTCTTCTTCTTCATTCGTGATGTTGCCGTGCCCTTTGACTTGAATTCGTTCTTGTTTGTCTTTCTATTTAAGAAAACTAAGTCTGCTAGTGAAAGCTTGCATGACAATTGTTGTAGTGCACGTACATGCATTCTTCACAGGACATGTAATCATTCTGAAATTTCGTTCTTTTGGGAATGATATAAGAGAAATTGACAACTCTTTTCCTCTCAAAAACGTTGTCTAGTTGTACAAACAGAAGAAAGAAATAGTTACATTTGGAAAGGGAGCAACTTCATCCCCTCTTATAACAATGAACTATCTACTTCTAAAAATTCCAAAGATGTTGAATCTAATGTACGTTAATGATCAATGCTGAACAACACCAAAATCATATCAGCACCTGAAGAGCTTGCAGAATGAATTTACAGCTTGTTGGTGAAGAGAGAGAGATAAAAGAGAATTCTGTCCTCTTAATCAGTATGGGGCAGTAAGAAGCTAAAGCCTGAATTCTCACGAATAAGAGGTGGTGGTTCAATGTCAGAGATATCAATTTGTTCCATTGACTTTGATAAGTCATCAACTGAAAACGGAATGCTGCATCAAATTTGAAAAAAGAAAAAAGAAAGTCAGGAATAACTGCAAGATCAAGTTGTACAAAAGCTGTTTTGCAAAGATTTTGTAACCATAAAACTCATTGAACTTCACTTATTAGCTAAACGAGTGATTCTTGTCTTTTTCTTTTCTCCTCTTTTTCCTTCTTTTGGGATTGAATAACAACACATAAAATATTCAATCATCAGCTTAAACTCGAATAGTAATAAAGTAAATATCCACATCCCCGCAACATGGTAGCAGGAATCATGGACAGAAAAGTAACAATAATCTTGCAACTCTTAAGCACCATTTTTCCTGCTAAGAAATCTTGCCATGCATACTTCTTAGTTAGCAGGAATGCCAGACTATGCCTCTTGTTAAAACTAGTAGAAAAAGGCGAAAGAATGAAAGATAAATTAAAGGAAACACTAAACAAGAACCAACATGTTTGATACTGATGCTAACCTTGAATCGTCATCCAAGAGGAAAGAATTACTGACAGCATTGTTTGAATCTTCTGTCATCAACACCCTCATATTGGATATCACCTGCAAGAGAATGTTCATAAGCCCAATGGATGTGCTACTCATTTATAAATAAAAACACGAAACCTTTGCTTCTGTTCCCAAGTGACAAAGGTAGCCGTTAAACTTACATCAGGGGCCACACTATGTGTGCCATACTTGTCATCCCAATACATTGTACTTATTCGGTACAGCTGCTGAATACTGAGAACCTGTAGTGTAGAAACTAATTTGGTTACAACAGACAAAAATGGCAGTTGGTACAATATAGTATCCAAACTAAAATACATTACTCACTGGGCATAGATCATGGCTAATTTCATCCAGTGTTTTCTTTGGTTTTTGATGTATGACCTATGTCAGAAATGATAAATTACAGGACGTTTATCAAATCCTTAACCATAGTAGCACGTAAGTAGAAGAAAAGTAAATCGACAACCAACTGATAATGTACCAGAAACCCAATAGCCTGTCTTATATGTTTCAGCTCATCCCAGGCTGAACCGGCATACTGCACATTATTTTATGCAGTTAGTACATAAACTGGTTAGAACCACAAAGCGCATTGGATTCAACTTTCTAAAGTACCTCATCTGTTGCCTTATAACACCAATGTTCCAATTCAGCTAGTCCGGCCTTGACATATTCACCATTACTAAATGAACAACACTCTCGCCTCAACAAAAGGCTGCCGAATAAATAGAAATGCAGCCACTTAGTAAAGCATTATGGTAAAACTACAAATCAACTTAAGCCACACACAAAGTGTGGATACAGGAACATGTACAACAGAGGAATATAAGTTGAATACCTGTTAAACAGTTGAACATTGATGAAGGAAAATATTTGAGTGAACACCTTACGAACCAAAAATGGTGGTACCTGAAAAAGGAATCATAAAAAGTATAGGCAAGTGATAAGAACAGAACTCCTTTATCAAGTGATAAACCTGCAGAAAGGTATGGATACTGAAAGTTCTAGGGACTAGGATTTCAGGATTCACCAGTCAACATATTCAGATGGAATGGAATTTAAATAAAACAATGAGGGGCTTTGCTAAGTGCTATAGAAAAACTGGTGTCCTAGCAAAAGTAGATATAAAGGGCATGGAAAACAAATCAGATGAAGCAACTCATTCCTGCATCGTATAAATAAGCATACAGAGGATGGTAATTCCTTTCCATTCACTTCTGATCTAATTCTTCCAGCCACTATGCGAACCAAAAGAAGAGTCAGCTTCAAACTTGAGATTAATGTTTAGATTCCAAAACAAGGTTTCTTAGCAGCATCACAATTGTCTAAGCAGAGCATAGAGTAGGAAAGCTATGATGAAGGAACAAAACAAAATGGAAGTTTAACTTACATGATTTGCTTTCAAAGTGTTTAAAAAGTTTCCGAGGCTTGTCACAATCCCTTGCCAGTGAGCAATTAAAGCTTGCTGAGCTGCAGCATTAGCAACTGAACGTACACCCTTAACTAAGCTTGCTCTGGATGTTCTTGGAGCCTATTCCAGTCATGTCATACATATAGCTAACAGCGTAAATTAAAACTAGTACAAGAAATATATGCATAGAAGGATAGCATGTTATTGGATAAAAAACAGAGAATATGGTAGGCACATAAATAAATTACCTGGATGCACAATCCAAGCAAAGGGGAAATCTCCTTCTTGAGATTGTCCCGAATCATTCCATAAATTTTTTCTACATATGCTGTAAGTTGCTGTTTGAAAAGCAAAGCTGGGTACTTGGCTTCAACTTGTCTCAAAGTGTCCACTCCACCACTGATACCACTATTTATTAAGGAAAGGTTGACCCCTTGGGGAGTTCCACGGAAACTCTATGAAGACAACAACACAAACTTTAATCAATTAAAGAAATCAATCTTATAAATTTCTTTCTGTTTCCATGTGAACAATTACCTGGGTCATTCTTCCAAACAGAGTTGCAGATGATGATCGACGACGTTGTGGGGCCATTCCTGCTGCACCACTAGCTTTTAATGTGCGTTGCAGTAGTAACAGCAGAGTTGAGGCGTTTGACAACCAATATGCTAAAACATCATTGTTATCCTGAGTCTGTAGTCCAAGTTTTAAGAGAATGTCAAAGCATGTTTCTAAAGTTGGAAACTAAACATTAAAAAGAATTAAAATATTGGAACATAAGGTTTGCAGTTTCACACCTCAATAGCATGGCCTATTGTCTGAATGATTCGATCAAAAACACTAGTGCGCTCAACCTCAAAGGATCTCCATTGAAGAAGACATTTGTATATGATACAAGCAGCTATTGGTCTGTTTTCTTGAAAGCCTAGGTGCTGTGCAATACAACGAATGAGTAGCTCCTGGTTCTCCTGTTGTTTCTCATTTAATGACTTCTGAGGTTTTCCCTCTTCCCTTTGGTTTATTGAACCACTATGCAGATCCTGAAGCATTTATTGAGTTGAACAGCAGAAGGAAGGAAGGACGAAGAATATTTCAGAAATCAAAGAAATAAAATATTTTGTTGTTTGTTATAGGACATATTAGTTTGCATTTAAATGAGGTATACTCACCAAACCTGTCTTGTCAATGGGTATATGACTATCAGCCCTCTGTCAATTGAACAAGAAAAAAAATCTTACTCTTTTCCAAGAGAGAAAAGAAAAGAACCAAAGTATAGATTTGAATGATCCTGGTACCTGCATAATTGACCTGGAGCGTCCTGAAAGAAATTTATTGGGAGCCATGGACACAGCCTGCTGCCTAAGAACTTGATTCTCTGATTCTAAGTTCGTAAGCTTCTCCTCTAATCTAATTAGACGAATGTAACAGGAGATCAATTGCACCAGAAAAATTAGAAGAGGTAATGATTTCTTGAAATGTACAGGTCAAATTCAATTTCATAAGTTTGCAGGTAATCAAGTTCAGCAAAGACATATCACTAGATAGGCTTTTGTTCTTAATACACTACCTCTGAACGGATTCTTGGAGTTGCTGAGCCTTTTTATCTGCTTCTTCCAGCTTCTTACGTGTACTTTCAATAATCTTCTGGGCTTCGTTGTATTTCTTGTCTGTATCCTCTGCTCTTTCTTTCTCCGATTGCAATGAGGCCTGTGAAGACATGAAACCAATGCAAAGATCAACAATGTGAGATGCTAATTTTATGCTCTAATGTCAGCAAACAAGATGCAACTTCGGAAATATCTAATTTTGGTTAGCTTAGATACCCATGAATTTCCTCAGATATGTATTAACATCCAACTATGTCCACATGAAAGCAATTGCTTCATTAAGTTGAGTAACAAACTACGACAATACCATGCACTACTATGCTTCCATTAAAAAGAAAGATGTGTGTCCAATTATAATATCTTTTCATGCTAACCTTGTTCTCCTTTATTAACTATTTGTTCTGAGCTTATGATATGATATCTTGATCTCTAAAACTGGCTATTCAGTTAGTGCTTCACCTCAATAGTCAATAGGCATGAAAAGCCCAGATTTCACAATGAAAACAAAGAGTCATAGTCAGACATATATAGGTCATTTCAAACGAAAATGCAACTCTATGTTTGTAACTGGTTTAAGAAAGCATAGTTCGATAATGGTCTTGGCATGTAAACTGACTTCTATGAAGACGTGAAAACTATGCAGACTGATCTAGTGTACTGTTATGCACTTCTGTTTTCAACAAGAACAGAACCTATTTTGCAATCTGAGAATGGAAAGAAAATTTTTTGAACAATGAATGAGAGCTAACAGACATTCTAATATGAATTGAATGAATAATGGTATCACATGCTTGGTACAATAGAAGCATGTAGAAATTATTGGAAGATTCTTGCCTGTAGATTTTCCAGTTCTTCTTTTAGGGAAGTAATTTTCTCTGTATCTTCAACAAGTACTTGGGTCTCCTTAATAACAGGAGGTGCTTCTTCAATGGCTTTCATTGTAGCTTCTCGTTCCTGGACAATCAATGTATTGGCTTCTTCTAATTTCTTTTGCATTTCTTCCATTGAATTCTGAAATTTTGCTACTTCTTGTGCTTTTGCTTCCTCTAGATCAGTCTGAAAGCAAGGGTTGAAGCCTTGGAATGAGCATATATGACTAAGGGGGATCAGTTAAATTTTAAAGGATGAAAATGTTGTCATAACTGAATGAGGCAGTTCTAGTAATTTTCCTGTAGATTTATCAACTGTTATCACACTGGAAAAGGAATTATTATAATGCTTTACTGGGGCATGTTTTAAATTGGCATGCAAGTCCTAAAAGAATAGACAACTTTTATCAGTCTTATGCTCATTGATTGCCATCCTCATACGATGAAAACCAACCCTTAGACGTTTTTCCAATTGTAGACGCCAAGAGAGTTCCTCCACTTGTTTCTCAAGTTTATTTTTGGCTTCCTTTAATGCACCTGCTTCCCTTGAAGCCTGCAAACATTGGAGGCAGTTGTCAAAACTCCAAAGGAAATGAAGCAGATTTCAAGCATTCAGCGAGAAAGATTAAAAACAAAGAAGGAACTGTGCAATATGGAACACATCTATACGCTATCCATCAATTTATGCTCTTGCATATTCAAATAATTCATGCAACATAGTTTTCAGGGGCTTGCACTCAATAAATTTCAGTCACTTTTACAGGAAAAGCTTGTCATGTTGCTAACCATTTTTAGCTTTCTTAGCTCCCTTCGGCCAAGCCTTCCCCTCCATCTGGTCTGTGATACAATTGCTCCTCTCTTCAGCCTCTTATAATAGCAATAATTTTTATGACAGCGCCACCGAGCCTGAAAGTTTTATATAAGGAAGAGATTATTGTACTTGAAAACTGACTGTATTGAGAAACAAAACTGTTAAAGTAGTCTGGTACTATCAAGAATATAACCTGAACAAAAATTGCAGCTTTAGTTAATTTCCTGAATCTAAATTCTTTACGAGCAACCATAGCCCTTAAGCCAGTCTGCAGGAAAAGTGCAGAGGCATGGAGTTTTTTGTAGGCTTGTCTGGCTTCATATCTTCGGACTTGCTTCTGAATCTTCACAGCAGCTGCCTCCCTCCTCATGCTTTCAAAAATTTTGCAAGCCAGTCTTCCTACAAATCACGTGAATCCTTGTTGATGCAAGTAAATGACAGAAACTGATTATACAAAAACAAAGAAAGAATAGATAATATAAAGAGGGCAAGAAATCAGAAGTCCATGCTTCTGTTTATGCAGATACTATGGCAATAAAATTGCTTCATGCTTTTAGCTTTTACAAAAGAATCACCTCTGCATACTGATTGCACAAATATTGTAGCCTTCCGCAATGCAATAAACCTTTTACGGGCACAATGAGTTCTTATCCTCCGTTGGATGGTTTTTGCTGCATTACTGAGTACCTCGGCTCTCATTGCATCTAATTCCGCCATCTGCCCCGCTCTCAAAAATACTTTTGTTTTACCTATCTGTATATCATTTCAAGGCCAATGCAATTAATAGCACCAACAACCTCATTTATTTGGACATATGAAAGTTGAGTGCAATAAGACGATATCTCAAGCATGCACCAAGAAAATAATGTACTTCTACAGAGCATCTGCATCAGAAAATGCTACTGAAATAATTTCACAGATTTTTCTTATACTAGAAACAACAGCAAAAATGATAACTTTTATACCTGAAACCCTTTAAGATCCTTCTTTTCCAAAATCTTTGTGCAAGCAACTTTTTCATCGTAGCTGTAGGCATAGATATTCCACAACAAACCACAACAATTCAAGTTTATTCAGAAAGAGCTACAACTGGCTTCATAATTGAGACATTATTACAATGAAATGCACTCCTTGTCCAGATGAGATGCTTACTTCCCTTGCACAGCCTCTGGCGCAAGAATACCAAATCTGTTTATGAATTCAAAGAAAGGTTTCCGAGTAGGGTATCCAGCACAGCTGATTCTGATTGCTTCTAAAACACCCTAAAGATGTATGACCAGCAACATATTAACAAAAAAGATTAAGAAGAAAGGTAATGCCGCTAAAGAATTATAAAATAGTAGGTTTTACTTACACCACAGCGCAGTTGCTGCATGATATTTGCATTCTCAAATATTGCAGGTTTTAGCAGGTTATTTGGCTTCACACATCTGATGTAGTGAGGCTCAGTAGAATTTAGTGTTTCCATTAATTGTTGTAGTTGTAGCTGCATAATTAATAGCAAACATATTAGCTCTTTTACTTAATGAACCACAACAATGCATAGCTCTTTTGCTTAATGAACCACAACAATGCATAGCTCTTTTGCTTAATGAACCACAACAATGCATTAAGTGTTTCTAGAAAGTTCTTTACATGGTGCTTCTGGAGAAGATAAGTACAATAGTCTCAAAAATAACAGAAAGAAAACTACCTTAAAACGGGAACCAATTGAAGAGAACTTTGAAGATTTGCTTGTCTCTTCTGGTAGTGGAGGGAAAAGGCCAGCTACAAAGGAGCATTTGGATGCATTTAACAAATCTTGGTGCTCAGCAACCACATAGTCCTTGTTTTTGTCCAAAAATTGGTCGGATTGGTAGAGAACCTGAAAACAAATGCAAGCAACACAATCTTACTGAAATAAGAACTTGTTCATAATATAACCATTATTTTTGTACAAATAACTTACTTCTCCAGCATAATGTGCAATGTTAAAATCTGTTCGAGATAGCTTTGGCTTGATAAACCGCTTGTGATTTTTAAATGTCTGGTAAAGCTTATTTGCAAATGTTTCATGGGTTGACTTCGGAAACATGCTGAAATACAGGAAACATAGTCAACAAAAATAGCCAAACCAATGAATCTTCATTCAAAGCTAAAAGTAACAAGCTCTTGTATCTTAAGAAAGCCAGGAGCAAAACCATCTATTTAGTCACTTTCCTTAAAAATATAACACAACATTGGAATTGAATAGGTTGCATACCATGCTTCATCAAGAAGGGCAATTATGCCACCAGGTTTCTGCAAGATCCCAATAATGGCAATCTTAATTCAAAGATAAAATAGAAAGAAGCAAGGGAGGGAGAGAGAGAGAGCGAGAGAGAGAGAGTCAAATCTTGTGAGTATATTGAAATTGGTTTTTGAAATCGAAATAGAAACAAAAGCTTAGCATATCAGTATCAATTAGAAAGAGGGAAATGTGGCAAAAATACAATTAACCTTTTCAATCAGATCCAATACATCTTGGTTGTCAACAAACTCAATGTAACTCCAATTTATCTGCTCTTTTGTGTATTCTTCTTGTTCCATCTTGAAAACATGCTGAAAGTTATACAAATTCCTTTTTAGTTAAAAATCAATGATTGAAACCTTACTGGGTGGCTCATGATCAATATTCATTACCTGGTTGAAATGTTGCTGCAACTTCTCATTTGTAAAATTAATGCAAAACTGCTCAAAACTGCATATTCAGATATTGTGGAATGTTTACAAAAATCATCAACAAAAATTGTCTCCAATATCTAAAAGATAATAAGCTTTCATTAGTTATTTACCTGTTAGCCTTAAAGCTTTCAAAGCCATAGATATCAAGAACTCCTATCAAACTTTTTGAATTGGGATCTTGACCGATTGAATTATTAATTTTATCCACCAACCTATCAACAAGCAAACATGCAGGTTAAACCAACATTTTCATTAACTTGTAATGCCTTATTTCAAATTGTTGACATCTCAAACAATAAGGTTTTACCAGTCAAATAAGCGAGAGTAAATTGTCTTAGCGAAACCATCCCTACTAACAGCTGCACTTTGGGGATCAAGACTTCGCTTAATAACCTCCTCTGGGGTGATCATTACACGCTTACATAAGGCATCTTCCAATGCTACAGGATCACACCTGAAATAAAGCAAAGTCTACTATTAAGGTAAACAAACATTAGTAAGAGCATATACCTTACATTATGACAGTACATATCATACATGAGTAGTTCTGCTGCTGTTTTAAGATGGAATTTAGCTTGGTCATTTTTTGGAACTGATGAATCAACATCCTTTCCTTTTGCAAAATCAATGTTTCCAAGATGAAGAACAGCAGCAACAACTCTGAAAATTGCTTCCTGAAGCAAAGTGAGGAAGAGTAACAGAAGTAAGATGATGTCCCTACTGATATGATTCAGCATCATGACTTCTTTTAGAAGGTATACCTGCTCCTTTGAGCTTATTCCAACAATATCCATAGCTCTTCTTGTAGCAATGTAATCATGGGCATCACTTACACCAACAAGCTCAAAGCATTTTGACTGGTTAAGATAATGAAATGACTGCGGAGGTCCCAATTTATATTTTTCAACATCCTGTTAACAATATCAACTTTAGCTAGAACAGACTGGAAAGGTTGGAATCTACCGAAGTTAGCGATTGTGATAAAGTTTGTCACTTCAATCGACAGTTACCTCCTGAGGTGCAGCACAAAGAAGGTAAAAGCAGTGGTAATTACGTTCAGGATCTGATATTTGGCAAACACGAGACCTTTCCAGGAGGTAAGTTCTAATAGCAGCTCCTGAAATCCTTCCACGCTTATCAAACTGGATCTCAACAAATTTACCAAAACGGCTGCACCAGTATCAATTATAGGATCAAATCAACTTCAAACCTCGGGCAATTATATGTCTGGCATTTCTTAGAGAACTGTTATATGTAACGCAGGAAGTAATACAAGTCATTATAATTGTTCCCTTATGCTTTGGAAGATTAGATTCAGAGTTGTGTACACATTGAATGTATAGAGATATAAAAAAGTATCCTGCTTTTCTTTCCAAGTCAATTGTTTCACCTGGAATTGTTGTTTCTAACAGTTTTAGCATTCCCAAATGCTTCAAGGACTGGATTTGACTGCAAGAAAGAGAATATTATCAAATGGAAAACTGAATGAACATTCCCAGTTGAAGAACATGAAGCAGAGAAACTTTACTAGAGTTAGAAAAAGTTTCAGGTTATGAAACATACTTCAAGAACTTGCTGTTCCACTGTTCGTCCTTCAGTACCAGAGCGTCCACCCAAAAAGGCAAGGTATCTCATAAGCATTTTGGTTGTCTCTGTTTTACCTGCACCACTTTCACCACTGACCAAAATAGAATTGCTTTTCATCTCATTGACCATTGCCCTGATTTTGTGAAGAGGGTTATTGAATAAGATGTCCATGATTTAATAAAGCCATATATAGCAGGAAATTTGAGATTGGAAATAACCTGTATGCTACATCAGCAACCGCAAAAACATGAGGACTCAGCTCTCCAAATGGTGCTCCCTTGTATTGTTGCATCATGTGAGCATCATATATATGAGGAAGTCTTTGAAATGGATTGATAGCAATAAGAATATTTCCAGTATAAGTCTGCAAAAGAGTCGTAAAGGTTCACTATATTCAGGAGATCATCAACATAGAAAGTAAGAGAAAATTTGCTAATTTCTCCGTCTCAGCATACAGAAAAAGGTCCCTGCAATGCTGTAAGAACTTATGCATAACCAATACCAGGGGAAAAGGAAACTTACATAAATTTCATTTAATTCATATCTAGCTTTCAGGTTCTGCAGAACTCCAGGCTCATGCAGGTAAGAAAGTTTTGTCATGTCATCAACTCCACCAGGTGGAGCTTCCACATCTTTTGGATATATTTTTGATAAATTTGCGGTGACCTTAAGTTACAAAATGGGAAAGACAATCTCAGTAATCAATCATAGTCAGATGCCAAGGATAAACATGGATATCATTGTGGTTGAGCACTTGTACTCTCAAGTTGTATTTACGTTTTGTCTCTTTCAATGTATTCAAAAGCATAAACATAACATAAGTATTCATATTGTTTTCTCTTTATAAATGGAGACTTATCCTAATTGACCGATTCAATATTCAGAGTAAGTTACTTTTTTCTGAGTCTGGCAATGCTTATAACTACTCCCCTAAAATGTAACTGTGATAAGTAGAGATTAAAAAGATAAACTGATAAAATCAAACTTCTCTTCTGCATTCAGAAATCAGAACTATCCAAAAAAAATGTTCTATTGAATTGGAGTAAAGAGGAAAAAACTGAACAGATTAGGCAAATTATAGCATCCAACTTACCTTCTTGCCAGTCGATGTGTCAACCTCCACATCCTTTCCATTAATTTTTGTAACACATCCATCAATCCAAGCCAATTCTAGGTCTTCGACCCAGACATGAGAACCTACGATGATATTCACCGGAGTTCCCTGCAGAAGCAGATATAAAGAGAAAATAAACTGGATATGTGTATATACTTATTCAACATATGAACCATATGCATGATAGTAATCACATTAATTAAAGTTCAAATATTTTAGCACTAATAAACGAGCAATCTACAATATTCAAGATTGTCATGAATCCGTGTTGAGCTCCGTTTTCAACAAATAAAAGAATGCTTGTTCAGCACATTTCAAGAAAACGCTCAACAAAATTAAGTATTTTATATTTTCATCTCTCTATCTGAACTTTCAATGATCTATATATATGTATATCTATATACATATATATGGTTACACTGCAAAACAAACAGGAAAAGAAAGCAGTTGCGGTAAGGTTCTCCATATAACTACTACTTTCAAACTTTACTTTTCTAGTGAAAAATCTAGCATATTTGCCAGAGATGTAAAAGGAAAACTTTCCCGAACCCATATTGGAAAGCAAAAATTGACGAATATAGACCTGCTCAAACAAAAAGCACTATAGTTTACAAGCTATTCTTCACGTACCATTTTTTAATCTTTTTGACAATCCAAGCTACCTTGTCAAAATTGTTCCACCTTCATAACTATAGAGATCGAATCATCGACATCTGGTTCCAAAATTCTACCCTTCATACATAAGAATACAATATCTCTTCAAAGGTGGCCTCATTGGAACTCCTCAACGAGTAATAATAAGAATTCCATCTTCCAGAGTAGCCAACTTGAGCAGAAAAGCTCAGATGGAAAATGGTAGAAGTACAAAAAAAACAAAGAACCGAAATCAAAAGGTGGATCAAACTTGGGAAAGAAAATGGCAGAGGAGTTAAAATTTTTCGGAATTGGAAAGCGAAAGAATCGAGAGTGGAGAGAAACAGGTGTTTATTTGACGATGGTGAATAGCATTGTAGACAAAGACGAGACATTCTTCAAGAGGACCTTCGAGTTCGGTTTGCTTCCCTTTGGTTTCGCGCCAATTCGTGGCCACTAGCCAAGTCCTCTCCCTCTGTTTCTTCTCTTAAACGGAATTGTCTCTGTCCCTGGCTATGTGTGCTCGATACTAATGAAATGAGATGCAACTGACGGCCACCACCGTCCAAGATTCTAATCCACGGTCTAGATCCATGACGGAGACGATGATGGAAAAACATGTGATTATTGTGGTCAAAATTTACTATAATTCTCAAATTTATGGTTTCAACATTTACAACTGATTCCCAATCATTATTCAGACTGCTAATTATTATAAATTTTAAATTTCTTGACTAAGAAATTTTTTGTTTATAATTAACACATTTAATTGATATTTTGAATCTTAAAACCCAAAACAAAAAACAATTAAATTAATAGCTCTTTCTCAAATAAATAGGTATTTTTGTTTAAAATAAAATTAATTTTTTAATATTAAAGTAAACTTTCTTCATTTTTATGCGAGGGCATATATACAAATTTATTCCTTCTTAAATCCAAATGTACACAATTACAACAATTGAATTCATTGTATAAGAGTTATAATAACAACAGCTAGTTAAAATCTTGATGAGGCGCAAAGTCTAAGGAGATGTAATAATATATAACTTTATCCTTAATTAATAGAGAAGTTGTCTATAAAAATTATTGAATAAGAGTTAAATATGTACTATGGTGGCTGGCTACTAAATCAAAATTAAATAAATATGTTATCTTTTTAAAACCTTATTAATTGATTTATTGTTGGGATATAAATCTAGAAAAAAATTTAGTTCTCTTTGGCACTCTAATACTTATTACTATAATATTTTACATATTTTAAAAAATAAAATAATAAGAAAGAACAATATTTCATTTTTAGAATTTAAAAAAATAATTATAATTTTATTAAATATGCAATTAATATATTTAAAATCTGTAACGAATGTTAATTAATTAAAGAGTGTAGTTACAGTAAAACTTTAATAGATTAAGGTTTATAATCCTATTTCTTTCAATTAAGTGTTGCAAAAATTTTCAAACTAAAAATTTGGATAAGATCTCAACACCATTTCAGTTCAAGCAAGTTAACAAATCATGGCAAATAGCAGCATATTTCATTGTCTGTGCACAATCAAGTCATTAAATCAGACCTAAGAAGGATGTGACCCAAAAACAAAAATCAGAAGTGACATGTCTTCTCTTATACAAACCATTTTGCTATTATAGTACTTTTTTGTTAATTGTAGTCACTTCACGTTAAAAAGATTCATGAAATACAATCATTTAGTTAGGATCATCTTCACCAGTATTAGGAGATGCTTGGTTCACATAAGATAATGGTAATAAGATTTATAATAAATATAACGAAAAATGAGAATGAATATAATCATTATAATTATTATGGTTAGTTAGGATAAAAGAATAATAATCATAACAATTGATAGTGATTGATTTGTTAAAAATATGTTAAAATTTTGTTTTACATCAAATTTTAATATATTTAAATTAATTATATTTAATTTATGCACCTATTTATGATGACATAATGTTTTAAATTAAGTATATTGCGGTATTTGCTTTCTAATAGCTCTTAAAGAAAATAATGCTTTAGCATTTGCTTGCATCAACGTATCATGGACTGTATAATGTCTCAAAATAAAATTTAATCATATTTTGTCATCCAATTAAATGTAAAATTAAAATATCTATTTAAATGTAAAATGAAATGGAATGCGAAAAAACAACAATTCTAAAAAAATAATTTAAAATTTTGATAAAATAATTAACAATTCAAAATTTTGAATTATTTTCATTATTTGGCTAAAAGCCCAAATTAGGACTTAACCTTTTTGAGTTTAATCATTTTAGGACTTAAACTTGAAACCTACCCAATGAAGGGCTAAAATTTTACAAGTTTGATCAATTTAAGACTTTTTTTGGATGAAAATTAGGAAGTGTTTATATGCACCATTATAAGCAAGTCAATTAGTATTTAGATGCTACGTTAATAAACCTAATTTATTATCCAATCTAGGTGGAATTTAAGAAAAAATTAATTAATTTCGTTTAAACTTTGACTTAAATGAAAAACTCTTCAACCCTAAAATCAACGATTTTTATGAACACATGTTTCACCCTCCTTTTCTTCTCTCGGTTGTACCTTAACTCCAATCCTTGGATGCATCATTACTTAATGCATGTGCCTTCACTCCAATCTCGCTTGTGAGTGTGAATGTGAGATCTCTCTTTTGGCGTTGCAGGTGAATAGGCAGCAAGTTTTTTGAAGATCTGAAACATACATGCGCTATAGTTGAAGATCGAAGTAAGTAATGAGTCATGCTCCCTTCTAATATTTGTTGGACATTTTTGCCCTCAAGGTTAAGGGCATTTATGTCCTTCTCCTTTTAAATGGACAGTTATTAATTGTAATTTTGGTTTTCAATAAATTATCAGTTAAGTTACGTAATTCGATCCGGATAAGGGTAATAAAGTGGCCCAATAAATAATCTAAATTGATGGGTCGAAGTCCGGGAGAAAAATGGATCCCTTTCAGTGTAGACCTGGTCCATATCAGCCTTGTGATGGGGAAGCCCGATATGGAAGCTATATAAAGGTTAAGGTCTCTTGCAGTTACTCAGATCGTTCACGAGCATAAAGTTCTCTGACCCGTTAAGAGAGCTCGTGATTGAGGAAACTGTAGAAAGGCCTAGACCGGACGACGATGAATAATTTCCTTAACTCACCCGGGAGGATCAGAGCTCGTTTGGATGGCGAAAAATGCTTCGGAAGTCGGAATGGACTCGAAATCAGCTATTCCACAATTCCTTCGTTTTTACCCATTCATGTTTGATCCTGGGTGCATAATAAGGTCTGTGCTACGTGTTACACGTGGTATCAGAGCGATTACGTGATCGGGTTGACGAAAAATGGAGATTTTTTAGTTTCCATTCTTTACAGTTTTCTTCATTTTTTGATTCGTTTTTTGGCTTTTTTGCGTGAATAATTGCGTAAAAGTAGTGTATATAAGGTTAGCTACGAAAAACGGGTCAAAAAAGGGCCAAATGGAGCAAAAAATCGACTTTCGGATCATCGAAAATCGCCCCCCGCAGTGGAGGGACAAGGCAACGTCCGGCGCATGCACTGCACGCGCTCAACGTTGCTACAGTGAAGGAGGACGGGCGGTACGGCTGGCGCGTGCCACGCACGTGCCAATCACGTCCCGCCAAATGACACCGCCGGAGGGAGGATGCGTGTGGCGCGCGCTCTCACAGGCATCAAACTGCTGGCGCATGTGTAGCACGCGCCACATCCGGCTCGACACGTGGACCATTCAATATGGGACACGTGTCGGCGCGTGACACACACACGCCGCACAAGAGACGTGTGTTTGAGCATGGCTGGCGGGTGTTGGACACGCGCCAGGCAGTTGGTGTGCTCGTCTGCGTGCGCGCGTGTAGGGCACGCGCTGTCTACGCGCAGACGTGTTGACTTGGGGTTGCCACGTCACGTTGACGTCGTGCTGACGTCAACCGTACGACCTTGCTACAGTATTTTAAAAAAAAAACAAAAATTTTAAAATTCCTTTAAAGGTTCCCCGGGTCCTTTTGGGTCAGTTTTCGGGTTCGGGAAATTTTTTTTTAAAGTTGTTTTTAAATTTTTCTGGATTTATTACGTTGGTAATTCTATTCCAGAAAAGTTTTAAAACTTATCAAAGCTAATTTTGAGTGTATTCGTATTTCGAACGGCACATAAGGGAGATATTTAAGGTCTAATGTCTCGTGCGGTACGATCGGTATCGAAAAGTATGATAAACACTCCTATTGAGATATTTTGTTTTTCCAAATTCTCAAATAAAGTGTAAAGATAATGTTTTCAGTGTTAGTATGTGTTAATTGACTGTGAATCTAGTTTTTTCATTCATGACTGATTTTCACATACACTAGAATGTGAGGATGACATAAAGTTGTATCCCTTATGTGTGTGGACTATCTAAGGTACTGATGAGAATGTAGTCACCAAAGTGGCTTTTCGAGTCAGTGTTTTAGATTGATCTGCTAGCATGTTTGGGGATGTCTCTGACCTTATGTTTGGTTATTCTACCCAAAGGTGTTGACCTTACATAATGTTTTGAGATGTTCATAAAGGTATTTGATAGAGGAAAACCATTGCTTAAATGGTCTATTCACTCAAAGGTGGTAGTATCATGAGAGTTGATGGTTTATACTCTGATCGCTTTTATATGAGAATCTGATTGCATATATTATGTATTCAGCCCAAAGGTGTTTCATAATATGTGTGACTAGATTCTCAGATGAGATACTTTAATGCTTTGAGTATCGTTGTTATCCTTCATGTATACTGTTTTAACATTGTCTTTTCTATTCTTTAGTCACCTTCTCAGTCAACAATAATGCTGTCACCATTGAGACCTTGAACAGTTTCAACTTCAAGAAGTGGAAGAAGGACATAGATTTCGCATTGGAGATGGCGGATATCAGTATGGCCATGCATGTGGAGAGGCCTTCCCCACTTACAGATGTCAGCTCAGAAGCTGATAAAGCATCAATGGCGGCCTGGGAAAGGTCAAATAGACTGTGCTATTTGACCATTAGGAGGTCAATATCGGATCATCTGTTGAGTGGATTACCGGATACAACAGTAGCTCGTGAGTTCATGGACGGTATATCCCAAAGGTACAAGGTCTCTTCTCATGCTGAGCAGAGTGCCTTGGTCAAGGAACTTTTCTCCATGAGGTACACTAGAGAGGGGGGCGTCCGAGATTATATCATCCGGATGGTACACCTTCAGAGTAGGCTGAAGGTACTAGATATAATCATTCAGGACTCGCTGACAGTGCATCTGGCACTAAATACTCTTCCTAAGGAGTTTGAGATGTTAGCCACCTCCTACATCTCTCAGGATGAGAACTGGGACGTTAATGCTTTAATTTCCCGGTGTGCTACAACAGAAAAGAAGATCAGGAGTCCTTCTCATTCAGCTATGTATGTAGCCGCGAAGGGTAAGGGAAAGGGAAAGGGTAAACCCCAGCAGGTTAAGGGTAAGGATAAGGGTAAGAAATCCAAACCCTCTCCTCAAAATTAGAATGGGCGGTCCATCATTGCGAAGGGCCCACAAGACCTTAAGAAGATGAGATGCTTCTTCTGTAAAAAGAAGGGGCATAGGAAGTCTAAGTGCCATAAGTACAAGTTGTGGTTGGCCAAGCAGGATTCTTCAAGTAACTCCTCGGCCTTCATGATTTATGAATCCAATGTTGCTATAACCACATCAAGTTCTTGGTGGTTAGATAGTGGAGTTTCTAACCATGTTGCTTCCACAATGCAGGGATTCAGATCCAGGAGAAGGCCAACCAAGGGGGAGGAGAAGCTGATGGTCGACAATAATGAAGAGGTAGACGTTTTGTACGTGGGAGATGTGGGATTAAACCTTGATACAGGGTTTGTCCTGGTTTTGCGAGACACGTTTTATATACCATCTTTTAGACGGAATCTGATCTCTGTATCAATTTTGGATAAAGAAGGTTTTCGTTTTGTATTTGATAATACAGTTGTAAATATTTATATCAATACAAAACATATTGGTACTGCCTTCTTATCATATGGATTGTATAAAATGTGTCTTACTCCTAATGAAATGTATGCTTCTTCATATGTTACTGAGCCTGTTACTCGAAAGAGAACCCTCATAAAGGAAACATCGTACATGTTGTGGCATAAACGCCTTGGCCACATTTCTAAGGAAAGGGTTGAGAGATTGATGAAGGATAACATTCTCCCAACTCTGGACTTCAGTGATCTGGAGACATGTGTTGATTGTTGTAGGGGTAAGTTGATCAAGATAAAGAAAAAGGGGTCAACTCATGCTTTTGGTTTATTAGACCTCATACATACAGATGTCAGTGGTCCTTATACAGTCACGTTGTGCAATGCTAGGTACTTCCTGACATTTATAGATGATTATTCCCGTTATGGTTATGTGTTCTTGCTTAAAGAGAAGTCTGAAGTTCTTGATAAGTTCAAGATCTTTAAGACTGAAGTTGAGAACCAGTTGGAAAAATCAATAAAGATTGTCAGATCTGATAGAGGAGGGGAATACTATGGCAGACATGGAGTTGCAGGACAAGAAAAAGGTCCGTTTGTCAAGTATTTGGAATCAGCTGGAATAGTGGCTCAGTTCACTATGCCAGGTATTCCTGAGCAAAATGGTGTGGCCGAAAGGCGTAATTGCAACGAATTGGCCACAAGGACATAAACTAATAATCTCCCATTTGCACTAAAGCCAATCACCTATGTGTTTCATACCATATCCATCTCTGTATTTATTATGTCTCTTATGAGACAATGACTTAGTGAGAGATCTATAAGATTCTCTTTAGTAGCAACTCACTTTAAATTTGAGATTACTACTACTAGTTCATACCTTGTATGATGTCTTGTTAAAAGATTTGGATGGAACTCGATATAGAAGGTAAGTAGCAGTTTTAAGAACATATCGCCAAAAGGAGATAGGAAAGACCGTATGACTCATCATGGAATGTTCCATATCTAATAGACAATTTCTCATCTTAGATGCTTCATTATGTTGTGGAGTTTTCAGAGGAGTACATTGTAAGGGAATCTCATTCTCTTTTAAAGAACCAAGAAACATGTGATCTAAGTGTTCACCACCTCGATTAGATCTGAGTGTTTTTAATACTTTTAGTAGTTTGCTTCTCAACCTCAATTCTAAATTCTTTGAACTTTTCAAATAATTTAGACTTCTGTTTCATTAAGTATACATAACCATATCTAGAATGATCATCTATGAAAGTAATGAAATATAAGAATCCATCTTTAGCACAAGCAGATATAGGGCCACATACATTTGAATGTATAAATTCCATCATAAAACACATTCTCCTTTTCCATTAAAGGGTAGTTTGGACATCTTTTACAACAAATAGGATTCACAAGTTTTATATAATTTATAATCAAAAGGATCCAAATATCCTTCTTTATATAACTTTATGATTCCAGTTTCATTAATAAGATCTAACCTACAATGTCATAAATAAGATGGATTTTGATCACTTAAGTTTCTTTTCTTGCTATTTATGTTAATGATTAACATTTTAAGATCTAATTCGTACAAAACCATTTATAAGTAATTAACATCTATAATAAATATCATCTTTATAAAAGCAACAACTTTTATTCTTAATAATAAAGATCAATTCATCCAAATCTAATTGAGAATTGAAAATGATGTTTCTAATAACAACTATAACATAATGATAATAATCTAGTTTTAGTTCAAGGGCAAAAGGCAAAGCTATACTGCAAGTTCCGATAGATAACGAAAATACTCTTGCTCCTGTGCCAACTTTTATGCCCATTTCTTCTTTTCTTAACAATCTATTTCCTATTAACATTTACATGTTATTTAAAATATAAAAACCATATCCAGTATTTAATACCTAAGAACGTGGAGCAGAAGTAGAAAGATTGATCTCAATCATTAATATACTTGAAAAAGTAGCTTCCTTAAGTTTCTTATTTTTAGGATAGCAAGATAAGCTATGCAATTCATCTTCTAATGTTTATCAACTCTATAGTGAAAACATGTGCCCTTTGCTATTGGTCTTCTTCTTGACATCACCTTTGGCTTTCCTAATCTAATAGAAGCCTTCAATCTTATGTTATTATTATTCTTAAAGCCTTTTCTCTTGCTTTTAAAAGAATCCATAACAAAAGCATAATTGGGTTCTTTTTTAAGGCAGCTTTTTGCATACTTGAGCATACTCAAGAGTTCAGACAATGGCATATCCTTTTACCTTATATGGAAGTTCATAAAGAACTATGAAAAGCTCAAACTAAAAGACAATAACACCCTATCAATGCTTAACTTTTGATTTATGACAAAACCTAATTAGTCTAATTTTTCATTATAAACATTCATCTTCAAAACATGTAGCTTCATTGAAGATCCTTCTATAATCTTTCATTGAAATAATGCTTTGGAGAATTGATATCTCTCTACCATGCTTTGTACGCTAAATAACTCCATGATATGCATAATTATAGTAGGAGCATCTGCATTCTCATGTTGCATGTGAAGCTCTAGAAACATACTAGCTAACATCACATATGTAGCTTGTTCAACGTCATCAGTATAATAATAATATTTCTACCAAACCTCATCAACCGGATCCTAACTAGGCTCTAGTCGAATAGTAATGTCAATAACATACAATTTCTTTTTTTAATCTAAAAACAATTCTCAAGTTGTGAAACTATAATGAGAAATTGGGTCTAGTTAGCTTATCAATATCCATGATGCTCCTCAACAACATATTGGCACTCATCTTTTTCTGACAACCAACAGATATAAAAGAGCAAGTATCAGTTTAAGCCATAAATTCAAATAAAGTAACATTTTAATAAATATTAGATTACTCCCACTATTTTATTCAAAATAATAGCCTTTACTATTAAATAAAAATTATCAAAAAAATTCCTAATGGGCTAGGATCCTATTCAAAATAAGTTAATCTTGAGCTACTCAACAAACTAACTCAATTTGAATTAGGTAGATACCAATCACATTATATATGACTCATTAATCTGTTAGGTGACAAATCTTTGCCAAAATATATCTTATATATTATTTTTAACCGTGCTTCTAAATTTATATGAGCATAAGTTTGCTCATCCAAATCATAAAAATTTAGTTAAGTAGGACCTATTAATTTAAAATAAAACATTTTCAAGTTAAAAGCACTTTAATTTGGTCAACAAATAAAATTCTATTTTTATTCAATTAAAAGCAACAATCACGTTTTTAACATGTACTTAATATTTAATTAAGATATTTAAATTTCCAAAAATTTTTGGCATTATAAAAAAATAATCTCATTATATTGATAATTTCTAACCTAACCAAATTATGAAGGAAAAAAAACTTCAAAACCCTTTGCTTGATTTTAATTATTGATTTGATAACTAATTTAATTTAATTACTCTTTAAAATTTAAACTAAAATTTAAAATATTCCTAACAATAATCCTTTTAAAACAGTTTAAAAAGATTTAGAAAACACTTTTCCAAATTTATTAAGAATTTAAACCAATTTAGTCTTTATTAAATCAATTTAAATAAAAGAAGGATTAAAACAAATAATAATTAAAATAAAATGTGCGGGGACTGTCTAGCGCATGTTGTGAGCCACATGTACTGTGCACACCCCAGTCAACATAAGCATGTATAGCTCAACAATGTCTATTCATAGACGTTGAATCATCATTTTCTGAATCTAGGGTTTTCTCTGTGTTTTACGACCCTGCTTTTATTTCATGTCACTGCCTCCAACTATTTATCCTCCACGTGCCATTGCTTCACCTCTGCTTGGTCATGAGTTCCTTATTTCTGCTTCTTTATGCTTCTCCCTTTTTTTCTAAGTGACTGTCGCCCTAGCCAATGGTGATTATCACCACTGGCCAACTCCATCATCAGCGACCATGTTCACTGCTGGTGGAAGCTTACCAAGCATCTCCTGCCATTGATTCAAAGAAGCACAGACATTAAACTAGAATGAACACACCCAGATTCAATCCCATTCCAAAACCAAAGCACATATAAAATAGATCCAATCCAGAACTAGCGGGACATACATAATCATGTTGTTCTCTAGAGCACAACTAAAACCTGATTCATCGAATTTAAGCACTCCCAAAACATTCAATCACAAAGGACATAGTCCTAATTTTGATATAGGGGGACGCCGGCCCATCCAATCCAAAACTAACCGGTGGCTCGACCCATCCTTATTTTTTAAAAAAATTTTACAAACGACGTCATTTTTTACAAAACAATGTTGTTCCACCCAACCTCAACCTATGGCCCCGTCGAGCTGAATTATTTTGGCATAAATTACAACAAACCCTAATTCATCAAAACAAAGTTTCACGCCACAATTTTTTTATCAATTTAATAATAATCAAGCAGTTGATTCAAGCTAAACAACTAAAGGAGGGTCTAATGCCAATATTGGGAGATTAACCGTGATCCAATCATAGGCGTAACAAAAAAATAAAATTTTTAAAAGTTTTCCATTCAAATCTTAATAATTAAATAACTTGAAAAACATGAATCATAAAATAAAGGAATCATATCTAATTTAAAAGTTTTGCTGAATTTTTTCTAAAACCTTTTCGATATGTCAATCACGAGTTATCTAAATATTCAATCCCTGACGATATCTATAGAGTAGAGAGGAAGACGCTCAACTTTTGAGAGAAAATAAGCCTGAGTACTAGCTCTCTTATGCAAATAGAAAAAGCATTAGGGTTTTATTTTT
>JANVCQ010000003.1:28853033-28865772 GCA_025531925.1 Erythroxylum plowmanianum
TATAAATGGATTTAGCAGTCATCTTATTTTGTACTCTGATATCTGTTTGATTTTGACATAAACTAAATTATGTTCTGATTCTGAAGGGTTTATACCCTCTTGTGTTATGTAGTTCTGTTATTTATAAAAATTTGTTCTGAAATGCATTCAGTCCGACTTATTGTTAAAGAAATTTTTGAATGCATGTTGATGTTGTGACATGATTCAGTGTGACGAGTTGTCACTTTATGTATAGATTAGTTATTACTCACTAAGCTATATGCTTAGCACGGTGGATTTGCCCTGTGTAGATTCAGAAAGAAGGACTTATGCTGCGTATGGTTGCTGTCTCCGGTATTTAGAGACGGAACGGAACAGGACGAAACGGAACAAAAACTGGAAACAGTGAGGTGTTTGGTTGTGGTGGACAGAACAGAAAAAACTGTCTCTGTCTTGAGGACAGAATGTGTTTGGTTGCAGTGGACAGAACGAAAGAATTGTGCCAATGACAAAAATACCCCTGGTCCTTTATATAATTAGAAATATGTAATTCATTGATAATTTTATTACGAATGATTTGTATTAGTTAAAAAATTAACTAATAATAATACTAATAATTTCAAATTAAGATTGAATAATAATAATAATAATATCAATAATAATAATAACAATAAATTAATAACATTAATAAATAAGTTCAAAATGTATAATAATAATAAATCTGAATTATAATAAATACAAATTATATAATAATAATAATAATAATAATAATAATAATAATAATAATAATAATAATAATAATAATAATAATAATAAAATTTGAATATATTGTAATAATAAATTTGAATAATAATAAATACAAATAATCATAATATTAAATTATGATAATTGTTTTATGTTTTGATATTTATTATTTGTCTACTTCCTCTTATTCTTATTAATATATTAATTTTCTATTTTTTAATATCATTAATAAATAATATCATTAAATTACTTATTATTTTATTTTTGGAATCATATAATATATAAAGTTGGCAGTGGAATATAACAACATCCCTTTATTAGACAAACTGGCTTGAGCTTTGGCATTGGACTCAAAACCGACGCCTAATGGAGGGACCCACAGGCGCCTCTCCATTTCACTTCACGCTGTCCAATTTATTGAAGAAAACGACGTCGTTTTATTCTTAGACAGAATAAGACAGGAGATGATTCGACAGAGGATCTCATCTCCTCTTTTAGACCTCATAAAGTCGGGTTTCGAATGTTTCTTACATGTCCCATTAAATACATCACATTCTTTTTGTTAATAAATAATTGCATTGAAATGTACTTTTAATTTCTTATTTGGATTCTATCTTCATCTCTTATTCTATGCTGTTATAATAGTGTATTTGTGTTGATATATTTAAAATAAGTAAACGTAATTTTTGGCTCATATATTATGAACTATTTATTAGTTTATTATGCTGTTGTCTCATAAAAACACTTATATTTAGCATTGGGTTCTTATAGATCTTTGGAAGGAATAATGGATAGTGAATCTTCTAAATCAACAATAAAGAGTCATAGTAAAAAGTAACATGATGAGCATATTGATATAGAAATTAAAACTCTTTAATAACTTCTTAAGCCAACGACAATCTTAGAAGAAGAGTGGGCCAAATTAATTATCAGTCAATTGAATTACGACAATAAAATGTTGAATCATGAAACCACGAAGGTAAAGAGGAATGATAGCAAATACACGGAGTAGATGCGTAAGTTACATGTGACTTGATAAAAGTTAAAATATATTTTAAATATACAATTGTGAAACTAGAAAATAGTAAAGGTTTATTTTAGTATAGAATATCTATTGCAATATTTGTAATTTTATTTATTAAAAAATTGCAAAAAATTGTAAGTTCATCAACCTCGATGTTGTACGACGAGAATTTATTAAAAATAATCTCATTGTCCATAGGTTCAATTGTGTCATTGTAATGTAGTAGCATACATATAATGTGAGGCTGAACTGAAACTCCTTTCGTAAAATCTTCCAGCAAATGCATAAATCCAACAAACTACAAAATTGGAAAGAACAGACTGCCACTTCTATCTTCAAAGGGCAAACACGATTAGACTTGAGTGAACCAGGTAAGAAAAGTAGGAACTAAGAAAAGAAAATAGACAACCAGGAAACGGAAGAGAGCAGCAATGCCAGAAGGACAATAGAATAAGTCTTTCTTGCCATTGAAAGTAGAACTAAAATCACAACCCGCCGTCATATTACATTATTGAGTTGAACAAAACATGTAGGTGACTAGACACTATGGTCAATTAACTAAGCTGTGTACGAGAATGAACAAGGCCTACTACTTGCATATCTAATAAATTGCATTCTAAAATGATTAAATTATAAAAATTAGAACTAAGAACATACTACTGCACAGAATGATCAGTCCCCAAAGGTAACAAGAGTCCACCATCATCAGTGACAGCTTAGATGGGCGCAGCACATGTAGTTCTAAAGTGGCCTGTTTGATTACAACGGCTACAGTGCACAACTCGCTTCACACGGCCACGATCTTCTGCTCGAACTCGCTTTTTCCTTGGTCGACCAGGTGGCCGAAGTGACTTTGGTGGGTTAATTACAACCTCAATAGACTTGCTACCATTTGGATCTCCCTCAGATAATTCCTTCCAGAGACTCTTATCTGGAATTGGATGAATGGTTTGTGAATAAGTCTTCCGATAGGTCGCTACAGTGAAACAACTCTCTGTAAACCGATGCACATTCTGCCTGCAAGAGAGAAGTGCTGCAACGGCATGAGCACAGGGTAGCCCGTACAGTTGCCAGCCACGGCAAAGGCAACAGCGGTTTCTGATGTCCACAATAATTGTTCCATCATGGTTCATAACTTCAAATTCAGCTTCATTGGCACGAAGAACCTGATATGTACGTGCAAGTTCAAGTGCCTCTGCAACCCGTCTTTCAGCAGAAGGTACAAGTATTGATGTCCACTGCATACTCGTCTCTCGACGTTCATTGAACCAGGTCATGAGCTGCCTCCTAATGCATTCCATCATCTGGATTATAGGAAGCCCAGAGGCCTCTAATATCCAAGAGTTAAATGATTCAACTATATTAGCTGTCAAATGTCCAAAACGAGCTCCTTCAAAATAAGCTGTAGCCCATAACCTAGGGGGAATTCTTCGTATCCAATATGCAGCATCTTGTGATATATCCTCAATCTCCAGAATTTTGGCTTCAAATTCAATGACAGTCAAAGCATGAGCAGCCTCCCACAGAGCGTTAACAAGCATTGTATTGTTGAATTCTTTCCGGAAGCTCTCACTCAAGTGACGCATGCAAAATCCATGAAAAGCAGTGGGAAAATTTGCCTCCACCCCATCCACAATACCCTTTTGCCGGTCTGACAAAATTGTAAGTCTTGGCATGTTTTCTGTATTTATCTCAAGGAGATTATGAAGTTCAGAAAGAAACCACATCCAATTTTCATCATTCTCCTCATCTACAACACCGAATGCCAAAGGAAACAAAGCGCCATCACCATCAAAGCCAGTAGCAAGAAGCAGAGTACCAAGATATTTGCTCTTCAAATATGTCCTATCAAGTCCTAGGAGAGGCCGGCAAGCATTCAGAAAACCGTAAATTGAAGCCTGAAATGATATGAAAAGTCGCTGGAAGCAATTATCAGCTGGGTTTCCATACACAGCTGCAATACTCCCAGGGTTTGTCCTCTTAACCTGTTCACAATACTGTGGAAGCAAACGATATCCTTCTTCAAATGATCCCCGCATTGTGGCAATGATGCGTTCTTTCCCCCTCCAGGCCTGCTTGTAAGACAAGGTAATACCATGCACACGATGAATCTCTTCCAAAATCTCCTTCGGCTTGTAATTTGGATTCTCTTTAAGACGTTGTTCCACAGAGTTAGCAACCCACTGAACAGAGGCTTGCTGATGACCAAGATGAGCAATCCCTCCACAGTTATGGGTGTCATGGATGGTTCTGATTGTGAAAGTTGGAACACCAGGGAGCTTTGCAGCATGTATGCGCCAAGGACATCCCTCAGTTGCACATTTAGCCGTGAACCGTGTCTTATCTGATTTTATGGTCTGTATTTCAAAATGAAGGGCAATGGCATTATCCCTTAGAGCCCTGCGACAGCTGATGACATCTGGGAACTCTTGCCCTACTGAAAGCTCATAGTTAGGACTTACAGCAAGAGTACGTGCCTGAAGGACAGGAGTATGGACTACAAGATGAGATTCATGCAAATCTAAGTCATGATTTGGGTCCAATGACATATCTTGATTCTCGTCCACAGTCAACTCAAGATTCTCATCTAGTTCTTGGTTTCCTGAAACAACCAGTTCATGGCTTTCCGATAAAGCTAAGTCATGGTTCTGTGCAGGAAGAGACAATTCGTGATGGATGTGTTCAGGTTTTCTATCCATACCTAAATCATTTTCAAGCACGTAACTGTGATCTCCCTCGTGGTTATGGCTCTGTCCTAAACCCAATTCATGGTCATGATGATGCCCTAAGCCTAACTCATGATCATGGGTTTGACCCAAACCCAAATGGTGCTCTTCCACTTGATCCAGCTCCAAATCATGGTCCTGACTCAACCCCAAATCGTGATTATGGCCTAAGACCAATTGTTGATTCTGTCCAGGCCCCAAATTGTGGCTTTGTCCAAGTACCAAGTCATGGTTAGCCATTGGACAAAATCACTATACATAAACAAAAGTAAAATTTCACCCTGAGAAGAAGATGCTACCAGAAACTCTACTATGTCATCAACATCACCACATGCCTGTCAAAAAAAGGAGTACGAAAAACACAACTGTAAACTCAAGGATACACCTCACATATTTGACATTAAACTAAAAGCATGAAGCAACACGTAACTTGGTGAAAGCATAACCAAGTATAGAAATGCAAATGCAAGTTCATTTTAACCAAATGAGATTCACCCATGGTAGTTATTGGCAAATGTTTTCCTTGTGAATCTTAAAAAGGACCACAAGGGAAATGATCAGCTTAAATGAATAATCGATTAAAGAAAAACCTAAATGCATAGTCAGATGCAACAGTTACATGAAAAATCTCAACTTATAACACAGGATAAAAAGCTCAGCTATTCTTCCTCTACTATGTCATCTATCATTACAGCTTCAAGCTCATCAGTCTCAATACACATAGCTAAGCAAAAAATCCTCACACTTTCACATGTTCAACTCACATGGTGTACCAAAAAGGTCCAGATCACTTTCAGGAACACTGATCTAGCATAATAAAAGAGTGAATGGAGGAAGCACAACTATCTTCACTTAAGAAACGGGGACAATGGTCAAACCAAACAACAAAGAAAATTGCAAAGGTAAAGATGTCTACATTAGCAATAAATTTTTTCCAATTCACCAGTAATTAACAACATTTTCACTTTAAAAGTTTACTTCACAGCTACTGAGCTCAACCAAGCACAACAGAGGATCAAACAAACACTTATAGTGCAACAAAAAGAGACGAGCACGCCCTTCTTAACTTGACAACAGACCGCACCCCGAAAACCAATCACAGAAAAGCTAAACAAACAAACTAAGAATTGGGGATTGATAAATAATTTATATATATTAAAGAAAAAGACGCAAGTTTGATAGGTAATGTTCCATTCTGGGGCAAACACAAATTTCAACAGTCAGAGTTGGAAACAACAAATATCCAAAAGCAGCAATTACCAACAAGAGAGACCTCAACGACAAGAACAAAAATCCAGAGAAGAAGTGGGTATGGATCAAAACAACTGCAGATGGAGAGTAAAGTAGAGAAGCACGGTGGAATCCATCAATTCAAGTGGAATTCAGCATCATAGATTTAGGGAGAGGTAGGGTGTATAGGAGTGTAAGATTGAAAACGAGAATTTGAAAAAGGGCGGGGAAACGAGAAGATTGATCGGGCGAGGAGTGAAATTAGAGAGAAGGGCAGAAGAGGGAGTGCTGGGGGCGACGAGGGTTGAGAAGGGAAATACAGATTAGAAGGAGATGGGGGGCGTTTTGGGCATTCTAGATTTTCAAGGGTGTTCTTTTCGTCTGGGTTCCTTGGGAGTCAGTGTTTTCGTTGGACTCTTATCTTTTCAAGGGTTGGGTGTTTTAGGAATTAGTGTTTCCGTTTTTGAGCTACACTTTTTCTGTTATTATCTATATGTCAATCGTGTCGGGGATAGGCCTGATTTTGAAATTTTAAAATATTAATTTCAAATAATCTTTTTATCTTAACTTAACAATCGTCATCAACACAACAAATGTTAATTTAGAGCTTAAGTTGTCAAGTTAAAGTTTGATAATAATAACTTAAGATTACAAAAACCAAAGGCTTAATCATATTCTACGGAACTTCAAACTGAAGCCTAATTAAAACATATGATTTACAAAGTGAAATAAAAATTTAAATAATTTGGAAGTTTTATATATAGTTCAATAAAAATTATTTATTAAACAAAAAATATTTTGATTGGACAATCTACTACATATATCATAAATAAACTATATGTTATATAACATTATTTCACCAACATTAAGGTTTACTATTATATTAATGTAAATTAAGAATTAAATGCTAATCATAGTTGCATCTCGTAACATTATAACATATTCTCAAAATGAACATAAGTAACAAATGCCAAATGATACGTGTACACATTAATATATAAATTAATTAAGTTGGTAAAAGCCTTATTCTAAGCCATGAAAATTATAGGCGAGTCTAGATTTAAAATGTTATATTCAATAATTAACAAATGTTTATGCTTATTAAATATAATAATGAACATATAGTTATATTCTTCATGCGTTTGAACTTAAAGTAATGGTTTCTTTACTTTAGGTTATATTTTTATGTGTCGTACAGCTCTTTATAGGATTTAAAAAAATGAAAATGTGGTTAACATGAATAACTAATAAGAATTTTTATTAGATCTATCAACATCGTAGTTATATTTATTATAAACTTTTACAGAAATTTAATGATAAGTATATTATTTGTTATAAACAAAACATAAAAAGTATCACTATCAAATTATACAAAAATTTATTCAATAATTGCAAAAATTATTTATGATGATTATTGTTTGTTGAGATTAAGTTGGATGCAATTAAGAGCAAGTATGTAACAAAATTATATTCCAATCCATGATCAAGCATGTTCTTAATGTTTCATAGGCCCGGGGTTAATTAAAAACAGGAGTATACTATGTCCCTTTTTATTTATTATGAATGTCAAAAGTAGACCCTTGTAAAAAATAAATGAAGCACAATATGAATAAGTCAGGAGTAGGCCCTAGACAGGTGGCCTTCCTGCCTTTACCCGTAGCCGGGTCTACTCATGATAGAATCTAAAATAGGTAGCTCTTCGATTCCGTTGATTAAAATTAACCTCTTTAAAAGTTCATTTTTAACATGTTAATTTAGATTCAATTATCAAGTTAAATAATGACACACTATTTAGATTAAAAAATGAAAGGTTTATTTAATAGTCATCCATATAATAGATTAATGTTTAACTAGCATACCTTAACTTAAGCAAAACATATAATTTAAAATGTTATATGGTTTTCATGTAGTGTGAAATAATGTAAATGTTACTTTTTTATATTTCTTAATTATTAACTTATGGAAGATAAAAATAAATGCAGAAAGGAAAAGCTGGATAAATAATTTGGCTTTATTGTGTTGATTGTTTTTATGACCAACCTAGAATTTGAGCGTGTTAGGGAAGACTTTTTTCAAAAATATGCCCAAATTTGAAACAACGATATAGGTACTCTTTGAAAAACTTAAAAAATAAAATTCTTAGTTACAAAGTTGCGAAATGCAAAATAGTGTTGGCGCTAAAAATTTAAGTTAAACAGATAATTTTATTTAAATAAAGAATGAACTTAAAAGTGTAAAGAAAGATGAATAACGATAAGGTCTAAGTTTGAGTAGTGTGTTTTTGTTTGGGTTCCCTTGTGTTGTGATATTGGTGTATTTATAAAACTCTCCCAAATTCAACCACCTTAAATAGTTCTCATATAATCACATTCAACATTTAATTATCCTCCAATCATGGCCATGTTTTAATTAACCACCCACCAATGCACAATTATTTTTAAAGCATAAGTAATCATGTTTCAATCGTCTTGACTCTGAAATCGTAGACTCTCTTATTGATTCTAATATTCAAGAATTCCTTAAACAATCTAGTTGACTTCTGAAAGTTTTAACGTAACTAGATCTTTTCATCTTTAGGCTAAATTGGATGAATTTCACTTATTATCAACAATTTCCACTCGTTTATGATTGGTTAAGTATGTTAAGCCAAAATGACTTTATGATTAATAATTTTGATGAAGACTAAATAATAGCAGAAAGCAAAATGAGACGGAAGTAGAAAGAAAAATGAGACGATAGAAATGAGACGGAAGTAGAAGACAAAATGAGACGATAGAAATGAGACGGAAGTAGAAGACAAAATGAGACGGAAGAAAATGAGACAGAGCAGAAGACAAAATAAGACGATAGAAATGAGAAGGAAGCAGAAAGCAAAATGAGACGATAGAAATGAGACGGAAGCAGAAGACAAAATGAGACGATAGAAATGAGACGGAAGCAGAAAGCAAAATGAGACGATAGAAATGAGACGGAAGCAGAAGACAAAATGAGACGGAAGAAAATGAGACGAAAGAATCGAAGACGAAGACCCGATACCACATCAGATGATCAATCAGTTTGAGTAAGTTACAAAATTCAACTGAATAACTGTTTCTTCAAAGATCAAGAAACAAGAAGAAAGAAGCAGTTATCAAGAAGCAGTTGAAGACGAAGGCTATAAATACGAGTCGGAGTCGAAGACTGAAAAAGTTAGTTACCTTAAAAAAGCTAGAGATTCCAAAGCTAGAAATTTTATTCATTGTACTAAACTTAGAGTTACTATTGTCTGTAACAAAGCTCGAAACATCTTTCAGTAGAAGGAAGAAAAGTTGATAGCCTGAAGAGGCTAAGTCAGAAAAGAATACTTGTTGTAAGATACCTAAAGAGGCTCAGTGAAAAGAATATTGGTATCTTTGAGAAGTATAGTGAAATTTTAGAAAGGATTTTGAGGACTAGACGTAGCCCACAGTTTGGGGTGAACTAGTATAAAATTGTTGTGTCAATTTTTACTCTCAACTCTCAACTTTTTATTTATATTGTTGATACAAATACTTCATAATACTATTTTTCAAATCGTTTATGAAAGCAAGTTTTTCTTAAAAAAAAGAAGTTTTGGTTAAAAAGGGGATTGTATTTAAAAATGATGCACAATTCAACCCCCCCTTCTTGTGCGTCTTGTATATCGAATATTCAGTCTATACTAACGTGTGATTCACTTCAAAGTAAACCAAATATATGACATTGAAGAACTTCATTGGACTTTGACAAGAATGAGTTCAAGGTCATTGATCAAATTCATATATTGGACTAATGCTTTTAGGAAGTTTAGGAACTAAGAAAAATTCAACTAGAAGAAGTCTAGAAACATCATTAAGATAATCTTCATACAACCCTTAGCCAAAAAGAGTCCTAAATTCATTAGGTGACTCTGTAGGTTGTGGCACTTATAGTAATCTCTCCCTTAAGTCTCTTCCATTGTAAGAATCATCTGTTTTAATGATAAAGTAATAAACTTTTCCTACAATAAGAAATCAAAGTTTTCCTCTGTTTCACAAAGGATTTGTTAGCTCTCTTTTATTATAATGGAGTAAAAATGGTTATTGATGCAATATTAGGTTTAATTCTTGATTTTTTTCATTTAAGAAGTTTGAAGATAGTTTAAGAGGATATCACATTCAATAGAATTAAAAACTTTCTTTAGGTCAAATTTATCTCTTTAAATTTTTTCACTCTTAAAAAAACTTTGGTTAACCAAGATTATATCTTGAACAATAATAGGTTTTTTTAAAAATTATAATTAAAGTCATCAGGTTTGGGGGTATATCCCCATTAAAGTTAGAATAACATCTTTGATTTCTTAACTTGTGAGGGGTTTGTAGAGCTTAGATTGACCTTGATTAACGAGGATTTTTGTATGAAGAGTTTGAATAATAGAGGTTAAGGTCATATTATGTCTAGCCTTTCCTAGTTAAGAAAGTAGTTGTTAGATAAATATTTGAGCTTTGAATTACTAATTCATTGTTAGCTTATCTTTGAGAAGAGTGAAATTATTATGGATCATTCTGATCTTTTCTTTTTGTAAGAACCCAAAGCATCCCTTCACTATATAGAATTATACACTATATATAATTATTTTTCAATTTTTAAAATTCTAACTAAATTTGAATAATTCTAACTATTAGTAATAATTCTAAATACTAAATGTTAGAATATTCAATACAATATCAGGAAACTTGAAATAAAAGTCTTTTCTCACACCTATTATATTCTACATTAGAATTCCATTGTCGGAATCAAAATATGCTCCGATGTAATTAATTTTTCATAAGGATGTTGAATCATTACAGGTAAACGATTTGTGTAGGAAAAGACGATCATGAAACTTTGACCAATGTACCTTACAGCTCGTATAGTTTGTTGACCATACTTCATAAGACCAGTTAGCATGGAGAACATATCGTAAATAGTTATGAAAAATTTTATATTTGATTCTTTCTCTTGGTTGAGACAAAATGGATCTATTTGAACCCTGATCATGAACAAGTATATAAATATACTCCCGAAAGATAAGTGGGTATAGGAAGTCATTTTTTCCAAGGATCTAAAATAAAAGATAGTATTACTATTCTCTCTTTTGAGCTAATTAATTTTTTTTCTTATGGGATATTTTCTATAGCATAGGCATAAAGAAATACTTAGAGATTGATTTTTTCTTGAGCAATACAAATAGGATCATGATGAGAGGAATAAGAAAATTGGTTGATGTATTTAAGATAAGGTTTAACTTTATTAATGATGGATTTTAAGTTGCATAGGTTTCTCCAATAAGAGCTTTAAGCATTACCTTTCTAAAATTAAGTTTCTTAATGATTTAGAACAAAAGAAATCCTTTGATTTCACTATTCCATCTTTGCCTTACTTTCTTTAAAAACTTAGACAAATCAACTAAAAAATTGGAAACATATAGTGAGTGGTCCATCATATTGGGTGTTAGTGTCTTTATTTTCTATCTTTTTATGTGTTAATTTTCTTTGTTCTTGAAGTTTGAAGTTATATTTAATGGAAATTAATATTGTTTTATGTCAAGGTGTATTTCGGAACCAAATAAAAAGAACTAAAAACAGTTTGGAACAAAAAGAACTGAACCAGACATTGAACCTAAATAGACATGGCCTCGTGCAGAGATTTAAGTGGTGAACAATCCAGACCAAAATGCAGTGCACACTAGAGCATCTGCTAAGGAAATACAAAATGACGGAGTTGAGTATGAAACACAGCAGCATGATAGAAGCAAGTAGGAAACGCAACACGCAAACACGTCCCACACCAAGACGACAACGCATAGTTGGGTAGGGAGTTTTTCTTAATAAAAAACAACTACATAAAGAAGGGCGTGAGGTTTGCAAGGTTTTTAAGTGAATAGTAAGGTGGACACAATTATAATTCGTCACATCAAGCAACAGTGAAGGGGCGACAGAAGTGAGGGGTGGAAGAATAAAGTTTGCAAGAGAGTGGTGAGGCATGAATAGTAAGGTGGTCTATTAACCTTTAATTATCCCATCAAAGCTACAGTAACAAAGATAGGAGAATAGAGGGCTTACAGTAGAGAGAACAGGAGTAGCATGAAAAGAAGAGAAGAATGACTGCGACAGTCGAAATAGTTAGGAAAAATTGTGATGTTGGGTAATTAAACTTTTATTTCTTAGTTTACGAAATCCTAGTTATTTAACTTTGAATGTTGTGAGACTTTCATCCTTTATTTCAATCAATTTATTAGTCAAGTATTAATTATTTTTCTAGACTATTATTTGATTGTTTGAGCTAGGTGCGCAACTAGTTTGTAATTGTATTCAATCAATCGCTAGATTAAACAGATTGACATTCAATTCTTTTAATCAAAAGTAGCGACTAGGATTTTTGTTTGCTAGGTTAGGAATATGATTTTAGGAAAAATAATTGTCTAGGCTAAATATGCATCGTATGTATGTTGTCTAGTTCATCAATTTTCTTGATTCGTAAAACTATTAATTAATTAAATCTGAGATCATATCCAGGTTATTGGTTAATAAGGGTTAATTCAAATATATGTTCTGGTTAACTAAACATAAGAGAAAATAGGTTAAGAAATTTACCACGACGAATGCTTAACGAATAAATTGGTTATTTTTAGTGTCAAAGATCAACGCAAGTTTAATAATAAAGGAGATCAGAAACCAAGATTTGTTCCTATTGATTGTTAGATTCTCATTGTTTTGCTATTAGTTATTTTTCAATTTTGTACTCCAATTAAATTATGTTTAATTCATAATTTAAAACCCCATTTTTATTGCGTAACTACTAACGTCTGAATTTCTCGTGGGAATGATCCCTACTTTTCATTACTACATTAATTTGTATTACAGGAAGTTAGTTTCTTTTTATATTTTATTGCAGGCAACAACTGTTGGATCCCGATTTTTGAGTGAAAATAAGAAATATTTAAAAGTGAATGTGTTGATTGAAATAGAGTTGAAAAACAAGAACTAAAAAGAAAAAGTGTGAAAATATGAAAAGTTTG
>JANVCQ010000003.1:28891563-28902727 GCA_025531925.1 Erythroxylum plowmanianum
CTATATTTTTTATTAAAGTTATAAACTTCATTTTTGTAGAATTAAATATCTAAAATATAAATTCCTATAAAAATATTAAACAAAATATCAAAATATATAATATTCATACTGTTATAATTTTTTTACGTTATGTCCTCATAAGTCATTTTACACATAAACAGTTAATACTAAACAACTAATTTTACCAAATGTCTCTAACAAACAGTTAATGCAATCCGTTGGTCAAAACAGTTGATAGAATCAGCTATCAGCTAACAGCTAATGCAATCAGCTGATTGCCAAACAGAGGTATTATATTCTAAATGCAAGCTTTGTAAGATTCTCAACTCCAGTGAATTGCGAAGTGAGAAAAATACAATGGAGTTGAGAATCTTACAAAGCTTTCACACTTTACACAATCTTTCTTTTCACTCACGTTTCTTCTTGTTTTTGTACAATACAATGGAATGGCCAAATGGCCATATTTATAAGAAGGTAAAGTCGGTAATAACCAACCATAAGGACAGCTTCGTTCAAGCTGTCCATATAGTCTATGGACAGAAAGCCAATTTGCCTTTTTTTTTTTTACCAGTTAAATACATAAACATATGTTAGAGATAAAAAAATTGCACATAAAAATTGTATTTTGCACTCACTAACATGATGACATATTGAATAGGCTTATCATATAGAGCCTTTTGAAATAATTTTTTTAAAGAAATGAATTAATAATTATTAGTCGTTAAAGAATTGGAAGTGTTTTATAAGGGTGAAAGCCTTTTCATTTAAAATTGGTATCTAAGGGATTTAACTTATAAAGAACTAAAAATGCAGAATTTTAAGATGGTTAATTACAAATAATAGTTACTATAAATATCTTTTAATTCTAACTTGTCTAAACTAATTAAGAGAGACAAAATTGCAATCCTGTGTTAAAAGCGCGTGGAGCCAAAGAATTATAGTGAGGGAACAAGGCAGCAGCTAGATGGGGCATAGGTAAGCAAAGACGTTGAAAAGAAAAGACAGGATTGGAATTTTTGAGTACACCAATCAATGAGACACCCCAGCCAACCATCATGTTCGGTTAGCTGGGAGCACCACCTACCTTATGATCATCCGTTCCCTTCACTGCACAATTGTTAACAAAGGAAGCCTCTCCTCCTGATATGCCTAAGGCCTCGGGCCTATATTTTATGCTGCTTCCATGGTGATGAGGTTATAAGAGAACATGGGGTGTACTGTCCACTCCCATCCCGTTAAGATTCGTGGCTGCTGAAGGATAAGTTCTATTGACCTTCTCTTTGTGTTCTGTTTCACGAGGTACAAATGCCAGTAGTAAATGGACTGGCCTTCACCAGGGGAACTGCTTAGGCATGTGATTGTGATGTGAAGCTGCGAGTTTTTTGGGACCCATTTCACAATAAATGAAAACGATTTCAAAGTTTTGAGCAGTCTCTGTTCGTTAGGCTATATGTATATATACAGTAATTTCACATTGAGAAGCGAAAAGGAATCCACTTTTGGTTGAAATGAAGTCCTCCGTATCAAGTATGTATATATATATACTGTATTATTTACTATTCACCGTTTAGAATATTTCAAAATCATCCCGCATTTCTTCTTCAAAACTTTCAACTGCTGGATAGCTAATGTTGGTTATCTTGAAACGAAAAAGGGAACAGTAAGAATCCTGAATAGACATACCTTTAAATTCAATCTCGTATTCAACTGATCAAATCTTATATAAGTGGCAAGACACTGTCCTAGTTTTATTCTACCTAACCGTTAGCAAGAAAGCCAAAGATTTCGTAGCTGCCTCTTTATGAGGAAGGGGGGGATGTATAACAAAGAAACTATCTGATGGACTTCTGGCGAAAGCAAGCACGAGACAATCGGACACGCTCAGGCTGGTTTTGTTTCTGTATAGAACATGAAAGAGACCTGAGATTTATAATTATTCACGGGACCCTGATGACGTGTTCAATGAGTCCTCGCTTTTCCCGTAACTATGAAGCATGGAAAAGTTGTCCACGCACTATTAGATATGAATTTATGGAAATTTGATTACGTCCTAAAGATAGCCTGATTTGATTGTTATTTTTAACTACTTTGAACTCAAAAGGTGAAACGCTCATTTTAAGCGCCCCCATATTCTGGTCTAATATTGTGTGAGGAAGGTAAATCATGGTTTGATTTCAGCCAGCTTCTCGGAAAGGCGGCTCAGTACTTGGTGCGCACAAAGAGTCACCACATTGGATGAGCTTCCATACTGCCGCTGCCGAGATTCGAACCCGAGATCTTAAACTCACTTTCCTTTCCAATGACCAACTGGGCTACCCGTAACGCTTGAAGAAGTAAAGTACAATCATTCTAACATCAGCTCATTTCCCATATTTTGGGTTATTATTTCTGATAAGATGTTCCTCATTACGTTTTTCAAGTTAATGGTAATATTATAAATTTAAAAATTATGTTTTAAACAAAAACGCAGTTGCAGGGGTTAAAGCAACTTGACTAGTTGGAGTTGGAGATTGTGATGGTGGGTAATTCCCTGTCCACTGGAATCTGAAATGCAAGTTACAACGTCACCAGATGACAGTCACCGAGGTGAAAAGCTAAGACAGACGGGGGGGTTTCTTTTCCTTTTGGTCCAAAGGTAAACAAGAACAGCAGAAAGCCTCCCTCCCCACCCCCCTCTGTCTCTGCATTTAACTTCTAATTCACTGTACAAATGTCAAATGCACCACAACCCAACACAACATAACAAACACACGTCTCTTTTGTACTTGGGTCCCTTGACCTCGCTCCCATTCATTTCACTGCTCTGCAACCTGCCTCTCCCTATCTCTTCCATCACGTGACACTACACCAAATCCTAGAGAGAGAAGGTCCATCAAAAAAGGTGCTGTTTTTACTTTTTATGACACCCCTCGGCCCTCCCTCCAAGTCCAAGCCCCCTTTCTCTTTCGTATTATTGTCCAGGACTAGCTCACTGTCTCACTGTCTTATGTCTGTGTAAGAGAGAGAGTGAAAACTGGGAAAGGCAAAGGCATCTTCTTTTTGTTTGCTTGCAGCGTCTATCTGAGTCTGAGGCCTTTAGCTCAGTGGGTTACACTCACAGAGATTGAGCAAGTGTAAGTGTTTGTGTCTTTGGTGTATAGTCTTATAAGTAAGAAATATGCAACAGCACCTGATGCAGATGCAGCCCATGATGGCAGCTTATTATCCCAGCAACGTCACTACTGATCATATTCAGCAGGTCCTCGCTTCTCCTCTCCTCTCATCTCCTCTTCTTCTCTGAACCTGTACCTGTACCACTCTTTTCTATCTTTTTGTGTTTTTTTTTCCTGACTTTGCTCGTTTTTTTTTTCTTCATTGCATCTCAGCCCTAAGGGTCTGGTTTTTCTTTTTTTGATTCTATGCCATATTGGCCGATTTATCTTACTCTTTCTAACATTTGGGGACTTTCTATTCAGTTACACTTTAAGGGTTGTAAGTGGTTTTTCATTATCTTTCCCATGGTTTTGGTATTTATGTTTCCCCTATCATTCATACCTTTTCGAACGTGCGTTAGGTAGCCATCTTATTCTATTTGAACTTCTCTTTGCAAAATCTATTAATTGCCATTTAAATTATGAGTGTGCTATGAAGTGGGTTCTTAATCTTTCTTTGTTTCGAAACCTGGGGTTTATATCATGCCGTTTGTTGCTGTGGGAAGGTTGAACACGTCTTTCCATTGCTTTCCCTTGTGGTTTTCGGATGCTGAAACTTCCGTAATCCCTCATCTTATGGTAATTTTTTTAATGGGGCCAAAATGTAGCAGCTCATCCATGCCGTATCATCCATCTATATCTCTTGCTGCTATTAATTTCTTGGTGTGGTTTAATCAGCTTCCTTTTCTGTTCAAATTTAACTGCGATGTATGTACTAATCATCACTGTTAGAGAATCGGGTCTTTCACTGATTCTGTGTTAATAAGAAGAGGCTAAGGATGGGGTATTATTCTAACTGCATTGCAACAAAAGCGGGTAGGTTGTGTTCTCTTTGACTACAAAATGGAGAGTGTTATTAGTGCACAAACCTAAAGTTTGTCTTCTGTTCATGGCTTAAAGTTTAGGGGTCATTTTTACATGACACTTACTTGATTTATTGCCATAAGTTGGGCTGATTTCACAGTTCACTTGTTTTTTTGGGTTTAAATTTAAGGTAAAGTGTCTATTTTACTCAGCTTAAGGTAGTTGACCGGGTTAGTGCCATTGTTGCATTTGTTTTTCAATCTTTTATGTGTTTAAATGCATTTGTTTTTCAATTTTGTATGTGTTTAACTTATTGGTGTTACAAAGTGGTGACATCAACTGATAAGGTTTCTCTGTAATAACTCTATTAGTGAGAAAATGAGACTGTAATGTACAAGAAAGATGCAGATAATTTTTAGTAGTAGAATAACTTTTAATACATTGCAAAGGTGACACCCTGTTATTAGTATTGGAAGAAAACCTGTGGTGGAAATTATGAGTGAGCTTTTATTATCAAATTTAATTATTGGTTTTTTGTTCAGTGAACATACTTTTCTATCATCATCATCCCTTGATATTATCATTAAACATATCTGGAAAATCGAATTGCTAGGATTTATTAGTCTTTATTACATCATCTTGCCATTGACAGCATGAGGTCAAATAATTGGTTTGGACTGTTATTTGGGGTCATATGATCCATTGCAATGTCTCTGATGCAATTTTGTCTGGTTGTCCTCACTGAATCTATTTCATTTTATAGACAGTCATTTGTTTGGACATGTTCAATGCTAATGTGGTCCTTTGTAGATAGTCCTTCTCCGGTGGTCCTCTCCTAGCATTTGATGCATTGTTGTTTTTCTTTTCGTCTTGGCCATATATTTCCACTTGTAGGCCATCTTCCATTCTGCTTATCTTTATAGTAACATATTTATAACAATCTCAATCTAGAACTAGTTTTGTGCTGATCTGTAATTGGCTTCTAAGACAGAAAATTCGTAAAATTGTATATCTTATCTTCTTGCATATTCCTGGTAATTTCATGTGTTAGAGGGCAAAAGGACTATTATTACTCTACATATGCATTGTAGTACAGGTTTGTTCTTCCATATTTTGTAGTTTATGTCGATAGTGAACCTTTTATGTTGAGACCTTAGTTTAGCTAAGCATATGCTGAACTTGATGTTTAGAGTTTGTTTCTGTTGCTATTAATTCCCATTTCTCAACCAGTATGGTAAGGTGATTGTCGTGATTGTGCTAAGATAAAGTATGACAATGTAGAGTTTAGATCAGATAACAGTACTAGCACAGGAGATTTCAACAATACCCATTTGTGAAATACTAATCTCACAAATTTTCTTTTATGTAATTGAAATATTTGCAAATTCCTAAGTTCAACTTATATGCTTTTATCATTTATCGTATGTGGTGATATCTTTTAGAAGGTCTAAGTGGAACTTTTCTGGAAGCAAGCCCGAACTTGAGGTGGAGACTGCCTGGGTCAATAACTATCTCACTGGTCAAAGATTTAACCGTCAATCTAATTATGAACTTGCTTGAGATCAACCCTAGGATCCTTTTTTGGCATTTGATTATATGTGTGGCATGGCCTTGACTCAAAAAAAGAAAAAAAAAACTTGTCAAACTTTGCTCTTTTTGCAAGTTTAACTGAGCCCTATTAAGGCTTTCTGTTTCTGCATATACTAAAAGGACATAGGAAATTGATTTCACGATTTGTTTTCGGGAGAGGTTAACTTTCAATTGCTTGCTGTTTTAATTGTGTTGGATAAGAATTGCTGGAATTCAACCTTTGTCTGAACATAGTATCTGCCAGGGAGACCAACATCATGATTTATTCCTAATAATGAGCTTTTTAAAATAATAATAGTGACGATAGGGAAACCAAATTAAGGATTTATGGATTTCTCTCTTACCGACTTTCAGTTTCAACAGTTATTTTTCCCCCTTTTCTCTCTATTACGTCATGTTGTTTATGCATGCAGTATCTTGATGAAAACAAGTCTTTGATTCTGAAGATTGTTGAGAGCCAGAACTCTGGGAAACTCAGCGAGTGTGCAGAGTAAGCACTGTCTATTCTAAGCTGAAATTTTATTTTTCTTCCTTGGAGAGGACCATTCCTACTGTTAAAAAAAATTCAATGTAAATTGAAATAACAGAAAGTTACAGGTGATGTTAAGAATCTGTTGAGCTTATCAGGTCAATCATCTAGTGAACTATTCATTGAGGTTCTTCAGTGTTTCATTGTTGGTTTTAACTGTTGAGCTTTGCATGCATCTTGTTGTCTTCAGTTAAAATGGTCTTATACCAATGTAAACATTTGGACATTCTATTATATGTTTCTGTGTTGGAAGCGTGCTCTCAAGAGTGTACTTCCTAATGTACAGTTGTGAAGAATCAAGGCATAGTTTTTTCAAATAAACCTGACCTTTGCAGATGATTGTGCATGTAGCAATTTAACTAAATACATGAAAAACAAGCAGCAGTAGAAATCCATTTCAGTCCATTTTTGTACTTCAAGTTCCAAAACTTACCCTTATTTTTTTTAGGAACCAAGCAAGGCTGCAGCGTAATCTCATGTACCTAGCTGCAATTGCTGATTCTCAACCCCAACCACCTAACATGCATAGCCAGGTACAGTAAGTTTTGCTGAAGTAGAGCATGCAACCTATAGCTTGATTTCATTCTACCTGCCATTCCTAGGTTTACAAATTTGTGATTGAGGTGTAAATTTATGCATTATAGATAATGCTCGCTTGATCCTATTATTCATCGATTATGAATTAATACCTGAATTCCTGCAGTACCCTTCAACCAGCATTTTGCAACCAGGTACACACTACATGCAGCATCAACAAGCTCAACAGATGGCACAACAATCTCTTTTGGCTGCTCGTTCCTCTATGCTGTATACACAACCCTACTCAGCACTACAGCAACAACAAGCCTTGCACAACCAACTTGGCATGAGTTCTGGTGGAAACACAGGACTTAACATGTTACAGAGTGAGGCGAGCACTGCAGCAGGTGGAGCACTTGGGGCTGGAGGGTTTCCGGATTTTGGTCGAGATAGTAGTGGTCGAGGAATGGCAGGTACCAGCAACCAAGATATCGGGAGTGCTGGGTCCAGCGAAGGTCGAGGTGGAAGCTCTGCAGGCCAGAGTGATGAGGCAGGTGAAACAGTGTATTTGAAAGCTTCTGATGAAGGTAATTGAGAGGTAAGGGACCAAAACTTAGGGAAATGCTTAGTGGAAGTTAGTCTAGAAAAAGGTACTTTGAAGGACTTGATGCTTATTAAACTAGTTGTATGGTGCCAAAAACACATGGTACGATGGCTTAGCCCCGGATCCATGGCTTGGTTGTTTTTCAAGTTCAATGTGTCTTTGTGCTAGTTATGTAAATTAGTAGGTCGTGCTTTGATATTGGCAACTTGTGTTTGATTCCAAATTTGTTGGTTCAATCCGGTTGTCTCAGGTCATAATGCTCGCCACAAACTTTAAATAGCATAAAAGGATTAAAAAATTGTAATAAAAATGTAGGTGGAATTCCAAAGTTGAATGTTATATATATATATCAGAGCCAAGTGTTTTCGTAAAGGCTAGTATCAGGAAACATGGTTGGTGCAGGTTACGGGTACAGAAGACTTGACTTCTTTTCTTTTTTTTTTTAAATTTAATTATAAAGGAAAGAAGAAAAAGACATTATCGTAATGTTCTGTATTACGCATATCGGTGGATTAGCTTCGTAATTAAGATGAAAAATCAAAGGCCTGAGTCAAAGCTTCTACCATTGCTTTGTATTAAATTTTATTTATAAAGTTGTAAAGAATTAGGTAATTTAACCTCAAATATTTTCACTTATGAATAAGTTGGACAACAATATTTTAGCCCTTCAAAATAAATTCTAACAATTGAAAATTATTCAAAATGAACTGCAACCGTTTAGAAAATATTCAAAATTAGATTAAGCCTCCGTTAATTAAATGTTGAAGTCAATTTTTTAATAAAGTGGGACTGCAAACTTTAGAAAAAGAAATGGATCTCGCCCAAGATCTCCTTGGAATTGCAGTATTTGTTGCTTCGCTTGACCTTTGACAACATTTGTGGTCTCACACTCTCGTCGGAGTTACCCAGTAAACCTTTCTCTATCGCTTTTAATAGAGCCACTAAAGCTACTCTACAAAGGATTCTTTACCCTTGCTTTATATGGCAAGTGAAGAAGATTTTTGGCGTTGGTGCAGAGAAGAGATATAAGGAGACCCTTTAAATTGTCGAAGCTTTCATGGACGAAGCAGTAGCAACATGCCAAGAAGCTCCATCAAATGATTTGTTATCGAGATTTATGAGGAGAAGAGACATTGATGGAAACCCTTTTCCAATCTTCGTTCTTCATCTGATTGCTCTAAACTTTCTATTTACAGGTTTGTGGGACGTGTTTCCAACTACAAGGACACAAATGATGGATGCAATGGAGAGTATGATGGAGGATCCTTTAGTGTATAATAGCATTGGGTATTGGTGAGGAAGACCGGCCAACCAAGAGCTAGGACAAGTACAACTGCAGGATCGCGTTGCCAAAGAACATAAGATTATGAGAAGATAAAGGTGGAAGTTAAAGACTGGGTCTTGTACATTACCGTTCCTAAAGCAAGCATCAGTAGCAAATAAGAATTATCCACCAATTCAGAGAAGAATTATCCACCAACCATTGTTTTCTGCCAACTCCGCCCACCTCTGACATCGACAAGTCATTAACCCCACCCCTACCTCCACCGCCAGACACCACGCCGGCTTCCCCACCCCAGTACAACCATTTTTCCCCGCGGTCCCAGCGGCATCAATAGGTAAGTAGCCCTTGAACATGGAAGCTGTCATAGGATTATTTTTTAGGCTAGCAAACTCAACTGTAATGTAACTAAGTGCCCTCACTTGATTCAACAAAAACACTCCTCAAAGTATAAACGAAGACGCTAAGTAGGTAGTAAAGCGGAGCTAAATTGTTTGAAACAAGTAAATGGAACTAGCAATATATGATACAAATAGAAGAACTTTTATTGCAGAATATTGGAGAACATAACCGACACAGGTCTGGAGGATTTACACATATTTATATCCATCCGGCGTTAACGTCTTAAAGGATAAACATTAAGTAGTTTGGCCGGTTTCAAGTGGTTTGGACAATTTACATATATAAAACTGTCCAAATAACTAACGAAGTAAAGTCTGTAGCGTCCATCTTCGTTCAAGCCATGCTAGGCTCACGTCCAGCACATCAAGAAGTCATGCAATACAAAAACTTCCAGGTACGTCCAAGCCATGCAGCGTTGTAGTGTTCCTTGCACCAAACACATCTACATGTAGCCAATCAAAACTCAAGCTATCCACCAACGCATCTTCTTTTTTCCAACACCCACAAATAATTCTACCCTGTTAGAAAATACAAACTCTCCTTCATTATGGATAATTATGTAATTATAACAAAAGATAAGGTTTGAGTTGGAGAAAAATATCTAGTGATGATGTGAAAATTTATGGATGAATTTAAAAACTTGTGAAAATCTTGTGGATAAAGATAAGTTAAGTGATGCGTCTAAAAAGTAGTCAATTTGTATTTGAAGTTATATGGATAAGGATGGGTTAATTGATGTGTCAAAGAAGCACTCAAATTGTACTTGAAATTTTGTGGATAAGGATGAGTTAGTTGATGTGTCAAAGAAGTAGCCAAATTGTAATTGAAGTAGTTTAGCATGTCTATATATATGTGTTCTTGTAGGCATGAGAAAAAATAGAGAGTATTTGAAAACATAAGTAATTTGAGAGTCATAGCTTTTTGTGAGAAAAAATATTGAGAGGAAAATTACAGTAGCATTTAGAGAGAAATATTTGTATCTTGTGTATGTCTTTTGTACTTATAAATTTTGTTATCAATACAAATATATATTTTGTAAATGTTTTTTTATTTGGAGCCCATCAAAGCTTCCAATAAGTGGTATCAGAGTAAGATTCATTTGTTCATGAATTGGTGAAGCAATGACCAACTTGATCCAACCTCAAGTTCCGAAATTAACAAAGACAAATTATGAGAATTGGAGTATCCAGATGAGAGTGATGCTTGGTTCCCATGATTTATGGGATATTGTCAACGATGAATGTACTGAGCCCGTTAGATGCAGTTGTTGAAGCAGCCTTATCAGATGTCGAGAAAAAGACGTTGAAAGAAAATCGAAAAAAAGACAAGAAGGCGCTGTTCTTCATCTTTCAAGGTGTTGACGAATCCACATTTGAGAAAATCTCAGATGCAAAGACTTCAAAGGAAGCATGGGAGATTTTGCAGAAATTTTTTCAAGGAGTCGAAAAAGCTAAAAAGGTATGTCTTCAATCACTCAAAGCTAAGTTCGAGATGTTAAAAATGTAAAACTCAGAAAATATTAATGATTACATCACTCATTTGAAAACGGTGGCTAATAACATGAAAAGAAACGGTGAAACTCTAGACGATGTTCAAGTAATGGAAAAACTTTTGTGTTCGTTGACACACAAATTTGATTATGCCATCGTCGTAATCGAAGAATCAAAAGATTTGTCAGAATTTTCGATCGATGAACTCATTGGTTCTCTCCAAGCACATGAGTAAAGAACGAACTGGAATGATAATACTGAAAATTTGGAGAAAGTCTTGCAAAGCAAACTATCAGTTGGTGAAAATCAAGCAACCAATAGCCAGAGACAAGATAGAGGAAGTCAAGGTGGCTACCAAATGGGGATGTGAACGTGGTTGACAATTTTTTAAAAGAGAAAATACAAATGAAAAAAATTTGACATATGGTCGTGGAAGAGATTATAGAGACAGAGGTCGAGGCAGATTTCAACAAAGAAGAGATAAATCTCAAGTGTAGTGTTATAATTGTAATAAAAATGGTCATTTCAGTTACGAACGTAGATCAAATCCTGAGGTGAAGGAAAAATGTAATTTTACAACAGCAGAAGATAAGAAAGATAACGTTGCTATGCGTCTCTCTTAACGAGTAAATAAGCAAAGAAACAATGATGCTTGGTATCTTAACATGGGTAATAGCAATTGAAGTGAATCACACGTTAATATATTGAGAAATAATATGATCAAGATACACAAGAAGGGGGGGTTGAATTGTG
>JANVCQ010000003.1:28929067-28947208 GCA_025531925.1 Erythroxylum plowmanianum
TTATTATTATTATTATTATTATTATTATTATTATTATTATTATATAATTTGTATTTATTATTATTAAAATTTATTATTACAATCCATTCATAATAAAAGTATCAATGAATTACATATTTCTAATCATATTAAAGACCAGGGGCATATTTATCATTTGTACTATTTGTTCGTTCTGTCCCCTGCAATCAAACACATTCTGTCCTCGAAACGGAGACAGTTTACTCTATTCTGTCTACCATAACCAAACACCTCACTGTCCCCAATTTTTGTTCCGTTCCGTCTCCAAATTTCTATTCCGTTCCGTCTCTAGCTACCGGAGACAACAACCAAACACAGCGTAAAGGTTATGTCTAAAGGAATATACCAACAGTCTTGTCCTGAAAGCCACCCTACTTCTATATCTATTTCTCTAATTGTTAAATACTTTAGTATATCAATCATTCATAGTTAATAGTAAGTTAAAGAATTAAATAAGTAACAACAAAATATGCAATAATTAAAATGAAGGCAATGATTGTCGAACAACAATTTAAAGTATTTAATGTAACATAGACAGTCAATTACAAATCATTTATTTTAATAAGGACAATAATAAATTGAAGCAAGAAATATAAACTAATTCTCTCATATTTACTTTTAAGTCCTAACAAGAAATAAGTAAGCGTCAACAGTATATATTCAACTGCACTCTTCCCCTCCCGACAGTAAGAGGCAGATTAGATCAGAGTGCATTAGATAAAGGAAAAGGAAGAGAAAGCAATGGCATGTGCTCCCACTAGCAAAGACTGGGATGTGAAAAGGCTTAAGAGATGGTTAAAGTTGAAGCAAAATCCAAAGTACCGTTGCTTTAAGATATGGTCAACCTAGTACACACATAGATCCACCATGAATAGTTTGTCATAACATAAGCTAGCAGAACTGGGAGTACATTGTTACAGATCAAAAGATTATTCGGTAATTTATAAGACCTAAATTTGCAAACATCAGTTCAATAGAAACGTTTCCAGTTTAATATCCATAATTTGTCCCATAAACAGAACTGTAGCCTCCAGTATGCCCTGCATTAGACGGGGGAGATGCATAGACAGAGCCATGAGCTGCATAAGGATTATAACCTTGGTCAGTGGACCCGCCAGTTTGTGATTGAGTTGGAGCTGCAGCATCAGCCATGAAATTCTGCAAGATCAAGGATTAACATAAGAAAAGCAGATGTACCAATTCCTAAAACTTGAGCATAACTATGTCACAAGCCAAGATTTTCAATACAACCAACGAATATAGACTCATCAAAACACCTAATCAGTATTATTCTTGTACTCGTAATTCAATAAGATACTCTCAAATGGGCTTGGACCAGCGCAGACAAATCAATAAAGATTACACTTATCAACCAGTAAAATTTAACGTTACATCATCATACAAGCCGTATAGAGTTAGTTCATTCAAGCGCACTAGTACAGAACTAAGTGCCCACCCATCCATTTGCACACTACAGAGTATATTTGCCTTAATAAAAATAATCAATTCATCGTTCACACACAAGCCGTATTAAAAGAATACTAAAAATAAATCAATTCATAGACAAATTGTATTTCACTCACAAGCTGTTGTAAACGCATACAAAGAGATTTTTGCCACAGAATTTAGAAATTGGGGCATAAATTACCTGTATTAATTGAACAGCAGTTTGGACATGGGAAGCAGATCCGCTGATTTCAACCGTCATCTCCCCAGGAACGCCTCTAGTTTCTTGTATTGTAACAGTTGCACCACTGGCACGACGAATGTAACTTATATTTGCACCAGCTGTCCCTATAACAGCGTCAGCATAAGACAAGGGAATTTGCATCTGTTGTGTAATCTGTAATGATCAAGAAATCAATCAAATTTTTTGTCAGCTCATAAATGTAAGAAAACACAAGAGTTAGGCTACAATTAAATGTGAAGTCATCAGCATAATGATCATTATATATCATAGTTAGAATTCAGCAGCTAAAATATTAGTGACAGGAATCATGAGAAAATTGATAACCTCAAACAAAGAACAAAGTCCTATGACACTTTTATCGACAGTTCAAAATATAATTAAAAAAAATTTTCAAAGAGTAGAAAACTGTATAACAGAATCTTAACATGTTCTAATTGAAAAGAAAAAAGTGAGAAGGCATTTTAAGCCTTACAAAGCACGATATCCTTAGTCTCCTCTAATGGGCTAATAATTCTTGAACAGAATTTGCGACTTATAAAAAATGTATCAACTCAAATACATAATCCTGAGATATTAGAGTGGAAGGAGAGAGGAAACAGGTAGATAAAACAAAAATAGAGTGAAAAATAACCTGTGTGATCATTGATGGAGGTGCTTGGGTGTTTGATGATCCATGTACGCCCATGGGTGCTTCTCTTCCATAGGCAGATATACCCTGATGAGGTTGCTTCTCCATCGGAGGAGGTAAGTCAGTAGGAGGATAGTAGCTGTCCATTTGCCGAGATGGAGGCATATATTGAGCATTCGGCCCGAAACCAGGCCCACCAGCATTTGGAGGAAGTCCTTGAGGGGGACCCCATGATTGATGAGGTGGTGGCATGTGGTCCATCTGATTGTTTGGCATTTGCATCTATTGAAAAACTATCAAATCAGAAGCATGTTGCCACTCACCGAATATGAAACTTATCAACTTAAGTGAGCAGCAGCTTACATGCATTTCAAATAAGGGAATTATACTTCGATCAACCAAAAACCTCCTGAGATGAGATGCAATTAACTCCACTGCCTTATGCACACCAGTTGGCTCCCCTACTACTTCAACAACCCTATCATCTTGAAGTGCAAAAACTGGAAGATCCTCTGCAAGCATTGATTTCAACAGATAAAGAATAAGATCCAAGGGGATAACAATTCATAAGAAAAAGTATTTAATAGAACATGGAAATATGCAGAATGAACTAAAAAAATGTCATTATCAGCCAATAAGATGATAAAGTATGAAGATAATGAAGCAAAGCAAGGAGGAGATAGGACAAACTAGTTTATCCCGAGGGCGACCATTGTGAAAGGAATATAAAAGAGGCAAAAGAGGAGGGATACACCCAACTATTTTTTTTATACCTTTGAAGCATGATAAAGTAAAACCCAAAACATCAGACCAGATTAGAAGCAACCATTGTTTGATTAGAAAATAAACCTCCTCCTAGGAAAAAGAGGGGAAGAAAATAACAATTTACAAATTATAGTAGCCAATATCCTTTATGTTACACCTATAAATTCTTTCATGAAATGTCACTTTGAGGTGAAATGAAATGAACATCACAACCTTAGAATGGATAAAAATATATATATATCTTCCTCTCGACTAAATTAAAAACCACTTTCATTAATGAGTGAAATGAGGTTGCAATAATTTACTACAAAAAAAGATGATTAAATCCTAGAAAGCAACACAAGATTTCCAATTTCAGAGCATGCTTGCACTTCCACCCTTAAATGATTATTCAAATAATTCATTGGTCTTATCTTTATCTTGCAGAAGGAAAAAACAACACCTGTAAAGTACTAGAGAGATGTTAGTAGGGGCAGATTCAACTGAGTATTACCAATGGTTGTCTAATTTTGAAGTAATATACTCTAGAAGAAAATAGATGAAAATATCAAGAGAGTTTACAGAACCTGCTCCAAGGACTCTGACCATACAATTCGATGCTTCTTGAATAGATTTAACTGTCCCTCCCTGTTTTCCAATCAAACTTCCTGCTTGAGAGGCTGGAACTAGCAGCCTTGTTGAAGCCTTAGTAACTGTGCCTGCCAAAGCATGAGAAGAATCACCTTCGAGACCATCACTAATGCGTTTATGAACCCTCAGAAGGCCATCCATAGCTGGAGGAAGAGAAGCATCTGGCTCTTCTTTGGCAGATACCATTACCTACAGACAATAATGTAACTTCTTCAGAATCAAAGAAATTTTATGAAACAAATCAAACAGCACTTCTTAAAGAATTATCACGAAAGAAAAGAACTAAAAAATATTTAGTACACACATGAAATACCATTTCTAAACAATCTATATTACAGTGGGCTAATTAATCAAGAATTTCACATATCTACCTTAGCATTTCTTAGAGGAGATAAGTCCCAATCAATTACATAAATGACATGACTTAATAATAAGATATACAAGATGCATGTGAGAAAGTAAGATGGATGACACTATGTCAAAAACCTTCCATCCACTCCCCCTCACATGACGAGTGACAAAATATTCTTATATTCCCAAACTCATCAATAGATTTGATTCTTCAACTTGATCCTAAGACAAGGCTTTAGATTCTATAATGTTCAACTTAATCATCTATTCATAAGAACAATTATCATAAGCTTCTGCTTCTTCCTTAAAAGTATGCTCCTACAACCTGACATTTTCTACATATGCTATATTCACACAAGATTTATAGTCTTGCTAACAAACGAGTATAATGTATACGTACTAAGAATATTGAGGTGGCTTATTTAAAAAGATTGTTACTTCAGTTTTGCATTGTTTAGCATCTTGTACATATATTTTACAGCTTTATAATTTATTAAATATAATTTATACCATCGCAGATGTCTGTTGCAAATGTTTCATACTAAGCTCCATTATACCTACATTTTCTTCCTCTTTCTTCTATTAAGTAACTGAGTCAAAGCTCAAAAAATATAGATGCCTAACACACAGTAGAACAAGAACTTCCATTATGCAGTAATATTCCCAACAATTTAAGGCCTTCTATTTATAATGCTCTTGTTAACAAAACAAGATAAATGCACATTCTTTAAAAAGATTCTTTGGTTATTTAGAAGTTCATTAATTTGAAGTATTTTCACCGCTTAACATCATGAGACCATTCTCTGTAGCAACTCAGCTTAAACACTTCTGCATCCCTTAGGCGCTCATTACAGCAGTTTCCTTTACGCATTTTACAATCTGCAGCAAGAAATCAATCATCTAGGATCCGGAGTTACCAGAGAAAAGAAGAGCTTCCTGACACAGTTGTCCATACAAGGTGTCTGATTTTATTCAAATCAAACTTTCAGCACTTCATAATGCTCAGCAGAACCCTGCCACCGGATCTTTGGTTCTTCAAAATTGGGGGTTCTAATGATGATTGATTGTTGCTTTAAAATTTCTGGGCAGAACCTGCACAGATCATTTTTGTTATGGAAATAAAGGAATTTTTTATTTTTGTGGATTTCTTCTCATCAGGTTTCTTTATTGTCTTCTTTCAATACAGGCCAAGGATTTAGCGACCAATGTCGATTGCCATCTGGAATTACCGCTACCAGACTGGTTTCTTGATAAAATCTTAATGGTCTCATTAGACAATTATAGTTACAAAGTTTCTCATTATTGTTGTTGCAGTAATATAAAATAAATACATGACTAACTGTTCTCAAGTATGATCAATGTCACACTTCCCAACATATTAATTCTGGTCATTAGCCGAAGATTTCAACGAATAGATCAACAATTGAACTGTCAAAATTAGATTTTTTGTCATCCTATTGATAAAAGTATCTAGAGAGTTGTATGCATTAGTTTACTAGGTTTAAATTCACATTAGGAAGAAGTGCTATAAACTTCACTTGTTAATGTGTGAATATTACTCTATAATGTTTTCCACTTTCTTTACGAGGGCTTGTTTTAATATTTATTTTCCTTCCCCAGTACGCATCCCAAGTCCTTAGATCGAATAGTTAAGAGGTACAAAACTGTGCCTCAATATCATGGAAGGCAACATGCACATTAACCAAAATACATAGTTTCAACAAGTATCAAACTCAAGCACCTAATAATGACAAGAGGTCCATATTCACTTATAGACAGGATATATAAATATGCTGCAAAATCAAATATTTTGCATGCTGAAGATCAGAAGCATACTTGTCCATGCACATACAAGAAGTAGAAGGATGAACAAATACATTATATAAAATAACAACGTGAAATGGGAGGTCAAAAAAACACAACCATAGCACAACCAAGTATATTCAACCAAGAATGCCCCCAAATTTAGCATGAGCAATCAAGCTGAATGTTTGAACAAAAAGAAACAAGTATTAAAAGACTTACAGCTCTTTCAGTCGTTCCTGGAGGACCATCAAGAATCTTAATCCGAGCCCTAGTCTCCTCTACTATTTTTTTGATGAATTCTCCCTTGCGTCCAATTATACTACCTACTTTTTGCGCTGGAACAAGCATACGGAATACACTCTCCCCAGGCCATCCAGGCCACCTCTTTTCACCACCTCCTGTAACTGCACTCTGCTCTTTTCCCTGTTTTTCTTGATCCTGAAAGTTATCAGGCTCTTCATCAACAATACTGTCTTCATTATGCTCCACATCATGTTCCTCAGGATGTTCTACAGCATTATCCACTACATGATTACCAGTCAATTCATCATCAACAACATGATCCAGGCCATGATCAGCCTCATGATGCATCCCGTGATCTATAGTGTGATCCACACCTGTCTCCACTTCATGATCTACGCCATGTTCTATTGAAAGATCCACACCATGAACTGCAGTGTAATCAACATCATGCTCACCAACACTCTGATCTATCTCAGCCATAACTGCTTCCTGAACAGAAACAAAGCAAAGAACAGACGCAAAAATGTTTCAATTAGTTCATTTAGTAGCCATGTTAGAAATCGTAATATCAATCAACATAGAACATTTTACAATGCAAACAATTCTAAAAAACATTTTTGGAACTGAGAATTTATAGAAATAAAATAAGGACCAAAACAAACAGAGAGGATGATCTGAAATAACATAAAGCAAAATTAAGTAAAACGTCCATCTTAGATGATAGGATTGTCATTTTAAGTGAGAAGGACCTGTAAGGGTGTAGCATATCACCCTTAAAAGGCTAGTGAAAATCCTACAGGAATACTAAGAGAAAACTGTGAAGCCACCCAACTTGAAGTAATTGATTTAGGAATTAAATCCAAGATTGTTTATTCATCCAAAAATCAAGCCCTTGTTTAAGTAACAACTACACTACAAAGTACCGGGGAAGCTTGCGGTTGGTTACTGCTTGCAGCCATTTTGGCGATGCGACTAGACATCAACTAAGCTTATACAAGACTAAGGCTAAGGATTAACGGAAAATAACTCCATCAACGAAGACCAACTTAGAAGAACTAATCAATCCCTAACACCCCAACCTCATTTACCCTAACTCAAACCAAATTGGAAGAACTAATCAATCCCTAACACCCCAACTTTCATGTACCCTAGCTCAAATCAAAACCCTTAAGATCCAAAAGAAAAAATAAGTCCCCTAATTACGAAAAATCAATTAAACAGCTGAGCTTAAAGAACACACCCAAATTCAAAATCAATAACGATAACAAACCATTTAACCAAAAACCCATTATAAAATCCAGCTTGAAAAGGAGATAATTCAACGCACACGCCGTAAAGAAAAAGTAGACAACAAACTAACAGAAACACGCACGCACCAACACCAGAGAAAAACAAACAAACAAAAACTTCCAGCCCGTAAATCGAAGAAAGGGAATTCATCAAAGGGTAACACTTACTTGAGAATGGAAAGACAAGCAATAAACAAATATTTGAATTAGAGGCGGTAAAAGACGTCGGGTCGAGAAACTCGATGGATAGACAATTAGGTTTCGAGGGTTTATAGATGCAAATTGAGATTTTGTGATCGTGATGTGGTGTTGAAAGCTTTGGATGTTTTCCGTCTTCGTGGTCCTCGTAAAAGCTCTGATCTGCGTTATGGTCCCTTCCCTAAATTTTCTGGGCTTTTAAAATGGAAATTGGGATTGTGGTGAATTTGGGCTTCATGATAACTGCGGTCCTAAGATAAACTGAGAAATCAAAATAATAAAAAACAGATTTAAGACATTGACCTTTTAACCCATATTTTTTTTATTGTAGAAATGAAATGATTGTAGATTTCTTTGATGAGTGATCAGATGACTTAAACGTGGAAATTAAAGAATTTGAATTTTGAGTCAAATTTAGATTACTTATATATTTATAAAAATAAATTCTACCTATTTTATAACTAAATTATAATTATCACTATCTCACCTTATTTTATATTAATTAAACACTTTCTAGTATTTTCACTAACAATTCATTTATATTTAACCCAAATTTCAATATTATATTACTATTCAGATAAATGGTATCATATAATAAATTAATTTTAAATTTATTAAATAATTCCAATTTTACAAGACACATTATAAATTAAAGTGAGATTAACACTTCAATATCAGCAAATCTTATTGAAAATAATAATAGAACAAAAACATATAACACTGGAAATTAAAACAATTAAAATGTAAAAACCTCTAAAAATTTTGGAAATTGTAATATTTTCCTATGATATTTGACAAAGAAATCATTTCATGAGAATTCTGTATTTCAAATTCATTGCATATATCAATAACCGGTCTCTTAATAAAAGAATATAATAATTGTTTGTATAGTTTTCTATCCATGATTATAATACTTATTGTTCTCCATTTTTAATTGTTTTAATGTCAACAAATATTATGAAATTGTTGGATGTTTGAGTTCTTTTTCATTCTTCACGATATTAAGATTTGTTGACATTAAAACAATTAAAAATGGATGAACTAATTACAAATAGAACTCTAACTCTTCAAAATAAAATGAAAATAATATATTTTAACATTGTATTATCAATTTTTTTGTTAGTCATTAAGAGGGAAAAATAGTTAATTTGATGAACTTCATTGGTAATGAAAAAGAAATCATTTTTATCTCTATAATTTATCAATTAGGATGTTATAACTAATATAGAAGATTTTTTGGTGATTTGAGTTGGTAAACTAATAACTGGAAGTACTTGATCCCATCGTCTATAAAGAGCATGTCAATGTTCACTCATTAGGGTAAGCTTTTTTTTCAAATGAAAAGAGAATGATATAAGAACATCTTACCAAAGTCAAAGAAATATACCTAGTTTAGCCGACAATATTTCCTATATAGGTTAGGTTTCCTTATAAATAAATTTCTTTTACTACTATTAGTTTTTCCTATAATTACTGTAAATTAGTCATTCTATGGAACATTAAAATTTTCATATTACTGTATAATTTTTGTTCGTTTGATTCTTTAAATATATCTATTCCACAAGTATATGGTTCGTATTTTAGACACCTAATAATTTTTGTAACATTTTGTTTAAGGTTAAAAAAAGGATAATAATTGTAGCTAAAAAATAAACTAAACTATAAAAATTTGATAATTAAACAGTTACCAAAGTAGTAGTAAACTTGTGATTAATCAATGACAACAACTTATATCCTTATTTTGTTTTAACTTCACCTTCTTGATTTATTAATACTTGATCATACATATCTAATAGTTATGATTACCTTCTCTCGAGATCTAACAAAGTAATCTCAATTAAAATAGATAAGAATTAAATTGTGACCTCTCAATCTTTCAAAACTCTTCTTAACTATCCAATTGGATTTAAACAATCATAAGAGTAACTATCAAACAATTAAGATCTCTCTTCAATTACCTATTAATATGATGTTTATAGGTCTATTATAGTAACAACTCTCACTTTACAACATAACATAGATATTTGAACCTAATCTATCGATTCAGATCAAAGATTAAAACAATAAACATCATAAAGTATGTTTCTATTAAATCAAGAATATAAAATTTTAACAAAACAATTAAGAAGTAATTCCTTAAACATTCGATAACAAGGAAAGAAAAGGAAAGTATATAAGTTTGAATTATGGATGTACTCTTCTTCTTATCCTTGAACTGGAAAATTCTACAACTTTGTTCTTTAAGAATTTTACTTCCTTAATCTCTTTCTTGAATGTTCCAACTACCTATTTTTAAGTTTTTGGACACCTTTTATACTCCTTGATCCTTATAGGGCTCTTTCTAAAGTTTCCTCGCTCATTTATAATCCAAAAATAGTCTTAAATTATTAAAAATACAAAAATCTCACAACTTAAAAATTATGACTTTGTACGATCGTGTTGTACATTATATCACAATTATGCACATTTTTTACGATCTTGATAAGGAGTCTCCAACTACTCCAACTTTAATCCTCCAGCTTTTTCTTCTTTTGTTTTGAAGTTTCCTATCTCAACTCATCATCCAAACATATTAAACATCCCTTAAAACATATATTAAGATCATATTCTTGCCCTCATCAACAATTATTAGAAAAAGTACACGATAGATACTAACAAAAATATAAATCTAACACATGATTATCACCTAAGAAAACACCTAATAATGCATTTTACAACCAAAAAACTAAAATCTAAAACACACTTATCAATTTTATCGCAAAGTCATTTTTAATCTTTATTTTCTTTTTTATTGTTTATCTACAATCACTTTATTTCAAACCCTGAAGTGTTTAAACTAGTAAATATAACCTTTTTGCTAACTTTAAGTATAATTATGCCCAGACACCTTTTGGATTCATTGTTATATTGTTGTAAATTTTACCACAATAAAGAATACCAATTAGCTACATATCAGTATATAAACTAGGGAAATCTATTCAACATAGAAGACATTAAAAAATAACAATGGTGAAATATGGAAGGCATTCATAACAACAAACCTATTGCCATGCTTGAATAATCAAGCCTCTTTTCTCTATTCTCCCATTGAGGAAATCACGTAGAAGAGGACGGAAGTATAATTAAGTTTTCTTAGACCATATATGTAACCTGGTTACCAGTATTTGTTTTAAAGTACTTAGTATATAAAGCAAGTAATTAACATCAGCAGTTCCATATGCTTTGACGTTGACGGAAAAAGTGATTATGGTCACACGATTAAGTGTTTCAGTGAATTCACTTAGACCCTATGCCTAAAGAGATCAAATTATTTTTTAAACTTAGCATATATTGAATATTTCACAACGTTTTGAAAATACCAACAAACATCTTAATATTTATTTTTCTTATTCTAATAATTGTGTAGGTTTTATCATCACCTTATTGAATAGAACCTTAGTTTTTTTAGATGAATCAAATTAATCCTTGTTTAGTAACATATGACGTGAATATTGTAGGGGAGCCATGGGTCCATGCATCTCATGTATGGCTATGTAGCGGAAGCATCGGAATAAAAATTTGAACACCACGACATCCCTAGAAAATCCAGAATCCATGTGCATATATAAAACAGAATGTAAGAACATGAAATTACAGCCTATGTGCCTTGCAGATGCTCCTCCTTTATTGAATATTCTACTTGTTTGGGTTGTAGCAAACACCAAACACCTTCAATAGCCAGTGAAGAACACGCAAAAATGAAGAAAAATAAGTGTGTATGAATTCAAGTAGATGCTCAATTAAGAGTTAGATCATAAACAAGTTACATGCAATTAAACTCATACAACAATTGCATATAATTACATAAACAAACCTTAAGATTAGTCCTCTCTTCCTCTAGAACTCTTCTGGACCCTTAGCCTCTCAAATGAATGTGTTTTAGCTTAATTTTTATGTGTACATAAGTGAAGAACTCACTTATATACCACCTGTCATAAAGTGGGTCACAATCGTCACCTATAAGTCAAGATAGTGACTTACTTAGCTTAAAATGACAATCATGCACACTTTGTGTTTCATCTGATCTTTTATACAAGTGACTCTTAGGTTTTCAGTTATTTTGGGCACTTAAATTAACTCTCAATCCGAGCATATCATGAATGGTTTCATGTCACTTGAACTAACTCTTAATCCAAGCAAATCATGAAAGGTTTCATGATTTCAAATTACTGAAACGTAAGTGAATTAACACACAAACTCTTTGATAGTTAGTTATTTGACTTATGAACCTTTCCATAGACAATTACCGTGAAATTCTTCCCTTCACCATGCTATACGTAACTTGGTTTAGAGTATGGGATATATGTCAACTCCCACTAGACTGATTACATCACATCTAATCCAAGTGATGTTAGTTCTTGCCCTGGGCATCTCATTACTCTATGTGTTATTGAAGACTCTCTTCATGACACATAATTGCTCTAGTCAGTGACTCCCAAGTAATGACCCGATAAGAAGCCGTGGGTATCATCTCCTTCTGTCAGGAGTAGTGAATCCTTTATTGATTACCTAATTACCTTCAAATACCAATAGTTGTACTCAATCACCACCTTATGAGCGACCTCAATTTGAGGCAACAAGGAATGGTATCAAAGCACAGGATCAGTATCCAAGATAACTTTGAGTACCTCAAGTCTAAGGATATTTGTGTCATTGCTATGATGAGATTAATCACTGACATTTGATAGATCGTCCATTTGATAATCTCATAGCGGGTCATCTAATGTACTTACTGTTCTTAGTATACATTCACATGTTAACTCTAAACATCTCTTGCTTACAATTTATGAGATCCACTATTTGATCAAATCAAATAGTATAATATGTGCTAGTCTATCCAAATTAATAATGTCCTGTCTCATTAATCCTATGACTAGGAATAATTTAGATACTAACATAATTGCATATGATAGGAATCTCATTATCATGATCGCATCATGATTTCCTTCATGATATGTTTTGTATCATGGACTTCATTAATTCGATTTAAGATCGACATCAATTCATAAATAAATGAACATCAAATTAATGAAAATTGTCTTTCACTTTATTAATCAAAATAAAGTTTGTATAAAAGTGATAAAGGTGATTGCCTTTAAAGCATTCTCTAACAAATATTATGTATCTAGACTCTATTAATTCTTGAGTTTCCTTGTTAAAATATAAAGTATGTCACTATTGCTGCAATCTAAATCCCTGACCTGCACTATATTATCTAACTATGATAAATCACTAGTCTTCTTTTCGTCACTCTAGTTCTTCTTGTTAGGACGATCCCTCTTGATATGCCTCATCTATTCAAACTTGTAACACTATACTATATTTTTATCCTTTAATTTAAACCTAAGAATTTTGCTTAAATGAGCCATATTTATTCTACTTTCTTCTACATTCCTAATTTTCCCTCATATACAGTCTTTAATCTTAAGAGCTTTCACCAGTGATATATCTCCATTATTTATAAGCCAAATCTATAGCTATTATATCTTCTATGACAAATGTCTTCTTTTCCAATATGAACATGGTCATTAGATGTTTTTAAAAGAAGGTAAAGAACAAAGCAAACTTATTGCTTTATCCTTGCTATGTTGCTTTAGGTATGTAACCTCCTATATCTTTAACCTATATAGTCTTTAGTTCAGACACAACTTGTTTTTGAGAGAGTTTGACATAAAACAACTATAGTTTCTTCCATATCTCCATAAGGGATGCAATATCCTTAATATGTTACTTGACTTTATCTTCCAAACATAAACAAATGGTTCGTGGTGTTTAAGTATGTAACTTTTTCTTGTCAAATACATTCATGCCTTTCAGTTATTCTCATGTAAGCCATTCAACATCCCTTGCAGAACTAATAAATCATTCACCATTTATTACCATAGTCTAAAATTGTTAGTTTCATTTTGAACTTCCTTACTTTGAAATTTACGTTTAGGTTCATTGTCATCTCAACTATTTTTTGATACCTCTTGTTAAAAAAATTATATATAGCAAGGATATTATAAAAGAAACAAACAAGAATAAGAACATAAGAAGATTTAATGAGAATCAACCAATTCGTGTGCCTATATCCTTGGGAGCAAGAGTGCTTGGTTTTCACGATATAAATAAAATAGGTTTATAATATGATATTCATATACAAATCTCTACCACTATAATTTTACATTATTGCGCATGTATTGCACCCTAACCAATTTTGTACATAGCTCTAATAAGACAGAATTTTTTCAACACTAATATTCTTCCAAAATTTTTCATTACTAAATTAGAAGATTTGTCCTAAATACAATCTAGGATATAGTCGTGTCCTAGATCATGTCTAAAAATGTTTCTTTTCAAAATGGAGCATGGTTATAAACACATTTGTGTTCTAAACCATTTGCATTTCAATAACTTTTTCATCGTTCAATATGTCTTCTGAGTTGTTCATGTATTTAAGTCGTGTCTACTATGCTCTATGTTCTATGCTCATGTGTTTTATGAACCTTACAGTATCAACTTGACTAATTATCAAACTACACAGACTTTTTGATGGGTCCTATGAAAAATGATATATTAAAATATAATCTAGTTTAGTTGACTTTTATTCAGCGAGAGATAAAGGAAAGAAACTATGATAACCAATACACAAATAATATATATAGATATAACTTATTTATTCAGCTTACTTCGTTTTACTCTTATATTGATGGAATCGTAGGTTAATTCAGTTAGTTAACAGTTGAAGTTGATGTTATTCACTCTTGAAATTATAAACATGGATCAAGGTAAAAGCAGTAATTAGTCACAAAACATGATGCAAGAGATATGGTAGAATTGAGTTGATCCGAAAGTCACATACATAAAAGTCAATTGGCGTGTTCGCCTAATATGGGAGATTCTAAAAATTTTGAAATATAACCGTAATTTTAGTCGACTAAGGCAGAAAGAACAAGCCCGTCGGTTTCTCTTACCATGTCAACAACCATAAGAAAATCAAACACGTGTGTTATTCGTCGAAGAAGCCGATATAATTAACCACTTTCAGTAATGCCTCGTCAATTGTTTCTCTTCATCAAGAACCTTTTACCTCTCTCAATATACATAAAAGAAAGGTAGACAAAATCGCAGAAAGATAGAGAAATCCAAAAGAAAAAGAAAAAAAAATGACAGCAGAAACATTGCCTACTCTAGCTGCGCCACCCTTGGCACCCACAGACACAAGCATGGAAGTGAAATCATCTGATCAGGCTTTGCAAAAGAAGAACAGGATTCAAGTTTCCAACACTAAGAAACCTCTCTTCTTTTATGTTAATCTGGCCAAGGTATATATAGTCTTTCTTGAGTGAGTAGATATTTTACCACGGATTACAGGCAAGTGATGTGTAAGAAACCCATTTATCTGAATACAGTAATGGTCGTTGCTAACTAATTTTTAATAATAATTTGGTTATTGCACAATTCTTGATCTTAAATAAAAATATGCTGGAATCTCCGACACCGAGCACTCAAAGAGGCTTCAGCATGTCATTTGGTTACTTATTTTGTGCTATTCTTAATTCTTATGCCATGCTCAAAAACATTGCAAGTTGAAATCAAGATACATGCAAGATGTTCACGTCACGTTTGTTAGGGTCAAAATCATTTCCTTTTATCACATTTTCTTCAAAATATGAAACACCTGGGGTTCGACGGTTAGGATCCTAACGTCTCATATTTAGTTTTAGCTAGAAAAATAAACATTGATTAGCAAAGTCACGAGACATGATTATTTTAAACTTGCACTAGCTTGATCGACATGAACTAACTTATGCATAAGGAATATGGTTTGTTTTTGCAGAGATACATACAACAGCATAACGAGGTCGAGCTTTCAGCTTTAGGAATGGGTATGGGTCGGAAAATCTCCTTTCTAAGTCATATTTATATAATACTCTTTTAACAATAAAAATCTATCTCACTCATCATTAACATTGAAATCATATTATTTCTGAAGTTTTTGTTTCCTTTATTAATTTTTACAGCAATCACGACAGTTGTCACAATTGCAGAGATTTTGAAAAACAATGGATTAGCTACAGAGAAAAGTAAGAGTTTCTTTTTGCTAACAATAATACCATAGAGATCTAATTAAATTTATTTTTCATTTCTTTCATGTGAAACGAAACAGAAGTTCTAACATCTACAGTTGGCATGAAAGATGAGAACAAAGGAAAGTTTGTTCAAAAGGCTAAGGTGTGTAGTGTACTTCAATTGTATGATGCATTATTGTAGTACTGTTTTTATAGCCTTATCTATACTGGTTTAAGTCACATTATTGTAGTACTACAGCTACTGGGAATATTGATTTTTTTTTTTTGGTTATAGATTGAGATTGTGTTGGGGAAGTCTGAGAAGTTTGATAATTTGATGACTATGACCAATTCAGCAACCGAAGAGGTTGACAAACACAAGGAATGACGAAGAAGACATCATATTCTGATGTTCATTTGTTGTAGTTACATTTCAATACTTCATTTTATATTAGAATATAGAATATTGTTATTTTACATAAACGATACCATCGCCGGAAGGGTATGATCCCCTTCAAGAAGGTTGTGGAGAAATTGAGGTGTGATTGCCTTTGCCTCCAGTATGATTGAAAGATAAGATATGTCCCATGTTGGTCCAATTCAGTATGTTTTGTACTTGCACCAAATTTGAAGAGGCCCAAGTTTTCGAAAAGAAATAGGAGAATTAAAATAATTGTGTTTGTTGTACCTAACGATCTAAATTGTTGCGACGACTCTTAGCTTAATAGTTTTTGAATTTTGATTGATCACTTATTAATTAATATTTGATTGACAGAACCCTTTTTTTAGATCGTTAGATTGAAAAGGAGATAAGAGGAAGGGTCCCAAGTCCCAAATCCCAAATCCCGAATAAGAACACCAAAGCAAGCAACGGGAATCTTTCAATCCCTGAGCTTGGGTCAGAACTGGCTTCACATCTTGTCTACTTCCAGGATAAAAGAAGATGATTATTCAATTTATAAAATAAAAAAAAGGTTATACGTGAGAGAGAGAAAAAAAATGTCGGTGAATGAGGCATAACATGCCGTACGTGCAAAGCCCTTTTTTTTTTTTTTGGGGCGTGTTGGAAACTGAACGGGGCCAACCATATCTTGTCAATGGTCATGTTCTTGGGACACCCCCACAAGAATTTATATATATATATAAAGTGTCTTACTATAACATATAGACAGATTGCCTACAAATCATATGGTGCTTTTTGGAGATTCAATTCAACCTGTCTTTACTTTTTTTTTTCTTTCTAATTATCTACTTCTTTCACCTCAATAGTATATATTTAAGATTTACATGCTTTATCTTCATCTCAAAAATGTTATTTTATATTTTTAATATTTTAAAAAAATTAGTTGAATCGGTCCATAGGCTTCCGTGGTTTAATTATCTAGTAGATTATGGATATTAGATAGTGACACACACTAACATCCTAAAGTTACTTGAGATATACGAACAATTAAGGGCTCTACAAAAATATGATTATTCATGTTTTCCCTTCAATTAAAGTATCATGAACACGCCTTCAAGACATCATCAAGTTTTGCTTTCGCGGTCTATTATTCTTTGGCCATTATTCTTCCAAGTTCTAGATCTCTGCTACATGTCCGTTTTGGATTTTTATTTTTTTATAAAATGAGTCGATTAGATATGGAACTTATATTCCAAGTTAAGTTGGATCGGATCCTAGCTCATTTATGTCCAATATATAGGTGACAGTACTATAATATTACAGCGTGGGCTTTATGGAACTAAACTATATAAAGAACAGTAACTCAAATTCTTATGATCAATTTGTGGGCCTAACACGTGTAAATTGCATCAGATACGACTGATTTCGAAGAATAAACTATCGGTGCCGTGGAACATAAGAACGAGACTTCCAAGCCAGAGAATGAGTTGATCGTCTCCTTCCAAAATAATACATAAAAGAAACTTGGTTAAAAGATAAGAAAATATTCTTTTTGGATGTGTTTGTTGGCTTGATTTTGACTAATCTTGCGTTCTTCCTCCATCACATCTTCATCTTCAACAAAGACGCTTTAATTTTATTTATTCAGAGTTGAAGAGTTCAATCCTTATTTTGTGATTAAGATATGAAGATTCCAAGTTGGTCCCACATATCAATTCTTTCAATTCAAGCTATCGACTTATCAGACGTAATTAGTGGATAATATTGCACTCTGCAATTATACGTTCCTTTTATCTCCAATTTAATTTAAATTCATTTTATTTTAAAAACTTGAATGTTGTTTCTGCCATTCATGATTGCATAGGAGAATAGAATGCCGGGCTTATCTTTTGAAACAACTACCTGAATTGAAAGGACACGGCATCATTTCAGGATCACACGATGGACAAAACCTAGTGTCCCGTAAATGCTCAAAAGATGAATTTGAGGAAAAGATTTTGAGCACAATGCGAAGAATAATTACCAGG
>JANVCQ010000003.1:28947218-28967664 GCA_025531925.1 Erythroxylum plowmanianum
ATTCCCTAAGAGTTACACTTTACTTAAACTGCTTGCTCGGATTAATTATTAAATTTCAACACCACCTTATAATTAAAATTGAATGCCTTGGTTTCATTATTAAGAAGGATAAGGATAAGTTTGTTTTCGTTTTTTATTTTTAAATTCAATTAAAAAATCTATTTAGATCGAATTTTTTGTTTATGTTTTTATTTCTAATTTCTTTCAGTTTTTAAAAATTTAAAAATTATAAAAATAGTTTTTATTTTTGTTTTGAACTAAATATATACTATTTAACTATTTACTATAAAATTTTAATAAGAATTATAAATAATTTAATTTTAGTAATTAAATCAAATAAATTTAATATAATAATTATTAATATATATAATTAAATTTAAAATATATTAAAATATATAAATTTCAAATAAAATTTGATTTAATTATTAAAATATATTTAAAATAAATATTAATTTTTAAAGGAAAAATTTTTAATTATTTATTTAATGAAATAAAATAATTTTGTAAATAAATATTATATAAGAGATTAAATTAATTTAATTTAATTAAAAAATTTATTGTAAAGTTTTATCTAATATGTAATTATTATTAGTAATAAAAATATAACTACATTAAAATTGATAATCAATCAAGTTTTTATTTTTATTTTAAAAGAAAAATAAAAATAAAAATTGAAAACTACATAAAAAAGTAGAAGTTCAATTTAACAAATTGACGTGCGTCATTCAAGTTTTTTGTCATATTTTGTTTACCAGTGTTCGACTTAAAATTAAGTTAAAAGGATTGTTTACTGTCCGTGACCGTAGTGTTCTTGTAACGTAACGTAAGTCCTACGGTGCCAAACTCTTGAATCGTAAGTTTGAATGAAAACAAGATCGTGGAAATCCATGTAATGTACACACGCATATTTAAACAAAAAAGGAAACGAAACAAATTTTAACTTATGAGAAAGTCTTAATATTACCCTTCAAGTTTAGCATTATCGTCATCAAGCTTTTGCTTGCACTCCTTGATTTTGACTGATCAATCTATGACGAAAGAGATTATAAAATTGACGTCAGCATTAAATGACCTGTGTGGTCATTCACATTAACAAAATGTATGGACCATTCTTATATAGTAGCTTTCTTCGCGTTCAGTCCATTTTTCCTTTTCTCATGAAGTGAAAGAAGAACAACGCTTTCCGGAGCAACAACCTGCGGCCAACGCCAACAACTCTAAATAAAATACCCATCACGCCTTCTAGGTGGATGGTATATTCTTTCTTACAAATGATCTTGTTAAGCTGTATTGACCAAGATACATGCTACTGATTTTTTAACACTTGATAAGAAGGTTATTGAGAGTTAACAAACTAAAAAAAATACTACTTATATAATTTTATATACATTATTAATTTATTATATTAATGATTTACCATATTTTGTTAATAATTAACAATATATTTTTATTTCTCAATACTATTTTATTAAATTTCAATTTGAACCCACAAGAAAATTAAGGTTCTTCAAAAGTCCACATCCAAACAATTGTATTCGTTCCATTTATCAAGAGTGATATCCAATATTTGGTGAAACTTGAATTCAAATATATATCCGAAAGTCTCATATGATATAGAAGTCATAACTAATTTAACTATGTAAAGAAACGAATGTTGCACCAAAGCAAAACTTTAGAAACGACATTTTGGAGTGGCTTGGTTTCATTTTCAGGGTTTTTGTTTAGTTTTTATTTTTATTTTAAATGAAAACAAAAACTTGATTGATTGTTAATGTTAATATATTTTTATTTTTATTTTTGATAAAATTATATATTAGATAAAACTTAAAATAAATTATTTTTAATGAATAATTTTTTTAATCTCTTATAAAAATGTTTATTCAATAAAAATGACTGATAAATTAACATTTATTTTAATTATTAAACAAAATTTTATTTGAAATGTATATAGTTTAAAGAAATTTTAATTTTAATTACTTATTATTATTATTAAATTACTTATTATTATTATTATTAATTAATATATCAAATAATATATATTTAGAAGATAGTAAATTAAATTCTGAAAAATAGAAATAAAAATAAAAAATCACTTTTTGTGATTTTTTTGAAAATTGGAAGAATCTGAAAACAAAAACAAAAATAAAGCTCAAATGAATTGGTTTTTATTAAATTTAAAAATAAATAAAAATTTCGTCATTTTTTAGAAAAAGGCATGGACTATTGTGCTGCTTGTAGATTCAAATTTTGTTTGTCTATTTCAAAATTTCACGACCTCTCTTCTCTGGGTAGGGATGCACTTCATGTTGGTCGTTTTGATATTTGAAGTCGATAATCTTATCCAAAGTTACCAAACCCTTTTAAAATTTGGGTGCAGTGTTATAAATACCCCACTCTGTGGAATAAGCAAAGCTTGTCAATAATTAGACACAAAGTAGGTGAATGACCTCCACTGAGTTCCAACAGAATCATTCGAGTCTCCTTTGTACTCAATAAGTTAAACTTATTTAGTAGTAGTTTATAGTTGGAGAAATACTGAAAATTTGAACCAATCAACCTTTTTCTTACTAGAAACTCTTTTTTTTTTTCTTTTCTATGGAAACTTATAAAAATATTGAATAATAATATTTGAACAAGGCGGGCGTGAGTGGTTACATTACACGAGAATGAGATCCACTTTTCTTCTTTTTCTTCAAATGAGGGCACAAGAACCTGCATATGCAATTGACCCGCATTGTCTAATGTCTACCCACAATCAACATTTGGTCAAATATTTTTGCCGCCAATCGCTCCTTACACGTCCATGCCATGAACACATCTATGACAGACAGAACAGACTTGCACTTTTCCACATGTACATACTAAATTGCATATTTACTAGCTTTTGGTCCCCTATCCTCGAAGACGAGACGAATTGGGACCATGCCCTTTTCTGAATGCTGCTTGCTTGTTTCAAATGTACACTTGATTTCTTGTGTGCTTGTACACGGCTCTACTAAAATATGATCGAATTCTCACATACTATCTCTTTAATTATATCTATAAAAATGTTAGACTATATCTTCTTTCGCATGGTGGTCGAATGCAAATGCAAGAACATTATTAGCACTATGATTATACCAACTAACTATCATGATTAGTTAGGACTCCAAATTTGAATGCATCACAGGGCATAGAAGAAGTCAATGAGCTTCGCGTAGAAGTAGCTTTGAATCCTAAACTTTCATAGAAAGAGATGATTTTCTTTTTTACTATCATTCCTATGGTGACCACCCTTATTCGACTAAAAAATAAATAAATATGATGGGGAACACTTAGAATTATTTATTTTTTACATTTTAAACATAAATGGTGATTTTTATTTAGTTTCAAAATTGATAAGAAATTTTTTTTATCAGATAACAAATAAAAAATCAAGAAAATTATTCCATGTTAGATCAAAGCAATTGAGTAAACGAACGAATCTTGCCTTTTTGACTTTGGGGAACATTGTAGGGTGGGAATATTCAAAAGAACGGCCACAAAGTCCAATCCAAGTTCAAACGCTGGTTGAATTATCCAATCAAATGTACACAACCCATGAAACTTCCAAAACATTTTCCAATCTGAGGAAAGCCGGATGCCGTGGGGCTGTCACTTCTCGCCTCTTTTCTCGAACTCCATCAAGTGACATTAACATTGGTGACCCTACCATTTAAATTGTTCAAAGAGTTTCTATTCTACATTGAAATATGGCTATCCCTTTCTTTTTAATTCGTATTTAGAAAACTCGCTTGCTAATAAATATGTTAATTTATAAATTATGTATTTCAATAGATTATTTGTTAAATTAGTAATACTTAAAAATATTAAAGAGTTTACGCTATTCAAATTCAAAAATTTAAATACATGAAAATCGAGATAGGATCTTATCTTGACCGCAGCAGAATAATTACAAATTTTTTTTGTCTTTTGATTCTCAAAAATGAAGATTATTTTAATTATATAAAATGATTAACGCATAAATTATAATAAAGTATGAATTGTAATTCGTACCTTATTCCAAAACTAGATTATGTTCTTGTCGTATTCCTCGAACAGTTTGCAAATTGATTCATCCCAAATATCGTAGTCGCATAAGTGTTCAATCTTTAACAATATCTACAAAATAGGACGATAGAACTCTGTAATTCTTACAGAGAGAGTTAAGAACTTAAGCATATTTATAATAGGGTTTTTAGTAATTAAATTGAACTTAAATTATAATTTCAATAAAAATTTAATTAGAAATTATATTCTAATTAAATATAAATTATGCCCAAAATTCAATATCTCACATTGATCCTTATTTATTAAGTATATCATATTTAATGATAAAGATTCTCGAACTTTATGATCATGCTCAACTTGATAAAATATCTTTGCTCTCTTGAACTCATTCTATATGATAAAGTTTTTCAAATTTGATAATCAAGTTCAACATGATAAAATATTTTTACTCTTTTGAACTCATTTTATATGTGAATTTATTAGATTTTCAAATATGTTAGCAATACATATAAATTATAATTCTAATTATGAAGATTACGCAGTCAAAGTTAGAATCTGAATTGTAAGAACAGAAAGTTTTACCATAAAGTTATTCCCGCTGCCAAGCCTCGTGATATTATAACATGGCATTTAAAAGTATCGTGAACTTGGCAAGAAGTTGAAGTGGCTCTTTTTCAAGTAGTGTTGGATATATGCATTTAATTTACGTATCAGTATTCTTGTGATTGTACTGCAGAAGGTGCAATAGAAAGGAAGATCGAACACTAGCTAAGCTTCTTTATATTTCAGTAATCCCAAACTGAGATATTGGCATTTGGCAATGCCTATATAATGTTACTGGAACTATTGGCCTGGCTTCCAAGTCAACTTTATATTACTATATATGCACTTGTTCGGGAGGAAATTTAACACCCCTTGTAACATGACTTTGTCGAGAAAAGAGAAGCATTTAAAGCAACAGGGAGGCAAATAGGTCAGAAATTGTCTCTTGGAACCTATGGAGACCATTGACGAAGATTCATTTCAAAATCTCAATAGATTTGACCAGGGTTTCAAATGTTTCCGACTGCTCATGTACGATCTCCGTCCATATATAATATACATATATCTATTAGAGGTAATGTGATATAAATGGAACCTAACTTTTTATTTAATTTGTTATAAATTTGTAATAATTTTATATTTGACGTCATCTTTAAATACTACAACATTATTCAATAAAAATTTATCACCATTAGTTTTTAATTACTTTTTATAATGAGAAAGATCGAGAGGTGTAAGGTTGAGATTTTATCAATAGTTTTTTTTTTTCGGGAAAATTAAATACCTCGCATTAATAAGTCAATGCATATTACAATGAGGCTTCAACTCTAGTTTTGTACAAAAGATCATATGTGTGGATTAACAAAATGCAAAAAACTTAAAATAAGGTATTACTCCATTCTATTCGGATATATAAAGTGATTCATTCCAATGATCATCTCTTACCTTACATTAATAAGTTAAGGCATATTACAGTAAGGCTTCAATTCTAAGTTAGCACAAAAGATCATATGTTTGGATTAACAAAATACAAAAAGCTTAAAATAAGATCTTACTCCAGTCTACCGGATACACAAAGTGATTTATTTCGGTGATCATCTCCTTCTCTTGTTAATAAAGCCAGCCTGATTTGTAATGCACTTTCTTGAAAAACCTTGTCCGCTTGTAAATTTTGGCTTCATTCAGTAGATAACCAATCAGATTTTTTTTAGTTGATTGGTTGTCTTAATTGATTGAATTTTCAAGCAGTCATAAAAGTTGTTTGGTGACTAGCTTTTTGAAAGGCTAATCTAAAGTAAACAGCCAAATACGAAAATGCTTATATGGAGGAGCATTTTCAACAATAAGCTAAAATTTTAGGTATTAAAAGTCAATTAAACCCTTTATGCAATTATAGATTAGAAATAAAATGTTGTCTTTAAATGAAAATAAAAATAAAAAAAGTTGCATAAATTTTTCACAGATAATGAAATACTACAGATAAGCATGATTTCTCTAAAATCTAAATTTTTATAAGAATATTCAACAAAATAAATATATATAATATATATACCTTTATAATTTTTTTAAAAATCATGTCCTCACATGTCATTTTATATATAAATAGCTAATATTAAATAACCAATTTTACCAAACATCTCTAACAAACAATTAATGCAATTCGCTGGTCAAATCAGTTATCAGCTAACAGCTAATAAAATCATCTATCAACTAATGCAATCAGCTGATTGTCAATCAGGGCCTTAATCCTTATTTGTTGACATGTTGAGAAACAAAACTTTTTGACTTGAACTTTTGAAAGTAACCGGTAAGTTAAATCTATCCATCTTATCTTTTTTAATTTGTATTCTGTTGAAACATTTGAAAACCTGTATTGTATAACACTTCAGCTCTCTGAAAACTGAAAAGGCATATGTATTGGTATGCTACCTCTTATGCGTTGACATGAATATCAATAATTTACCATACATAATTACATACCTTCCTAACAATTCAAGTAATTACCTGAATTTCAATTATTATTCGATTGCCTACACAATATTGGAATGGACCCAACACGAATAATGAATCTCCTAGCAATGATGGGAATCGATGTTGGAATTTCTTCCTCCAAAAGTTTTATCATTTTATTTTCTGAAACAAATTTCATTGCATGCAAGATGTTGCTTGTAAAGTAGTAATGTTCAACCTTACACTATGGAAGGAAACCTTTTAAATCAATCTTTCCATAAACTTCAATTTTTGTGGATTAAGTTTAGGAGCTTCTTGGAACTTTCTTCTTGCTTTTGTTTTTAAAATTTCTAAAAAAATTATTTGATTCATTTTTTAACTTCTATTTTTGGGTTTAATTTCTTCATATTTTCATAAATTAAGAAAATCATAAAATTAATTTTGATTTTGTATTTTGTATTTTTATTATCTAATCTATTATTAGCTAGACATAAGGGGGTGGGTGGGGAGGAATTAGGTATTTACGGAGAACACAATTTAACAACAACTTATATATATATAAGTGTGAAGTAATTGTTTAATAAATCAATCATACAATTGAATAATAGTTTAAAGAGGATAAGGATGAAAATTGATTTATAGTGATAAGATAGACAATCTTTGCTAACACCCTATTCTATTATAATTCTTCTTTGGAGGGAAATAATAAATTATGTACAATCTTTTAACCCTTTTATAATCTTTATTTATAGTAAAGAGGAACTTCAATGTCCCTTAGAACGTCTCCAAATGCAATATGTAAACATTTTAACAAAACTTTATAACTCAAAATATCTCATTTTTATCACTTTGATAAATCCAAAGAGGCCCACTTATATAAATATATGAGATAATGATGCTCAAATGTTTTATAAACGCTTTGAAATATATGTAGAAGACATTTAAATATTTTTCATACTAAAACCAATGAGAAGCATGTACTTATAGGGTTTTGAGATTTATACATAACCTTTTAAAGTTATGAACTAGTCATTACAATAACTAGTCACAGAGTACTGGTCGACTAATATGATATATTAGTTAACCAATGTGCATTAAAAACATAGATTTACTAATCGTTAAAACATTTCACCAATATATCAAACAATATTACTATAGACTTTCTATAAAATACTCTTGATAACTTTAATTTATATTAGTTGAGCACTAACTTATGTAGATTGACCAATTCCCTAAAAAATATGGTTTTAATAATTTCAAATACTTTATTGAATTTGCTTACTGTAATTATGATTTAAATACTTTTCAAATGTTTCCTAATGAGTGTCTGAAAGATTAAGAGAATTTTTTTCTTTAAAACAAAAACTTAAACACTTCTTATTAAACAAGAAGGTTTATGCAATAAAGTAATATGAAATAGTTATACATAATGATTTTTTTGAAATTATCAAATTACCAAAATGAAATTTCAATTAATAATATGAAATACAAAAAGACAAACTTGATCTTCCTTTGTTCTTACTTTAATGTTTGTTATATATGTTACAAACTTTTTCTTTTCTTTTATAGTCTTTGTTAGAAATTCTTATCGAGTTGGAACTTCTCTCAATTCAATAATAGACATTATATAAGATATTAAAATAAAAATTATTTAATTAATAAATTTATGTAATTAATTTATCTATAAACTTTACTTAATAATTAGTTGTTATCAATTCTAAAAGTGAAATTACATTAACAGTAATATCTAAATAGGGTTTTTAATTTTTATTTAAAAATAAATACTAAAAATTAGAAAAAAAGAAAATCACAAAAAATAAGACCCAATGATTTTTTACATTTTTAATCTAAGAGAGGATGTAAGTTACTGCACGTCGTCAAGGAGCAATATAAATATAAAATTTGATTTTTTTGAATTCGTCTGATAGAATCAAAATATAACAGATAAAGAAAAAGAAAAATTCGTAACTATCTCAAAGTCGAAGTCGGTTTTATTTTAAGTGTGAAACATAAAGAGTTGAAGAAAATAAGAAACTGCATAAAGACAAAAAAAAAAAAAGGAAGAGCCACCAACAATATTTTCAGAGATTCCAATATTGGAATGTTTGGCCCAATGTGCCGTCACCCATCACCACCAGGCACCAGCACGTCGCCGCCGCTTATCCGGTTCTTCATTTTTGGGTTCTTTGGATTCCGCCCTCGTTAACTAACGCCATCTTTCAGTCGTATGCCGTAAACAAAATTGCCAAAGTCGTAACCTTTTTAGTCATAGTATACTGTCGTTATATTAGTTATGACGAAATATGTATTTGTTTTAAACCGGAGAATTTCTAATATTCTTAATAAAATCATTTTTAGATTTATTAATGGGCTCCTTTTTCACTAAATAATAAAAAATCCAATTTTGTGATTTGTAATTATTAGATAAATCAGTTATTTAATTACCTTGTTATCTAGAACCAAAAAAAAAAAAACAAATGGAAGTTATGTCGGGAAATTAACGCCGTTAAAACTGAAAAAACCGCTCTATATCTAGACACACATATGTATTGCATATATCTGTTGTCTGGTGTTATTAAAAGGCGAAATTTTTACCAGAAGTTCTCGCTTGTTTCTTTTTTTTCTTTCTTTTTCTTTTCAAGAGAGAGGGGAGAGAGAAGCTCGAGATCTTGTCAGATCGGACCAGAATTGTAAGAAATTCCTATCTAACGCATTAAGGTGTTTCTGAGTTTGATTTGTTATGTCTTAATGTGCCTGTTGTTTTTGTGACGAGAAGCAATGTGTTGATCTGTGAACTTGTTTTGCTTCATTTTTTCCATGTGCTGGTTTTATGGTTTCGATTGTCTCTTCTAAACTCCCCAAGCTTGTATTTTGGAGCTTTATGGTTTCTGGGTTGTTTTCTTTTTGTTTTTGTTTTTCTTTGTTCCTGGCTCGTCTTGTTCTCTTCTTGTTCATGTTTGGTTGAAAAGGTTGCCTTTTTATTAAAAAAAAAGATTTTGAAGGGCTTACTTAGAGAGGGATCTTGGCAAGCTTTTGATTATCTCTTTGTTTTTCGTTTCCTTTACGTCTCTTGGTTTTGAGGTTTAGTTTCTTGTTGAGTTGAAGTTGGATCATTTCTTGGGGCCTGTCTTTTTTTTTTGGCTGGCTTCCCTCTTGAGAGATTTTTCAAACTTCTTTCACCTTCTCCTTATGATTTGTTGTGTGGCATAGCCTTGACTTTGGGGGTTTTGATGCATTTGTTGGATAATTGGATTTTTGGGAGTTGTTGAAGTTGATTGTGCTTCCATTTTGAGTACCATGAGGTGATTGAACTCCCTATTTCGTTCTCTCTCTCTCTCACACATACAGGTCTATTATCATTTTCCAAGCTACAATGTGAGATTTTTCCCATCTTCTTACCAATTTTTACCTTAAATTTGTCAACTTTTTTGTTTTGGCCTTTTGCATCCTTCCTTGTCAAGGCCAAGAATTTATTTTTCTTATGTTTTCACCTTTTGATAAATAAAAATTTCTTGCCCTTTCTTTTCTTATAATCTTTACTAGTTTATGTGGAGCCTGCATAGTTCTATCATGCAGTTTTATCTCATCTTTGGTTTGATAAACCTAGTCCTAACCCAATTTACAGAAAATCATGAAGAGTACTTTATGTGTATCTGATGGTTGATAATACACGTAAACCAATCTATCTTTACTTTTCAAAAATTAAATTTAGGTGAAATAAATGTCTTTTTCTCTGGGAAGATTGCTTCAAGCTCAATTGTTAGTCAGGTGGACACGGTGTTTCAATTTGCTCTGCTTCTTTTCAAGATTTATATTTATGTACTTTACTCCCTCTCTCCCTCTCTGCCTTTCTCTTTTTCATGTGTGAAAGTATGAACGGAACGTTTTTATGTTGCAGATTGCAGAATTCTGTGTTTGTTGAAAGTTATCATATCAATTCTAATTGTAATTTGAACAGCTTGCTAATTTTAGTGAAAACTCTGTTCTTGTCGATATCGGTTGTCTGCTTGTTGGTGCTTTGTTTTGACATAAGTTTGACTGCTCTGAATAGATACTCGAATTCTGAAAATCACCACCTTTGGCAGTTTGTATTTATTTATGTGACCGTAGACAGCCACTTCAAAGAACAAAAGACTTTTCGCAATATTAAAGCTTTTTCATTGTTGGCTTGTCTGATTTTTTGCATCTTAAAAAGTAGTGTTTTTGCTATTTGAGTGTTAAAATATTCCTTTTCACTTTTAGGTTAAACTGAAATTATATCCTTTCATGCAGTTTGATGGGACAAGAACCTACAGATGCATACATGGAGAAGATGATAAATGGGGTTGTCATTAAGTCAATTTTCGTGTCACAGGATAAATCTAATGGGTCTCCAAGAGCTGCTGGAGATCAAATTCTAGCAAAGGAATATCAGAAACATGTACGCATAGCAGAAGACATGACTCTGGAACAACCTGATCAAAAGCATGATATTTTAGGTGTCAAAAGTACAAATTTTGATGCTGACATTCCTGATAATGAGAATGAGAAGCCTCGAGTTCAGAAATCAAGCAATGATAAAACTTCAGGTTTTCCTGTTCCCAAATCTGGTGGTGCTGGAAATTCACATCCACAGCCTTTTGCTCTGGCAACTGAAAAGTCTGCTGCTACGAATAGATCAGATGCAAACAATGTGTACTCACCCACTACAACAAGGAATTCACAGGTAATTGAAATATCTGACAGTTCTATTATTTGGGTCATTCACATTCGAAACATTGATTGTCACGAATCTCTTGATTTTGTGATTGAGCTTTCTGTCTAATATTGGAGTGATTGAAAATAGTGTTGGGTTAGGAAGTTGACTTTGTTAACATTAGATTCTTATGACGAATCACCAACATGGAGGTTGCCTCCTCCATTTTGTGGTATACATTAGGAAGGATACATGTGGTATCTGTTCTTCTGTGTTTTTTAGTTTTTTTTTTCATAAGGTGAAAATTTCCAATTACCATTACAAACAATTTGCTACTTTCCTTTTAATGCTGTATGCATTTGAAAATTACAAACTTTGTCATTTCTAATCTTTCCCCTTCTTTACCTCCCACTTCTAGGAGCACCATTCTACCTCATTACTCGATTTCAAGCTCTTTTACCATTTTTTGTGTGTGTTGAGGGGTTATACAGGTCCACAATTTGGACTATTTATGTGAACTTAAGTGGATGCACCTGGTTGCACATAACTAATAGGTTTCAAAGTTGACGTTCTAGATTTGGCTCAACATAGTACTCATCCTAGCCTGCAAGCGGCAAGCCACACAACTTGTGAAATTTTGGTTTTTTAAGGTTGTTGGTGCAAATGTAGCTGAAATATGGGCTCTTGTTTCCATTTCTCAGCCAAGTTCACCTTTTACGGCAAGGAAGGTGTTACAACATGATAACAGGAAGAATTTGGTTGAAGAAGACAGTTGGTCTGTTGCGTCCTCGTATCCTCTACTTAACTTGGCAATTCATATGTTCATTCTACGATTGTGTTTTTTGGCCAAGAGAAGGGATTAAACTTATGCTCTGTTATGTTTTGCTATAATTACTGGGTCTTGATCCTTAGCCTTGTTTAGAACTGCTGCATCTGTGCGAACAGTTAAATCTGTAACCATTGGAACAGCTCCCACTTTTAAATCTGCTGCGCGTGCAGAGAAGCGGAAAGAGGTTTCTTCTTACTCATGATTCACGTGCCTTGATCTCTCTTTTTATGCATTGGATTTTCTAATTATATCCACTTCTATGGTCTAGTTCTACTCAAAACTAGAAGAAAAACACCGAGCTTTGGAGGCAGAGCGAACCCAGGCTGACGCAAGGAGCAAGGTTGATACTTACATGAGTAACTTGTATATAAATTTTCCATGCACCTCATTCTCATAAGTGCGGCATCATATTTCTGTGTCTTTTCTCTGGAAGAGATAAAAAGGGTAGGCATCGGGTTAGTTCTACTTATTAACCTTAATGTCCATGAATCTTCTCTGTGTTTTAGGAGGAACAAGAGGCAGCTATCAAGCAGCTGAGAAAGAACATGGCATATAAAGCAAATCCAGTTCCTACTTTCTACTACGAGGCGCCTCCTCCCAAGGCTGAACTTAAGAAGGTATCTCACAGGCCTTTTCCAGTCAGTTCTTGACCTTTTTCCAGTATTTTATGCATATAAACTTCCATTTTTCATCAGCAGGAACTAGGATTTAGTCTATGAATTTATAACAGGAAATTTGATTCAGTTGCAATTTGAAAGAAAATAGTTTCTGTGTTTTTGAAACATTGGTACTGGTCAGCTTTTTGGTGTTTTACTAATGTTTGTCAACCTAAAAAAAAAAAAGCAAAAGAGAATGGCTGCCAGCCCATCGCTACCATTTGGTTTACAGCTTGCCATTGGAAACACGACCTTCTCCCTGAACAAAATAGTGAAGTAGATAACAAGTCAAAAGGTCTCCACTTCACTTTGGTGTCGGTTGTTACTACCTTGGAACTGATTAAAAAATATAGTTGTATTTCTTTGACTTAATTGGGGGCCGCGGAAGTGCAGTGCATCTATTTCATCACGATCTTCTGAAATGATATTGTTTTACTTTATTCTGTTGCAGCTTCCATTGACTAGACCAAAGTCACCAAAACTAAACCGTAGAAAGAGCTGCAGTGATGCAATCCAAACATGTGAAGAGGAAGTGGGGAAACATTGTGCCAGGCATCGCCACAGCATTGGTGGCCAGAAAGGAGGTTCGTCTACACCAAACTCTGCCAAAAGTAAGTTTCAGATTAAGGCACAGGCGACAAATGGCAATGTTAAGGGCAATCTCCCATCTAAGAAGGAGGTTCATACGGCAACAGCAGCTCCTGACAAGATCACAGAGCCGACAAATGCAAACGTCACTATTTAGTCATCAACAGCTTGTTTTCACACACTTAAGGATGGGGAAAATCTAATGTTCCCACACTTGTGATATTGGATGTTTCTGAGAGGGACAAAGCCAACTTTTCGGCTGCTGATGACTTCTTCATGTGATTTGTGTTAACGTGAATTGTAGTATATCTTTTGTAAGTTATCCCAGTACATATCATGCTGTATAAGAAGAGCTTCTGATTCTAGTATGGACCAAATCTGTTTCAAACATCTGTTACGCCCCTTCTATTACCTTTGGCAAGGATTTTGTTTAGCTATTGTAAGTTGCACATTATCCATGACTTGAATGACTGCTTACCACCACTAATGTGGCTTAACAAGTGCCATTTTCGTTACAGATCCTATGCGTCGCTGCTTCTCTCTCGCTTTAGATGAACACACACACACACATATGTGAATACGATGTCCTTGTATTAGAAACAATATCAAAGTTTTCTGGGTATCTTTGTTTAAAAGTTTTTAACCGTATCAAAGAACAATCAAACGGAATATATAGCTGACGCTAGAAGAAATGCTGTCACATACTTATGAGCTGACATTTTGTTAAGGGCTTGGGAACATTAAGGGTTTTGTCTAACTGGTTTTGTGGTTCCACATCTCTTTATCATCATCCGTTCCACCGTGTCTTTCTACCTCCAAAACCATGACCTCCTCTCTTCTTCACTCTGTCACATCCTTCTCTACTCTCGCGCTTCACCAGCCCCTCAAAACCTCCATTAAACCCTCTACTTCAAGTGTTTCCTCACCCAAAATCTTGAACATAGCTTGCATTTCCAAGACTGACAAGAGAAGAGCCTCCATGGACATTCCAAAACCCAAATCCAAAAGCAAAAAATCATCGTATGGGACCTCTAGAAGGTCAATTCTGAAGAAAACTTTCAACCAAGAGCAGGTTGTTTTCACTGCGCCAGTCTTGAATGACCCTCATGTGGGAATAATAGGAGGGGGCATGGCGGGTCTTGTCTGTGCTTTGACTCTGGAAAAGAGAGGCGTGAAGTCCACAGTTTTCGACACGGTTGGTCAGTTTGAAGGCTTGTTACTTTATGTCTGTTTGTTGGACAACATGTAGATAGATATGCTGTTAAGAATTGTTAGTGTAGTTAAGAATTCTCGAATTCTTACAGTGACTGTGGTTTCAAAGACATATCTATTTCATTCCAAGAACATATTGGCAGGATGTGAATGGTGGTAGAAGAGTAGGTCAAACTCTTTTCTCAGAGAATCCATTGATCAATATATAACTTTCTAATCTGCATGCTGTTGATCCCATAAATTATGTATGTTCAATATTGATAATAGGAATTTCTACGGTATGCATTTGCAGAAATGGAAACTGAATGCTCTCTCTTGCATTTATTCCTAACTGAGCGTGGTTAGTTAGGGAAAACAAAGGGCAATAACTGAAATGGGTCATTTTGCTGGTAGCACTAAAAAAAGTGTTTCTGCAATGTCTTCAGTTGTCTGCATCATCTTTTGAAGATAAACATTTCACTTTGGTGCTCTGTAGTTGAACTAGAAAACTGTTGGGGAGTTTTCTCAATAGGGTTTTGCTACTCTAGGGAAATCATGGCTTGGGAGGTAGAATGGGCACCAGAGTAATCGATCCTCAACCTCTAGTATTTGATCACGCGGCTCAGTTCTTTACTGTAAGTGATCCTCAGTTTGCTGAGTTGGCGAATAGATGGGTGGAGAAAGGTCTAATCCAACAATGGGAAGGTACAATTGGCAAGCTTGAAGTGGGTGGTCTATTTACTCCATTTCCCGGGTCACCTCCGAGGTATATTGGTGTTAATGGAATGCGCTCTCTTGCTGACTCAGTATTATCCCTGGTGATCAAGCAAATTCAGTCTGCTGTTTATTTTCATAAAATGACACATACACAGATGCTTGATTGATTGATTGTAATCTGCAGAGTCCCCAGGTTAATGTGGTCAGACCTTGCTGGATAAGTGAAGTTGAAGCCTTTAATGGTTTGTGGCATCTGAGTGAGAACAGAAAACCTCGCGGACGGTTTGATGTCATTGTTATTGCACATAATGGTAAAAAAATCAAATCTTTATTAATATCTTGTTGTGGCATCTGGGGTCATGCTACTATGTACTAACTTGTTTGTTAAATATGAAAGGGAAGTGTGCAAATAGATTGCTTGCTTCTTCGGGTCTGCCTGTAATTGCAAGACAAATGAAGGTATAATATTTGGGGATGTGTACATTTCTTGATTTGTGGTCTTGTTGGGCTCATGATTTGTTTTTGTTGTTGATTTGGTCCAGAAACTGGAGTTGAGCTCAATATGGGCACTTCTTGCAGCATTTGAAGAACCTCTGCCTCTGCCAATCCCAAGTGGGGGAAATGGGTTTGAAGGAGCATTGGTGGAAGGGGTTGATTCTGTATCATGGATGGCAAATAATACTGCAAAACTACAACTCAAACACGGTCCACATTGTTGGACTTTCTTCAGCACTGCAGCTTATGGGAAAAGAAACAAAGTTCCGCAAGTAAATTAATGTACTTAATATTCATTCATTTATATTAACAAAAATAAATAAATGAAATTTTGATATGTGTAAACCAGGAAAATATACCCACTGCAACAGCGGAAAAGGTGAAAATGAGTATGCTGGAGGGGGTGGAAGCTGCATTAGGACTAAGCAGAGGCTCACTTGAGAAGCCATTTTATAGTCGAGTGCAGCTATGGTACTATTAACTTGTTATTTTCTTTCAGTTCACTGACTGGATATTAATAATAAACATAAATAGGGGTGCAGCTCTACCAACCAATACGCCAGGAGTACCATGTATCTTTGACGATAAAGGAAGAGCTGGTGTATGCGGTGATTGGCTATTGGGTTCTAATATGGAATCTGCTGCTTTGAGTGGCATGGCTCTTGCTAATCACGTACGTGTGTATATATAGTATTGTTATTATTTCAATTGAATTGAACTGTATTGTCATTTGGGTGCTGCCTATAGATCGCAGATTACCTGCTACAAAGTCAAAGGGGCGTCAGGGCAGATTTTGGTGTAGGCTTAGACGCCCAGTTCCTACCTCTAGAAGCCCATGATTCTATTGGACAATTTATACTTCAGTAGATAGACCACATCCACGCGTTGTTGGATTTGGACTTTTCTTATTTGTTATCAGAACTTGCAAAGAGGCTAGTCAGACAAGGCTCCTCAATTTAAAACTATAACAATATTTTTTCAACAAAACAAAATAATACTAAACATAAGCATTTTACACTAGCAGTTCTTTTCCCACATTACCCTCGCTTAACCAACTAATTTACAATGATCTACCACCTTTCCACAATTCCTAACACACACACGTTCACTTCTTCGTCGACCGTTTCTTTGCAGTCGTCTTCTTCGCCGCGGACGCCGACTTGACTGTCTTCACCTTCTTCACCAGTGCCGCTGCCTTCTTAGGCTTCGCCACCTTCTTCCCCGGCGAACTCTTGATAGCCGTTTTCGCCACTTTCGCCGGCTTAGCCACCGTCTTCGGCTTCCGCCTCACCGCTCCCTTCGCCTTTGGTTTCGCCGCCGGCTTCACTTTCGCCACTTTCTTCGGCTTCGCCGCTGCAGCAACCTTTGCTTTCGGCTTAGGCTTCGCAGCAACTTTGGCAGTGGTAGCAGTTGCAGTAGTCTTGGGCTTGGGCTTTGAATCAGCTGGCGATATCTTAGCTAGTTTGAACGAGTTCTTGACTTTCACCAGTTTACCAGAAGCAACCAGGCGCTTCAACTGAACCAACAGGAGCTTCCTGAAATTGGCAGGCAACTGCTTGTGTTTCTCTTCAATAAACTTGGTTATCGCATACTGGCTCGATCCTGTTTTTTCCTTCAACGTCACAATCGCAACGCTTATCATCTGCAAACAAAAATCAGCAATTAAGTGTTGTCTGGAAGACCTAGAAACGAAGTTGGCGTTAGATAGATGAGACTGAATTAAGCACCTCGTAGAAAGACGGATAAGAACGAGCAGGTTTTGGCTTTTTCGCCCCGGCTACCGCCGTCTTCTTGGCCTTGGTAGCGGATTTCGCAACATTCTTCTTCTTCATGGTCGTCGTCGCCGTCGCAGCTGAAGTTGCCGTTACTTCGGTGGCTATTACAGTCTCCGTCATTGAGTTGACTCAGGACGTTCTCGTAGTCACGAAAGAGAGAGATAATCTTCTGGAGAATATAGGATTAACAGAAGGAGAGAGATGGGTTTTAAATAAATGTAGATGGTAGGTTGTGATTGGTCGAGAGGGATGTTGCACGGATCGAGAGAGATTGGAAGTTTTAAATGAGAGCCGTTGGATTAGACTTGTATCTATGGTTTAAAACTCGTGTTTGACAGACGTGTTGGATTGGGAATTCGCCAAAAGGGTTTGGTGTAGGGAAGTTTTTGGTGTGTTTTTCATTTAACTTTGAATGAGTATAATTTGGGTTGTAAATCATGAATGTCAATGAAATTTAAAGGGATTGGAGTTTAGCACTTAAGCTTTCCAAAGAGTGTCTAACTGAATTAAATGGTTGAGGGAATTAAGAGAATTTCTGATTTGAACTTGGATTGCTCAAAAATAGGGTTTTCCATGATCATGTTAAGGTCTTCCATCTTTTTGGAGAAGTTCTTGAATTGAGTCTGGGTTTTTCTCGATTCTATGTGATTCTTACTTTGTTTAGGATTCCACCACGTCAAAAATCAAGAAATTTAAATGAGGATTGGGTCTTCAAATGTTGATTCAAAGGTGACTTAAGTTGAACACTTATGAAGTTCAACAATTTCTAGCAATTCAACATGAACTTTCTTTAAGAATTCGGTGAGTCCTACATCTTACAAATGCACATGTTCAAGTTAAAAGGAACACATTTGAACTGAAATTAGAATTTGCAAAGCAAGAATATGGTAGCTAGTAATATAAGAAATGCAAGCAAATTTTTGTGCTTTTAAAGCATTGATATAGTCGATCAACCATACCTATCTCCATCTCCATTTTTACCGTTGCTCAAACAACAATGAAATAAAGGATGGATGTTCAGTGTTGTGTTAGGCAATTTGAAACAAGGACGGATGTTCGGTGTTGTGTTAGGCAATCTGAAATAAGGATGGATCTTTAGTGTTATGTTAGGCAACTTACAAATCTGAAATAGATGGGGTTTTGCATACTTTCTCTTAAAGAAAAAGCAGTTATCTACTTAATATGACTTGATACACTCTAAAGAGCCGGGTTAACTACATACTACCATAGAGATTGTAAGAGTGAAACAAGCTCCTTGTTTCTATTTGAATTTCCAAAAAATTAGGTTTATTAGGTACCCTTTTAAATTAGATTGGATAATTAACTTTCTTCACCTTTAAAGTTTTTTCATGGCACTTGCCCCTTGAGAGAAGATTATTGGCGTGAGTGTGGAGTGTGTATCCAATTGTTACTAAAGTTTTTTCTATTTTAAATCTCACTCATAATTCAAGTTAGTACACTATTATTAATGATAAATAAACCGTCGATTCTACAAAAAAGCAACATGAACTAGACAAATCAAACACACCACTAACTAGTTTGAGAGTAATAAATAAGAAATTGATTTTTTTTTGGATTTTGTATAAAATTGTTGTTTGAAAGTGATAAAAGGGTTCATAACGTAATATAGTGAAATGTCTTTTGAATGAAAGGTTTATAATATAATATAGTGTAAAATTATTTATTATTTTATATTCCATCCTAAGTCTCCCAAATTAGAAGTTTTTCATTTGTACTATTTAGGATGTAATGAGATGTAATATGAAACCTCCTCTTCCGTCCTAGTCTATTATAAACCTTCCTTCCAAATGATGAAATAATATTACATTCTATTTCATATCATTAATAAGCTCCTAACCAAACATAGCCTAAGGGAATTACTAATATGATGATTGATCAAAAGAGTATAAGAAAGATAAGTACGTTTAAAACAATATCTTTCCTAATAGTATTTTTGACTTCTTAATTTACTTGATTTAGATGAGATATATTGTCTAGACTGATATAATTTTCTAATCACTAAAACTACAATTCCTCAAACTATAGTCCTCTACATTGTAGTTGGTTAACATATATCTCTAATGTTGTTAATACTTATTTGAATGCATTAATATCTATAGGATCTCGTGGAAAAGTTTCACCCTAATATCAGGAAGATCATGAGCACCTTATTTAACCCTTTGTACATCAGTCATTATTCGTATGGCAAACAAGTTCTCTTGAGTTGTTTATAAGTGAATTTAAATCTGATTTAGACGTTGCTATGAATAAATTAACATTAAGATTGATAAAGTTGGCTCTTCGAAATATATCTCAATACATAAATTAAATTAAATTAGTTCATACAAAAATAAACACTAGGACCTTTTCTGTTTAAATATAAAAAGGAAAATTAGCCACTAAACATAATCAAAAAGAGATCTAAAAATAAAGGAAAAAGGTACAAATTGGCCCCTAAAATTTCTTAAAAAGTATAAGCTATTTCCTACCATTACCTATGATATCACATTACATCTTAACATCTTAAAACTAGTACTAGTAGCACCCTAAATCTTAACTAAGTTAAGGTTTTAGCAGTTTTTAGTATATGAGTCATAAATTTAGCTTACATTATGTCACAACCACATTTTATCATCCTAATCGTATTCTTGGATCTTGATCGTGAGATTTTAAAATCTTTTTATGTATTCTTTTAATTTCTATGTGCATTAAATTACTAGGGTAATGTTGAAGATTTAGGGGGTGTTTGGTTTGAGGGTTTGGGAATGAAGGAATGGAATAATGGTAAAAAATAGTGTTTGCTTTGTGGTTTTCAATTCCAAGGGAATGTATTTATTCCATTAAATTTGGGAATCCACTAAACCCCCCAAAAGGGTGAGTATCAAGTTTTCATTCCAATCTAGTAGTTACTATTTATACATCTCCCCCACATAAGCAATTTTTATTCTTACTTATCACTCATCATCATCATCTTTATTATTATTATTATTATTATTAT
>JANVCQ010000003.1:28967764-28985016 GCA_025531925.1 Erythroxylum plowmanianum
CCAAACAACATTATTGGTATTAATACAGAAACCCAAGTTACAAACCAAACATCATTTTTTATTTTTCATACCCATTTCCATTCCCTTCTACTATTATACCCATATCCATACCCAACCCCGTGCTCAAACCAAACGCCCCCTTAGAAGATGAATGGAATAATACTCTCTAGAATCCCCTATTCTCCTCATAAGCAATTTGGACCTACTAGGCATTGATGTGATATTAAAATTAATTTCTTTAATCACCTTAACATTTCATAAAAGGTTTAAATAAGCCTATACAATTATTCTGTTACAAATTTTAGTATGCAACGAGTACTATTTTAACAATGTTATGGTGTAAAGTGGTACCAAAGATAATGAATGGGAATTAATTAGACTTTTTGTAAAATGTTGAGGTGTAAATTATACCTTTAGCCAAAAACGAATGATAAGTTATAATATAAACAATTCTAAATTAACTCCTGATATTTAATAACAATTTGATTCCATAAAATGAATATATGATCTTGATTCTATAATTAAAAAATGCAAATCGAAGGCTAACTTTTAAAGGGTTAAAAAGGTCGTTCGACATCTAACACTAACTTTTAGAGAGAAGAAAATGTATCTATAAGCTATAGCTTCCCAAAAAAGGCCAAAGTCTTTTCCTTATATATATTTTTACATTGCCTCAAACATGGTCTATTCTACGATCATGGCCTAGAAGCCTTCACAACTTCCTCTCGAAGATAAACACAGTCTCTTGATCGTGTCTTTGAACTGTGGATCTTACTGTATATAATTAAATATATGACCTCTTAGCATGGTCGTGTATCTGAACTATGGATCTTATTTCTTCCATCATAGTTGCACACAGTCTCCCGTACACTCATGGGATTTCTTGCGCTTACTTTACCTAAGCCAAGGACTAGCACACAAGCACGAGTTAAATTGTGATCCTCCAAAAATTATAACTTCAACTTGATTTTACTTCCAATGACCTCTAATTCTTGTCTATTTTAATCTTATGGTTTGAATTGCAAAATTACCTAAAAAGATATTAAAAACTAAGTAATTTTATCATTAAAACTAAACAAAATATTTAAGAAAATATATGCAAAATTTAAGCATATAAATTATCCATATGAAAGACAACCTTCCTATCTCTAATTTTTTTGAGGTTTTAATTTTAGGAAAATAGAAATGTATGCTGACAATTAGATTCTATATATTAAGAACCAAATTTACTTTAAGTTTAAAAGGATAAATACACGTAAAGTGTTAGAATGAGCGATAAGTACCATGAGTACAAATGATACATATAAAGGCATGAACATCAATGAGTGAATCTTATATAAGTCTATTATTCTAATACAAGGCTAAAGCAAGTAAACCTATTATATAGTACTAGTGAAATGGTAGTAGGGCTAATCTTGGCTACAATATTGAGTCTATTCATCATATTATTATCTAATTAATAATAAAATAGGTTGCTTTGATTCATTTTTAAAAACAAACTAAACTAAATACCATTTATTTTTTTAATTAACCACTCTCATATGTACTAAGTTCTTTGAAACCTCATAAAAGGTCATCCTAATATCAAAGAGGTTATATCTCTTATTAATTTTAATATATGTTTTATAGATAATCTTCATATAAGTTCTTTCAACTATGTCTATAAGTAGAACATAGCATATCTATGCTCTCGTATATGGAAACATTTAGATTAACACAAACAAATATTAAGCATAGAAACCTTTATTGAAAATTAAATCAAAGCATACAAGAATTCATTAAGGTTCTATCCAATCTAGATATAAAAGTTGTTAGCCTAAAATAATTCTTAAAATAGTGAAAACAATAGTCGAAGGAAAAAAAAAAAATACTGAGGTATCCCATAATGGATATCTCAATTCTCTAATAATAATCACCTCTCTAAAATGAATCCTACTTCTACTTCTTTTTTGGAGAGGAAGATCAGCTTTGACATGCCCATGTTCTAAGTCGTGTATCTTTATGTAACTCTTTTAGAGATAAACATAGACTCTAATATGCCTTTAGATATTTTTGCAACTTTTCTCCAAAGGTTCGCAGGTTGTGTATCTCTTTTCCTCCATCACACAACCTTCTTTCACCTTGTGAATCAAACCAAGTCCTCCTCTCCATATTGTTCTAGTGCAACATAAGGTAAAACATAGTTATATATTAGGCTGAGTGTAGCTAAAATTGGTGCTTTCTTTATATTTTTGCTTGTAACAATAACAACAATAACAACCTCTGTTGAGACGTGATATTTGGAGAGGTCCAAAAGTATGTAACATTTTTCCTAACAATTAGAGAGGTTATTTTGGATAAGCCCACAAAAAAGAGAGAATAAAAGACTAAAAGAAAAAGGGTTTTTGAGAATTGTTTGCAGGAAAAAAATCAAAACGATAAAAATAAAAAATAAAAAATATAAATAACACAAAATAAAGTATAATATAATATAATATAAATAAAGAATAATAAAAGATTCATATTAAAATAATAATAATAATAATAATAATAATAATAATAATAATAATAATAATAATAATAAATAAAATAAATATAGAACAAGGCAAATAATTTAAATATAAGATGAAATAAAAATAAAAATAATGAATAATAAAAGATAAATTTCAAAATAATAATAATAATAATAATAATAATAATAATAATAATAATGAAAGTAACAATATAAATATAAATATAGACATAAAGGACGATGACGACGATCATACTAATAATAATAATAATGATGATGATGATGATGATAATAGATAAATGAATAAATAAAAATTCATAAATATGAACAAATGTAAATATAAAAATAAGTAATAAAATAAATACTACAATAAATATAGAACAAAAGAAAGAATAAAAATAAAATAAGTCAATAAATACACAAATAAGAAAAAAGACAAATAAATATATAAAATAAACAAGTCATTGTAAGATAATGATTAGATTAGGTAAGGAAATGTAATGTTTAAGCTATATAACTATGGGAGAAGTAATACAGATTAAGTGTCTAGGTTAAATATAAGACACAACAATTGAAAGAAAAGGTTTAAAAGACATATGAGAAAGAGAATAACCTTTCTATATGAGATTCTTTACTTGTATCTTTGTACGTCAAAGTTTCTTACTCGGTAAATTTCAGTAAAGCCGTATCATTCTTAATAACCTCTCCGAGCTCTTCTTAGGCCTTCCTCTTTTCCTCTTATAGTCCAATCTTCTCACATCTTCCCACTGAAGTGTTGTAATATCTCCTCTTAACTTGTCTAAACCACCTAAGTATTGTTTCTATTAATTTTTCATCAATATTAGCTACTTTGAGTTTGTCTTTTATCATTATATTCCTAACCTTATCTCTTTTAGTAAGGTTGTACATCCAATGGAGCATCCACATCTCCACCATCATTGAATTATGATTATGCACTTGTTTAATGGGCGAACACCTTGCACCATAGTGCATAGTTGGTATAATTGCTAAACGATATAATTTATTTTTGAGTTTAAGCGACATTTACTTGTCAAATAAAACGCTTAATGCACTACTCTATTCAAGTCACCCTAATATAACAAGTTGAACTACGTCTACGTCGATCTCTCCACTGTTTTGCATGATAGATCCTAGATACTTTCAACACTCTTTTTGTGACATAAATTATAGACCAATCTTTACCTCTACATTAAAAGCCACCCTTTGGGGCAAAAAGTTACATTCTAAGTACTCAATCTTGGTCCTACTCAATTTAAAGCCCTTCAAATTTAGCATATCCTTGCAAAGTTCTAATTTGATATTGACACTCTTTTGTCTCATTTACTGAAAAAAAGTCATCAGCAAATAATATACAATGAGACACATCCCCTTAGATATTCTAGTAGGCTCATCCATCACTACTGCAAACAGAAGGGGCTCAATGAGGAGCCTTGGTGTAGCTCAATATCGATAAAGAAATGCATTATATCTCCTTCTATAGTCCTTACTTTAGTTTTTACACCTCATACATATCCCTAATAACCTATATATAAGTCATAAAAACATCCTTAACTTCTAAACATCTCTAAGCCTTCTTTAAGTCAATAAAACCATATGTAGCTTATGCTGTCTTTACCTGTAATATTCTATTAATCTTTTAAAAAGATGTATAGCTTTTGTCGTGAACTTCTTGACATAAAACCAAACTACTTCTCCGAGATAGGTGCACCCTTTCTCACTCACTTCTCAATCACCTTTTCTTATAATTTCATGGTGTAACTAAGTAGTTTTATGCCTCTATAGTTGTTACATCTTTAGATGTCTCCTTTGTTCTTGTATAGAGGCATAACATACAAAGTCTCCATTTATTTGGCATTTTGGAGGACTTGAGTATCACATTAAAAAGCTTGGCTAGTCAAGTAAGACCCTCCTCGCTTAGGCTCTTACACACCTCTATGGTTATCTCAACAGGCCCTATTGCCCTTCCACTCTTATTCTCCCCCAAAGCTCTTTTAATTTCTTCCCTTATGATCTGCCAACAATAAGTAAAGTATGCTACCTCTCAGACGTGCTAAAATCACCTAAAGATATGTTATCCTTAATGCCTTTATTAAAAATGATATAAAAGTATCTCTGTTATCTTCTCTTGATGTCATTTTTATCCGTGAGCACCTGCCCTAATTCATCTTTTATACATCGAACTTGATCCAAGTCTCTAACATTTTGTTCCCAAGCTCTGGCCAAATTAAATATTTCCTTTTCTCCATCTTTAGTTTCCAATCGTTCATATAATTTCTTTTAAGCTTTGGTTTTGAGATTATCTTCTTTGCCCCTTTCTTTGGCAATTTATAATTTTCTCTATTAATTATCCTCTCTACCTCCATGATATTAGCCAATAGAACTTTATATGTAACCTTCTTGATCTTAGCCTTTTCTTGTACATCTTCATTTTACCACCAAGACTCTATTTTACTACTCTTTAGCCTGTTAGAAACATCCAAGATCTCTTTAGCTATATTCTTTTGAAGAGTTACTACTCTCCCTCACATTTGGTTAACATCTCCTTCCAATTTCCATTCTTCTTCATATATTACTCTGTCTCTAAGTTGTTCCATCATATCCTCTTTTAGATTCCATCATCTGACTCTAGTATACCTTTGAGGATTTCTTTTCTTTCTCAAACCCTTAATTATAAGATCCATAACCTATAATATATGCTAAGTTGACACACAAACATTAGGTATCACCTTACAATCTTTGTACTAAGTTGATCACTCCATTTTACAAGGAAGTAGTCAATTTGAGTTTTCACAGTTTTGTTCATAAAAGTCACCAGGTTCTCTTCATTTTTCTTAAAAAACAAGTTAGCTACCACCAACTCAAATATTACTGTGAAGTTAAACAATGCAATCCTATTATCATTCCTATCTCTGTACCCAAAACTGTCATAAGTCCATCAAATATTTATTTGAGACCACCTCCATATGACCATTAAATTCTCCTTCTAGAGTAACTTTCTCATAAGAGGGAATCTATTGAATAACCTTATCTAGCTCTTCCCATAATTAGCACTTAAGTTGTTCTTCCAACCTTAATTGGGGCATATAAGCACTTACCACATTAAAAACAACACCTTTCACCATAATCTTTACATACATAATCCTATCATTAGTCCTCTTTACCCTTATAACATGATTTATGAGTTCCTTGACAACTGAGATACCTACCTTATTTCGTTGCCTCGAACCCTTTAAATACCAAATTTTGAACCCATTGATCTCTTTCCCTTTATCCCCCATCCACTTTGTCTCCTAAATGTATGCTATATGAATCTTATATTTGTGTAAAATCTCCACTAATTCAAATGATTTCAGTATAAGGGTCTTGATTTTCTAAGAATCCATCCACAATTTGTCAACCTCTTCTCTTCTCCTAGACTCAAAACTCACCAAAGGACTAACCCTTCCTCTATTACCAAAATTCAAATCCACCCCTCCTACCCTAATTCCCAACACAAGTTATAGAAGACAAGCACAATAAGTCCCTAATTGACTTTAAGATTACGTAATTTTCTAAATAATACCAAAGTGATTCAGAAAATCACAAAAATTAGATTATTAAGGAAAATATCTAGGTAAGCAACTTGTTCTCACTATGATGTCAATCAAGCAATATTCCTATAAAACAAGTCTAAAGTATCTTAATATTTGTAAAAATTGTATTTCTATTACTCCTTTTTTGGAAATTAAAAACTAAAACATATATAATACCACTAAATCATCAAGGCATTAAACTATCTCTTATAAAAAGCAATGACACAAAGAGGACATTGATACTAGTTAGATATGATACCCATGATTAGTATTTGAAAAAAAAAAGAGAACTTTTGAAGTGTTAACAAGACATTAGGAATTAGTAAATAAACAGGTGAGGTATTGCAATGTGATAAAAAAAATGGAAGTGAAACTTGTTTGTCACAAAGGTAATTAAATTGAGATTTAACTAGAAAAAAAAGTAAAGTTAGCCTCTTTGTTAAATGGAAAAAGCTAGGTACATAGGAAATTGAAATCCTTAATTCAAAGTACAAATAGCATCAAAAGAAGTATATGGCCAAGCCACTAGTTGTTGATTATTACAAAAATAAACCAAATGCAAGAAGCAAAGAACATAAAGATTAAAAAGAAATGTTTGAATTAAAAGAAAACCCAAAAATAAGAAGCATCAGAGTAGCCAAAGAAAAGAAGAGAACACACATCTCAAGAAAAAGGACAAATAGAAGAATGGAGATGGAAGTAAAATATAAGCACATAAATTGCAACCCAAATTTAAACGAAATATATAGCAAGTAAGCAAAGCTAAAGAAAATGGAAAATGGGAAGTGAAAAGATTAACCTTGAAGGTCTTCTCAGGAAGTGTAATATTAGATTTATAAAGCAAGCAAAGGTCAGAGGCTAGACTAAATATATACTTGTTAAACTTACTTGGTAACCATAAATAATTTTTATCACTAAAAATACTAAATATATACTTGTTAAACTTACTTGGTAACCATAAATAATTTTTATCACTAAAAATAGGAGAAAACATACATATCTTGAAAGCAAGGTTTTAAAAACTATAATCCCTAAACCCTTGCACTTAGCCATAATAAAATAAATGAATCCATTGAAACCAAAATGTTTTAAAACAACAACAACTGATGAGGAAAACAAAACAAAGAAACAAAATCCAAGCAAAGAAAGAAATATATTACAACCAAATAAAATGAATGTATAATAATATAAGTAAGTAAATCGAAGTGGGAAGATGTCAAAAGCTATTTTTACACATATTCCATGGATGGTAAAGGAAGAGAAAAGTGGGCATTGCGTGATCTTATGAAAAAGGATAAGATGTAAAGACCAATTAAATCAATATAATATAAATGGAAAATATAGCAAAATACTAAGAAAAAATATGCATTTTTCATACATATCATGTAATTATAATCTTAAAGTAGGAATCAAATATAACATTCTTATATCTTTTCATTTTTAAAAAAAGACTCACTTTACCATTCTTATATCTTTTCCTTTTTAAAACTACCTCACCTACATTCAAAAATAGAAAGGAAAATATAATGAAAGAGATAGAATGTGGGAAAATAAATATGTAATCATGTGATTATAGACCTCATATCACATTTACTCTACAATTCAAAATAAAAATGATCATAATTCCCTAAAAACACAAAACCTAAGGACTGACTATGCTTGGCCCTCGAAATCACTACTAGAATCCTTATAGTTATTATTAACATACGAATCATATTTTAAATGAAGGGATTGATGATGATATAGTTTGGATGTAATGGAGTCACCATCTTTGTAATCAGAGTGAAGATAAGAAAACTCAAAGGAGAAGGAATTACACAGTCCTAAGTTGAGAATAAAGAAGTTTGATGGTCGATTATAGATTAGATAAGGTCTTAGACACTGATCGTAATATAAGAGTTGTCAATCCCTCGAGGAAGGGGACTAATTTAATCCTAAAATGTAAGGCTAAAAAGATATGAAACTCAAAATAAACAATGCAATGGAAAGTAATCATGAGAATGGAATTCAACCGCTTAAATTAGAAGTTAAACGCGAAAGTATTAATAAGTGAGCAATATGCAATCACAATAGAAATCAACCTACGGGATTTTCTAATTTATGAGAAAGGAGATTTTACTTATCATTAATTCTAACCTAGTTGATTATATGTTAATGGAGTGTTGGTTCTAGACTATCCTAGGGCTGATTACTTTATCTTGAGTTGTAATCATTAAACCCTAAATTATAAACCTTAATCAGATTATGAAATTTGCAATCTCTCAATTTACAAATTATCAAAAACCCTAATTAGATTTGAAGCACTATAATAAACTATCGGAACATCATATGGGATCTCTCTCCGCATAATTACCAATATGATTTGTCATGTACGGTTTCTATTAAGTCACCTAACTCTCATTAATCTAATTTAATCATTTTTCATTCGGTTCATCCTCTCTGTTTATCACCGAATTATGCAAGAACGTAATCAAATCACGACATTCATCCAACAAACACAATCGACCAAATTATCATTAAATAAAAATAAAATCTCGAAGAAGAGTTTAGGACATCATCAATATTCCAAATTCTATCATCATAATACCCATCTTAATTTTATACATAAATAAAATCGAAACGAAAAGGAAATACAACTTGGAATAGACAATGAAAGGCAGTGATATCGTAGAAGCACACCGAGTCAGCTTCGTCTTCCTCTTTCTTGTTCTTCGTTCTCTCTGTCGGTATTCTCCCTTTAGGGTTTCAAGTGTCATTGCACGAAAAGCTCCCTTCTTTCTTCTCTTGTTGTTCTTTAAATAGTCCCTTATATTTTGGGTAACCTTAGGGCTTTTTGGGGGTCCGAAAGATCTAAAAAGTCCCTCGAAATATTAAGTTCGTAAGTGTCTACGCGTCTATTCGGTGTAGGCCATGACTGTTGAACTACTTATTGTTTTGAGGAATATACTTTTCTTTTCCCATTGCTTGCACTACTAGGGCCATTGCCTCCACACATTCATCTTAGTTTGTGCAATTAACTTATGTTGTTCCTTACCTGTGATTATAACGTAAGACTTGTTCAATGATGGCAAAGGATCCATGTTAAAAATGTGGGAATTATTGTCCAAAATACTGCATTATCTAAGCCTATTAGAAATTGATGAAGCTTTTCCTTCTCTTGTTCTTTAATAAATTCATGCACCCTATTGCATGTACAAATGAGGGTCTTGGAATAACTGCTCAATTCATCCTACATCCCCTTTAAATATGTATAATACACTATTATATATATACGTTATTATTAGAGGGAGAAGATCTCGCGTTTGAGTTCATGAAGGTATGCTTTGTCTTTAATTGAGAATTATTCCTTCAAGTCATCTTAGATTGCTTTTACGGTCTCCACGTTATATATGAAACAAATACCACTTGTTTCATTAAGCTGCCTTTGAAGAAACTCAACTTTTTTTTATTTTCAAATAATTGACTCTGGCCTTCTCATATCATATTTTTCTCTATTGACTAAACATGATGTGATATTTGTTCTTAGAATATTTTATAGAGTAATGAAGAGATCTATTGCCTTGTTTGGTTGACCCATCTCACTCATCTGTCAAAAGTTATGCAAGCATATCCCTTTTCCGAGGATTATACCTACTCTGAGACCATAAAAGAAATTGAAGAAAAATCTATTCTCATTCTCAATAGGAAAAAGTAATTACATGAGTAAATAGAGTAAGCAACTTGCCAATCCTAAGAATTCTACTTAACGTTTACTTTCCAATACAACTGCTAATTATTTTGAAATAAGTAGAGATAAATTTATTACAGCACAATTAATTTACTAAATTCTATAAAGTAAAATTTTTAAGAATGTTTTATCCATTTATGATTTTTATCAATGAATTTTTGCATAAATAATTTGAAGAGAAATTTTATCAAATACTTTTCACTTGTAATCTTGCATTCATAATTTTATTATTAAATCTTGTAGTTCTGATTTTATGTATTAACTTTTGTATTTAGTGGTCTTGGTAATGTTTGTGTAAGAATTCAAATTTTGCTCGACCCCTAAGGTTGATCTTACTAAAAGAAAGTTGATAAACAATCAGGATTTGCATTGTTAAGTATATAACTAATGAACCTTCCGATGGAGTATTTGTCAAAGTTAAAATTGAAGAATTGGTTTCGTTCTTATAAGTGTGGAATCTTGATTCTATTATGTGTAAAATACAATTTTTTAATGCTAAGTGAACTATAAAACAAGATAGACTTTGAAATTGAAAACTTTTCATATATTAAACAAATTGATAGTTTTTAGTCAATTAATCTATAACTTCAAAAAAGATTATTATATTGATCTATTCCGTATAATAGATCAATACTTTGGCACACGTTGTAAATTAAAAAAAGTTATTGAAATCTTGAATGTTTTTATTTGCAAGTAAAGATCTATCTATAAATTTTTTAAATCATATAATTGATTATTTAAAATCTTCCAACATTATTATAAATAAATATTCTATATATTTATAAGAATTTATTGTTTGATAGAGTGAAATTAATAGAATTTTTCTTTAGAATGAATGTAATATGTGGTCTATAGCTAACTCTTAATATTTTAATAATTTAAAAACAATAACAGAAGATACAAAAGTGTTAATTATAAAATTTCTAATGTTAGAACTTTACAACCAATAACAAATCCAAACTTTAAGCTTATATTTTAGAATAAGCATTATGTTGGTTTATATCCTATAAATAATCGGTTGATTATAGTTTTTGTAACCTAATTATTTAAAGATGTTCTTCATCTTATACATATTTGTTTAATTAATTAATTTATAAGATAAAGTTTGTGAAATAAATGTAAATTGCAAATAAAATTATGATGAGATCATAATTATGAGATTTATATTGCATGTATGTATAATTCATATATTTTTCCTAGTCGTTATTTTATTGAGACTAGACATTAATGGAGTGAAAAAAAGCACATGTTATGTTTCTTCTTTATAAAGGAAGAAATCAATCTCATAGGCTAAATTATAAAAATACTAAACAAATATGTGGGTACTTGTTAAAGAACAATTTTATTGAAATGAACTAATATGATAATTCCATTCGAAACATTAATTGTATGTTTATGGAAGTAGTCATTATGATAGTTGTATAAGTGATCGTTTGACTTGAAATCTGTAAAGTATCCCATATAATGATTGTTATGCTTTGATATTATTTATGACATATCCTACTTAAGGGTACCTCAATTAATAGTCATTGGATATGGTATGAACTATATAAAGATAGTTGAGTAATCAATATATGATTCATCATCTCAAAGTGATTATAGAAATTATTTCATTGTTCCCCATTAGTATTGATTTAGGAAATCCTTAACTATGGTGGATTGACACTTGAAAAATAATTTTCAAATGCCATTACTAGAATCAATTACTAATGGTTGAGAACTAATATGATTGGATTTAAATAGAATAGTCATTAGCTATATACTTTATATCTAATCAAAATATTAATCATGTACGAAAAGATTAGTCAAAATTACTTTAACTTTCCTAATATTTGAGTAGTCATCATGTATTACTAGCCATCAATCTTGATACATGAATATAAATTATTTAATTAAAAAATTAAAGATAAACTAAATAATTTAAATTTTGTAATATTAAATATGATTTAAGGTTAAAATTTATATCTATTGCTAACATATTTAGAAACCTAACCGGTTATACCTAAAGAACAATTGATGAGAGAAAAAGGTAAATTAATGAAGTTGGACTTAATTATAATGTTTAAGAGACTTTAAAAGTTAAATAATAGATATTTAATAAATAAGGAGCAATATGAGATATCATATTAGTTTGACTTCATATTTAATTAGAATTAATTATACACCTCATTAAAGTTTAATTTAAATTAAACTTTAAGTTCAATTATAATTTTAATAGGATCAAATCCTATTATAAATGGACATAGGCTTTAAAGGAGTTATCACTCCTTAGTTATCCCTCTATTCACCACTTGTAAAGTTTTCTTAATTAGTTCGTGTGAATATGGTCAAAGGCTAAACATGTATAGTTACAGTAGTTGTGATCAACTAGTTTTAGAAATGGTTTGACGAAAAAAAGGATCAAGCTATATAATAAGATACGATTAATTCTTATGTTTTATTGTATTCATGCCTTAATCATGTCATAAAATTTAAAGTGATTTTAGATTTTAGAAATTCGAACAAAAAATGTTTACTTTTTTTTTACTGTATACAAAATCATATCCATTCCTAATTTTCTAGCATATTATAACTAACTTTGATAAAGAGGTTACCATAGGATGTGGGCATTAAAAATTAAACTTTTAAGGAAGAAATAGATGTAAAGAATGAGGGATGAGATTATTTATTATCTTGACATAGTATAGACTCCAAAAGATAAAATATACCTTGAAAAGGCTTTTATAAAATCAAGTAATTTATATAGTTCTAATTTAACACATACAATTGTTAACTAATTTTTAAACTTGACATAGTATAGACTCTAAAAGATAAAATATACCTTGATAAGGCTTTTATAAAATCAAGTAATTTATATAGTTATGATTTAACACATACAATTGTTAACTAATTCAATTTAAAATAGGTCTCATTTAATTTAATGAGTTTTGAAAGTAAATAAATGTAAAATCTAAATGGGTACTAAAATTGGAGATACACCATTACATTTATCAATAGTCGAATTTGAAGTTAAATGAGTTTTGAAATTAGATGTAGTTAAATTTGATGTAAACTTAATGTGACCTTGAGTTCATATAACAAGGTCAAGTTGAATTCCAATTTAAATTTCAATATTTTAAAGTTTGAGGTCAACTTAAGTCTAGTGGTAGTTCCTCAATAGAGTAAAAAGGATAAAAATACATATTTTCATATAATTTTACTTTGAAAAGGGAAAATTATAAAAAATTTGAACTTTACTCAATTTTACAATACTAGCCTAAACTTTAAAAAGTATCACTAAAATATTTTGACTTTTAATTTTCTTAAACATAACCTGTAGTTAGACTTTTAATTAATGGTGTTAACATGGCAAGTCACGTAAACAAATCCATTGAATACAGGGCTAATATGTATATTACTTATGTTATGTTAGATAAAAATTAAAGAAAACCTAAAATCCTTAAAATATTCCCCTTTTAATATCTCTACATAGATAAAAAAAATTATCAAAAATAGTAGTCTTATGATAAATTTCTTTAATAATTTCAACAAGGACACTCTATCATTGATCTAGATTCTTAAAAGTAGCAAACATTAGACCCCATCGAAAAGCTTTAACCTTGCTCACTTCCTTGCTTGAAACATACTAGCCATAAGATCATAGACCATTTGATATATTGCATTAAAGAGTAAAAAATTCAAAAGCTAAAAGTTGATATCCTCTATATTGAGTAATAGCAAATGAAGTGAAAATGGGAATGTGATTGGGAGCTCAAAGGATGAAAGAATTATGGAATTACCTACAAATGTGAAGAGGCCATTAATTATGTTCGCAAAAGGTGTTGCATATGCGAAAGTAAAGGATGAGATTAAGAAATTTATGGAAAAATAATGGAATTCGACTCTTACTCACTCTGATAGGAAAAAGGTTGTTTTATGAATCTTATGAACTTGTGGCAAGTGTTGCCAAATCATTTGCTATAGGTACATGTGATGTTATATTAGTGGTTGGTGATAGGCTTAATTGGCTGTTGCATTTTGGAGAGCCACACAAGGGGTTTAAGGATTTCATAAGGATTTCAATTTTATATTGATAAAAGTTTGTAAGAATGAGATTAATTTGAGGAAACTTCATCTAGGATTGGTAGAGGATGCTAAGAAAGTGATAGATTTAAAAATAAGGAGATTAAAGAGGATCCATTTTATTTGGGGAAGTCTCATCCTTAGGTTGAGGCAAGTTCAAAGAAAGTTAAAGAGAGTTGTCTAGGATGGAGGTTGATGTAGGAGCATTGGGCCTTATCGAATATGGTTATCCAGATTAATTGTTATATGTAATGAGCCAGATATACTTTATTTTGGGTTTTAATCAGCTAATTTATTTATGATTTTATTAGTTATTTTTTAATTCTAGTCAAGATTCAAATAAGTTTTCCAAATTAGAGTAGCATTAAGTTTTTTTTAATTCTAATAGGTGTGTGGTTGTTTTCCTAATTAGAGTAGTGTTAAGCTTTATTATGTCTAAGTCCATATAAAGGCATTAGGGCGTGTAATTTTCATGAGATTTTCATTCATCTCGAAGAAATTGAGTGTTTCCTCCTCAAATATTAATTTTTAGCAATGCTCCTTTAAATAATTAAGTGGGCTAATCCTTAAACTTGTGGTTCTCCTTTATATTTCAAATATTGGTTCTTTATTTTTTAATTTTTTTATCTTCTATTGTGCTCTAATTATTCAAAGAAAAGAACTAAAATAAATCATGTTCTTTAAACAAGATTTTCCAAGGATTGTGTAAGATCTAATATTTATTAATCTTATACCTATCAAAATGGCATCAAAGCAAAGGATTAAGGTTTTCTTAAGCTTTGACCGTTTAAAAATGAGCAAAAAGTGTATGAAAATTAGGCTCTTTCTGTTCAACATGGGTGGTGGTGGAAACTTCATAAAGAAGAAGGAAAAGCTGATGGCAAAGCAACTTGAAAAGTTTACACTATAGTTTAATCATCTTAAAAAAGGGTTTGAGGTGCAAAAAGATAACATAGAAAATATATCGTGAGTTACATGACATGGTTAAAGAAATCCTCCTTTAGGTAGGATGAGGCATGGGCTAAAGTTTAATGAAGGAAGCTCTCTTTGTTATTAATAAGCATTTTAAGAAGAAGCTCTAAAAAGTGGCCATGAAGATGAGAGAACACCAAGGATGTAATCCTTTTATTAAGGGTCCAAAAGCGGATTAAGAAGGGGTGAAAATCGTAGAAGGCATTTAAGAATCCATCATAAACACATGCAATCTCCTCTTAGGTGTCTAAGACACGATGATCAGATTTGGGAGAGGCATTTTGAGATGGATTTTATAAGAGGAAGATGGTCGAAGTGAGAAAATAAGTGGTCTAGAAGGTATATGAACATTAATATACGTAAAGAGAAAAATTTGAAATTAGAACTTCCAAATTGCGAGGGTAAACTTGATCCTATCATTGCTCTTAATTGGATTAGAAGTGCATATCTAATCTTTAAGTTTGAAGGAAGGTTAGATCATGATCAATATATAACCTTTAAACTCACCAAGATGGTTGAAGTATGGTTTGAAAATTTGTAAAATGAGATTTATAGAAGAAAGGGGTGTAATATTTGAATTTATTCAAGAACAAAAAACTAGATTTGAGCCAAGTTTGTGCTTGATAATTATCAGTAAGAGAATTATGTCAACGTAGTGTCTTTGAAGTAAAGGGGATGTTCCTTGATGGATTACATTGGGGAATTTGAGAGGATGCCGATGTTGATCGGTATTAAGGAGGATCAAGATTAAAAAATGGCTTGGTATCTCAAATGATTAAATATGAGTATTTGAGATAAGGTTGAGTTGTAGCCTTATTTGTCCTTTAATGAGTCGATTAAGCTCGCTCTTACAGTGAAAAACAAAATCAATATAGTCCAGCTTCGAAGCCAAGTTAAGTGCATGGTCCTTCCTTCTAAGTTTTTACTTCAACTATGACTTCTGAAGCTTCTAATCATGTGAATGAGAAGGGTGAAGAGAAGGAGGTGTTGAATGCTCCTAAGGGTAATGCTAAGCCATGCAATAAGGAAAATAAAAAATGCTTCTATTTTGGGGGTTATAGACACTTTAAAAATGAGTGCCCTATAAAATGCACTATGATTCTTCGAGACATGCAGCAAATATATGACTTGATGCTACATGGAACTTTTGAGGACAAAGAGAAGGTTTTCTTGGAAGAGGAAGGGGAGCTCGATGTCTTATATGTATAATAACAATCTTTTGACATTGAACTAAAGACACAAGGTGAGTCATTAGTGATTTGACATGCTCTTAATCTTCAGTCAATTTCATAAGAAGTACAACAACAAGAATTGATCTTTCACACCTAAGCTAAAATTCTTAGGAAGCTTTGTATTATGATAATTGATGGGATAGCTGCATGAATATTGCTTTGATCAAGTTAGTTAATAAGTGATGCAATTATATTTTATATGTTTTTAGAACCTTATATTTAGCATCTTGCAAGTGTTTTATGGATATCTATGGCCTTTTCATTTATAATTATTAGAGCTTTAGACACATAAAATACAAAAAGTCCTTAATAGGTTGAAATTAACACTGTTTTTCAATTTCTGGCAGTTTTGATCTTTGGATCTTTGGAAATTTTTATCTCGGGATTGGTTTATTAGAAAATTCTAAGATTTGGCAGGCATAATCTTGACTCATTGAAGAATGTTTTCACCAAGTTTTAGAATTTTTGGAGTTGTCATTTGAGAGCAGTAAATTTGTGAAAACTGACAAATAAATCTACAAGCATGAGGAAAAGGGACGCACAACAAGAGAAATAAATCAGCGTGAACATGAGGTTGGAGGCACGTGGGATTAGAATCAGTACCTGAAGGCAATTAAAAATTGTCACATCAGCCAAGGGAAACAAACTAGGGGCAGAGAGGATCAAAACGCAACAAATTAATGAAGGGCTATAGTGGACGGAAATAAAGGAATTAAGAGAGCAACAAAAAGGTGGGCTGGCGTGGAATTAAAAGAAAGGGGCCCACTTCATTTAATGAGAAGGAATAAAAACCTAGGGAGCCAAGGAGGAACAGTGTCAGCGAGACCTTGCTTGGGGAGATATTATTTTTTATCACCCATTAAAAAGGAGACAGGGGAGGACGCAGTAGCTTGAGGGGAAAGAAGACCTAGTCTAACTGCTGTAACTTTGGAGCTTGAGAGATTTTGATATTATATTACAACAGTGAGTGGATCGTGGCAACTTTGACAAGAGGAAGTTGGAGATTTTTACTCTTACCACCATTGAAGGGGTGACGGTAGTAGCTATAGGGAATTAATTTTGTTTGGACAGCACTTGGAGAGCAGTAGAGAAGGACGCACGGCAGTGGGCAGCAGCTGTTTGTGACTGGTTCGGTAACAGTGAAGGTTGAATTCTAATTTTAATTTGTCAATTTC
>JANVCQ010000003.1:29024848-29043249 GCA_025531925.1 Erythroxylum plowmanianum
AAGCAGCAACTTCCGCAACTCCTCCCAATTGATTCAGAGATTCAAGATTCTTCTCCTTCACCGTGTCAATAAGTGTTATCTGATCAACGTTAAGGAAGTCAGGTTGATGTTCAGGAGAATCATTTCCATGTACATCAACAGTAACATAGGAGAGTGAACGTAAAAGCATGGTCTGCTTGACCAAAACTTTCCTGGGCAAGGAAACGAGAAGCCTTGTAAAATTAATGGCCGTGAATGCCATCCGCCACCTTCTTTGGTGGAGTTTGACGGTGAAGACATCATCCTGATCGTCAAGACTGACTGTTCCGGTGGTTTGTCGAGACCGCAGGTGCATATTGACTGCAGGAAAACAGGATCAAAGTGAAGGAGGCCGGAAGAAAAGAAAAGGTTTGTGAAGAAAGCTTGAAACAGGAATAAAGAGACGGAAAAGGATTGCAACTTTGCAAGGAAGCTAAAAGCAGTTTCAAAGTGAAGGGAATCGAGAAGGGTTGTGAAGAAAGAGTTGAACAGCAGTGACTCATTTATAGCAGAAATGGTAGTGAAGAAGATGCAAAGCAGCTTCTTTGAAGTTTCGGAGTAGCTTCGGTAGATAGAGAGATCAAACACTTTCTGACTCTGGATTATAAATCTATGAGCTTTAACTATAATTTCGAAGTTAGTATGTTTACTGTTATTTTTGTTGCAATTTCAAAGAGCATTTGTAGAAAATCATTTTTTACATTCTAACTAAAGATGCCCAACACATCGAATGTCCCCAACTTTACATTTTGGTTGCCATGGAATCTTGGCCAGGAAAGTAATATTTTTCCTGAAATTTAAATTATTGTGTTTGGTTCCTTTTTTTGAGTCGTTAGGAAAGTAAAAATTTTTCTAATTTAGGAAAAATAGTAACACTTTCTCAGGATTCTAAATACCAACACCCCCTTAATATTTAGATTACTTTCCTAAGGAATTTAATCTAAAAATTAAACTGTTCAATTTAACCCTTCCTTTTCTACAACTATTAAACACCTCTTTTATTAAAATATTACTTCTCTTCTAATATCCTTATCCTACCGCAACTCTTTTTTAAAAACACACAGATATTCTTCTTCTTCTTCTTTACTACGTCTTTTGCTTGATTTTCTCCCTCCAAATGTTCATCTTCTTCTTTTGAAAAACAGCCCTATCTCTTCAAAACATACAATCGGCGGCTAGCTTTTATTTGGAAACAACAGAGACAAAATCCTATAATTTTTTCCACTTTCTTGATTCTTATCCTTCCTATTCATGTTATGCAATATTCTTCATTTATAATATCATTTACTCTCTCTATCTCTCTCTCTCTCTTTATGTGTCTGCCTACTTATTACGTGTTGTGCTTTCACACTTGAATCATTGGAATGTGTGTTATAAGGTGAACTTTTAAAACTGTTTTACATCACATGTTTGCAGTTGATGGTCATTTGAGATGTGAGAAATGGATTCGAAATGATGTTGTGGACTTAAAGGAGTCAAAAACTACATCATGGTTCAAGAGATTCATAAGCGTGAGCAGAAACCAGAAGTGACCTGGCCATTTCCTTTTGTGGAGGCTAGATTGTTTATCTTAACCTTACGTGCCGGTGTTGAAGGATGCCACGTAGAAACAAAGGGAGCAGTTGGTGGATGTTTAGTATTTTCGATTTTGTTTTTTTGGATTTTGTTTGTAAAAGGATATAATTAGAAATATAAGTTAAAATTACGATATATTCTGTCGAATACCAAACATTATAATAAGAATCTACCAAACTTTTCTATTAAAATTCTTATAAGTATCCAAACATGTAAATATCTTTACTTTTTCATGAATTTATTTTTCAAAGAATCAGATTCCAGATTAACTTTACTTTCCTATCAACCAAACGGGGCCAAGTGGCAAACGTAAGTCTGGAACACTCCATCTGTCTCCTAGTCTGCCACATGTGCGAGGATGCATCACGACGTGCGCAAAACATGTTTGGTTTTCTGGGTAATGGTTCGTTTCTCTCCTTGAAACAAGTTCTCTCTTTTGTGGGCGGGGGATAATACTAAAACAGGAAAACAAGAAACCGGTATGAAATTTCATCCATTAATTAATATTTCCATATTAATTTATCGTCGATCATGTTAATCCATGAGCATTAACTATAATTTCGAATTTAGTATTTTCCAACGGTGACAAATTTAGATAAAGACTTGCTTAGACTCTCTTTTTTTCAAGACTTGTATTTACTTTGCTGAGGTTTGATTCCTGACCCGAGTATACGTGGACAAGTCATAAAATAGAATAACCTCAACTTATGTGGCCATTTTCAACAAAATGCCAAATCAGAACATGCTTGTATTAAAACTTTTTACTAGCTTATAATTAAGATTTATAATGCTTAAATTTCATAGCTCAGCATGTTGGGAGTAAATAGGCCGCATGCAGATGATGTACACATAACTCGGCATTCATGATGTTGATTTTTCTCAGCCACACGGTAAATGGAAATAATCAGTTCTTTCGTTCACATTAAGACTGACTTTATACATTTGTAGGCCGCATGCAGATGATGTACACACAACTTGGCATTCATGATGTTGATTTTTCTCAGCCACACAGTAAATGGAAATAATCGATTCTTTCATTAACATTAAGACTGATTTTATACATTTGTACGTCACTTCCTGGCTCCTGCACTATGACGCATATGGTATAAAATAATACTTGAAAAAGATTTAGTTTGTTAGTTGCATTTACTTTTCCTCATTCTTTGAGTCGAATTCTAAAGAATGTCAATTGTTAAAATGTTTTCCTCTCCTTTTAGTTAATCAACGTCTTCTGCTAGGATTTCATGGATTTTTAAGGTGATAATTCAAATGAGATGAATATTTTATGGCTATTCTAAAAGATTTATAACATAAATCCCATTCCAGCAGAAATGTTTTCATGATGAATTTATCAGCAAAGAGGACAGCGTGCATGTAGCTATAATTTTCTTAGGATGATGGAATAAGCAGTACGTAATAAGATCTGAATTGGACCATCTTCCAACGGGGACAATTTTAGATAAAGACTCTCTCTTTCGTTTTTTTCAAGACTTTTATTTACTTTGCTGAAGTTTGATTCCTGACCCGACTCTACGAGGACAAGTCATAAAATAGAATAACCTCAACTCATGTGGCCATTGTCAACAATATGCCAAATCAGAACGTGCTTGTATTAAAACTTTTTACTAGCTTATAATTAAGATTTATAATGTTTAAATTTTGTAGCTCTTATAATTCAGCTATGAAATTTAATTACATTTTTATAAAAAAGTACACATGCAAATCACATTTTTGACACAAGAAATTCAATGAACTATTTAGATCATTTCTAAGATCGCACGAAAGCACACCCTTCACTCAAAAGTGTGAAAGAAAATTCAACACAAGATTTTAGATTAATTTCGTAATTAATCAACAAAATTAATTAACTCTAAAATTGCAACATACTATATTCAATAATTATATAGACAAATATCCAGAAATTGTGGAACAATTGAATCTATTGTTGTTTTCTGTGAAGCGATGTGACAAAGACGCTGAAGATTGATTATTACTATTCCAAAACCTAATAAGCAAAAACACATATATTTTTCAATAGAGCGACTGTATTTAAGGTCGGCTAGCAGTAAGATCTCCTGTGCACTACAAAACATGGGCCAAGCCTACCCATCATAGCAAGTCCATGAATTTAGACTCAATGACACGGTAAAGAGAGAATTAACAAGCCCAATTATCTTGACATCAAATTAATTAGGGTTTGTATAAAATTATGTTTATTATGCTAGTCCACAAAAATAATGACAAAATTCTATCATTCTCCCACTTGGACAACATAACCAACATCAATGAACACTACAAACAAATCCTTAGATTAATATAACAATATGTGGCCACAATAAGATGTCAAAATAAAGTCAACAATTTCTCAATCATAAGTCCAAAATGAGGTTGCAAGTACCTCAACAGTACAGAAATCAGACCTGATAGGAGTACTAATAACATATATGCAAGATATACATACCTCGATGACCTAAACAGAATGTATCATAAGGAAATGCACACAAAATGGTGATCTGTTTGTGCAATTCCAAACAAAATGGCCTAAGCATCCACCCAAGATGCCAATTGAGATTTAACAAAATATCTCAGAACAACAAGATGAGACTGGATACAAAATGTCTCCAACAAAATGCCATATATATATACAAATATTTAAACGTATCTACGCAGTATATCAATAAAGTATATGGCAATAACAACAAACATTATATTTGACTATTTTGAATAACAAAATAGTCAAATATAATGTTGCTATCAAAAATTGACATAAAAGACAGACTCCCACTAATCCAAGGCATCAAAACGTCTAAATAGACTCATATGAGTTACATGACTTACAAAAGCTTTAACAATCAAGCCTTTGGTTAGAGGACCTGCTACCATAAGTTCGGTGGGTATATACTCTATACGAGTTTGAAACTCATTAACCTTCTCTCTAACAAACATATACTTTGTATCAAAATGCTTCGAACGCTTGGAATTCTTGCATATTTGAGAGAAGCTCACCACAACAGAGTTATCATAATATATGGTCAGAGGTCTAGAAACACTATCCACGAGATGAAGCTCATAAATGAAAATTTTCAACCATATTGCCTGTCAAGTAGCTTCATAACAAGCCACATACTCTGCCTCCATAGTTAAAGTTATTGTAAGTGTTTGTTTAATACTTTTCCAAGATACAACTCCTCCAATAAGCATAAAGATATATCCTGATGTGAATTTGTGATCATCAGGGTAGCCACCATAATCAGAATCAGAATAACCTATTGCAACATCCCACTACTACAAGGTATATACCCAAAAATTCAAGCACATTCAAGTACATATCCTATGATAATGACTTGTTAGAGCAAAAGCAAAACCAACTTACACATGGTATCATCTAACATAATCGAAAGTCACTAAATTTTAAAATCATTCATTGCATTAATCCAAAAAAATTTACACTATTTCCTTTAGACAAATATTTACATAACCTCATAGAGCTTCTAACAAAAACAATAAAATACAAGACACAATACTCCTGGAGCCAGCTGACAGACCTCTGAGCCATAGCAAAATCTAAAGGGTCCTTTAGTCCCATCTAAGAACTAGGTCTCTTGTCTCGTACCTAAAAAATCACGTTGCAATTTTTATGAGTTTTGCGAATTCAATGAGTGAACCATCATTGATGATTTCACCGGATCATATACACATAATACATATTTTACAGACACCCATTCAGATCATAAACACATTCTAGATGTTCACACAGCATGGTATATCATAAGATCACACAGTTCACATTACTAAGTATAGCAAATAAATCGCATCAATTTATCACTCATTCAGCTTTGCAAATCATTAAATAAATTTCAATCTTATAATGTTATATGCATGAGACTCACATTCTTTATTATTGTTGTGACCGAGTGCCTATCACAAACTTACACAAATACCAGCCCATAGGGCTCAGTCAAACAAAATCACGGAGCATAGCTCTACGTGCAAAATCAGAAATCACAGAGCAAAGCTCTACGTGGAAGTGCTTCATATTGACAATTCAAGTCATAATGCCTTTATATGGGCATGCATTTTATGAAATGCAACAATTTCAAAAAATCTCATATATCACAATCTTATACAAATGCTCAGGTAAGATTTCACATTTATCGGACCTAAGTCCGGTATTCAACTTTCTTTAAGAATCAAATATCAAAATTTATATCAAATCAAAACACTCCCAATATATGCCCAACTATATTAAACTCCTCGGACCTCAGGTCCGGAATCCAGAAACAACTCACAAACAGTTCAATAATATTGAAAGTTTAATAAATCAAATTAAATTTGTCAAATTCATATCAAATCAAAACATTTCCAATACATGCCCAATTATTAAACTCCTCGGATCTCAGGTTCGAAATCTAGAAACAACTCTTAAACAGTTCAATAATATTGGAAGTATAATAAATTAAATTAAATTCAAATCAAATCAATCCTAGGAAATCATCTAGGTTGACTCACAATACGCTCCAAGAAGCTATTGTCTGGATGGTCTGGCAATGTCCGACTGACATCTGATGTGCTCCTCTCAAACATACACATCACATTCACACATATCACTTTTTTGCATAAATGTACAAGTGTTCTTTTATGCACATCCATGTATAGAAATTATGCACAATGCATGTTAAATGACAATTCCAGGTATCTTATTGTAATTCTCATCATCAAATCGATCAGATATGAAAGCCCTCATTAACATCATTTGTATTTATAATTTGGACCATAATAAAGCATATGTGAAATCCATTACATAACTTAATTGACCATTACAGATTTTCTACCCACATAATTTTGAGTCAACTTTGAATAATTAATCTGATAGGATAAATGAAAAAATTAGGCAAAAATTTCTTCTGGAAAGTTGTTCTATAGTGTCTTAAGTTTCTAATGACTCTAAGATCATCTAATTTGATTCAGTATTCAATGAGTTATGCACAAAATACCACAGACTGTGCACATTTGAACTTTTAGCTAGTACATGATCATACCCTCTAATTGTACAACTCATATCTTTTAGCTCAGACATCAAAAAATTTCAAACTTTATACCAATTTAAAGCTAAGAGAATAAGCTACAATTTTGGTGAAGACAACACAGCTAATTTAGCATACATCAATACAGTTTATTCAATAACCATAGGATATGATTTCTATCCCTGGTAGTGCTATAGCCTAAGTTAAAACTTAGTTCCATGCCACTTTTGAAAATCACAGAGACAAAATTAAAATTCAACTTCTTCACAAGAGTTGTAAAAATATGTATCTAGTTTAATATGGATGAAAAATTAACTCATTCAGAAATCTACATCTCAAGTTATAATTAGAAAACCGAAGCATGATCATGAAAATTTTTAGTTCATAACATTCCAGCAGACTTCCACATTTTCATCCTATCAATCACTTTAAAATAAATTCAGATAACTCTAAATTTTTATGGAGAGAAAGGAAAATTTCTTAGGAATCCATTGGTCTAAGTTTCAACTTATTTGGAGTTCGGATGAAAAAGTTATAAGCAAAAGACTTATGGATGTTCAATGATAAACTTATACAAGCAACTATCATCTTTTCTCTCTCTTGAACGTAGACCATCTTCTCCACCAAAAACCCATATTTTTTCTCCATTTTTTCACTTTTACACTTCATATCTACTACATCCATTACATAATCAGCTTTCCTTACTCTCCTTTTAGCTCAACAACTCACAACAAAATAAAAATTCAAGGATCATACTTATCCATCAAAATCGGAAATCTCACCTTCACTTTCTACATATTTTCGTTTTGCCTCTACAACAACCACTCATGTATTGATCCACAACCATGAAAACATACACTATTCATACATGCATCTATTAAAACATTAAAACATCAATGTAACTTACTTGTTTATACTTCAGCAAAATTCCAGAAATGGGGAGAGCAAATAGGAAGGAAAATGAAAGTAGATGGTTTCGGAGAAACCAAGGAAAACAGCTACAAAATTTTTCTTTTTTTTATTTTTTTCCTAGGTGTTTCATTAGTGCTTTAACACATGTCTTCCACTTGTCCACTAAATAAGCTACCATTTGTCTCATAGCTATAGGTCCACATGTCACATATGACTTTATCCATTTGTACTCTATAATTTGTCCATTTGTCAATTAATTTTTAATACAATTGTCACACTTCTTTTTATCCCTTATTTAAATATTTTTCCTAGTCTAAAATACCTCAATTTTTTTGATAAATATCTGAAATGTCTCCAACAATGCGAAATAAGTTCTAATACACACCAAATTTAATTTTCAAAATAATTTATCCATAATTCACCACAAATCCTGAAATAATAACTATTTTCACCAAATAAGTTTTCAGCTCAAATAATTCACTAAAAATTTCAAAATATACCAAAATTGCCAAATCACAATTAATACACTCCAATTTAGTCCACAATTTCCACTTATAAATCAAATTTACTCGAAAATGCCAATGAATGCATGTACAATCATATGAATGTGCAAAATAAATGTGTATGTTACAATTAACTTATGCATGACGTGAATTTTTCTAATTTCATAATATTTTCTCATAAATTACTATTCTAGTCTTAACATGGGTATCAGGATGTTACACCTATCACCTCAAGGTGATCGGACATCCTATAAGTGAGTATGTAATCTTTAGTACCTTGTAGATACCTCAGAACTCGTTTCACAGCTTGCCAATGACCCACACCAGGGTTGCTCAAGTATCTCCCATGTATACCAACAACAAAAGCAATATCAGGAAGTGAAACTTGAGCATACATAAGACTGCTAACAGTAGAAGCATATGAGACCTTTTCCATCTCTAACTCATCTTTATCATTTTGAGGACACTGGCTATTTGAGAGTTTGTCACCTTTTTGGATGAGTACATTGCAAGGATTACAAGTCTTCATGTTGAATCTATTCAAGATCCTTTCAATATGCCTTTTCTGAGACAAACCAAGAACACCACGAGATCTATCACAATGAATTTCAATGCCCAGAACAAAAGAAGCATCGTCGAGATCTTTCATATCAAAATGAGTTGTCAACATTTGTTTAGTCTCAGAAAGAAAACCCATATCATTACTGGCTAAAACAATATCATCAACATATAAGACAAGAATAATAAACTTTCTCCCACTATTATTCAAGCAAATGCATTGATCAACAACATTTTTCTTAAAGCCAAGAGAGCAAACAATTTGGTCAAATTTCAAGTACCATTGTCTGGAGGCTTGTTTTAGCTAATAAATGGATTTTTTCAATTTGCATACCATGTGTTCCTTACCTTTCTCAACAAAACCAGTAGGCTGATTCATGAACACATCTTCATACAAATCACCATTTAGGAAAGCAATTTTTACATCTATTTGATGGAGCTCCAAATCAAAATGAGCAACCAAAGCCATCATAAAACGTAATGAATCTTTAGTAAAGATCGAAGAAAAAATCTCTTTATAGTCTATACCTTCCCTCTGGTTATACCCCTTTGCAACAAGTCTAATTTTGTACCTTTCTATCTCACCTCTAGCATCACGTCTAGTCTTAAAGACCCGTTTACACCTAACATTTTTACAACCACTGGGTAATTCCACCAAATTCCAAATGTCATTCATACTCATAGAAACCAACTCATCTTCTATAGCTGCCAACCATTGTGAACTACGAGAACCAAAAATGGCATCCTGAAAAGAAATTGGATCTGAGTCTTCAATTAAATTGAATCCATGCTCCTCCAAGTAAATGTCATAATCTCATAATTTAGAAGACTCGATGGATTTAAGAATCCTTTCAGATCTCCTACGTAGAACTACAACCACATCTGGGACTTCAGTGTCAATGCCAACTTGTTGAGGAATTTCAACATCATTTCTTGGATCAATAACATCATCATGAATCAGAGAAGACTGAATTGCCTCAGGATGAAAAATAATAGATGTTGGAACAATAACATGATCCTCTCTGAAATCAACAATACGAGACTCATGCCTTTTATTATGTTTCATGTCCCCTTCAAAATAAACAGTCCAATCTGATTCAATGACTCTATTAATGTGATTGGGACAATAGAATCTTGAACCTCTTGAGCCAGTACAATAACCAATAAAGTAACCTAAAAATAGGTATAGGATCAAGCTTCTTCAGGTGAGGATTATAAATCCTCACCTCAGCCTTACAACCCCAAACACGAAAATGCTTCAAACTGGGCTTCTTTCCTGATATAAGCTCAAAAGGAGTCTTTGGTACAAACTTACTAAGCACATGATTGAGAACATAAACAGCAGTCCTCAAGGCGTCTCCCCACAAGAACTTTGGTAAGGTGGAGTGACTAAGCATGCACCTAACCATCTCCATAAGAGTACGATTTCGTCTCTCTGCAATATCATTTTGTTGAGGAGTGCCACGCCTCAATTCCACAATCCTTCAAGTATCTAGCAAAAGGGCCAAGGTTTCTTCCAGTTTCATCATACCGATTATAATACTCGCCACCTATATCAGATCTTACACATTTAATCTGCTTCCCAAGTTGCAATTTAATAACATTTTTCAGTGACTTAAAAGCATCCAAGGATTCAAATTTTTCATGCAACAATTCAATCTAACCATACCGAGAAAAATCATCAATAAAGCTGATGAAGTATCTATAGCCTCCCATGACAATAGGAGTAATGGGTCCACAGATGTCTGTGTGAATTATCTGTAATGGTTCCTCTTTCCTAGTTATTTTCTCATTTCTTACTTTAGTTATAAACTTCCCCTTTAGGCAATCAACACAAGTGTCAAAATCAGAGAAGTCCAAATCATGTAAAATAATTTCCTTAATCAACCTCTCCATTCTCTCCTTAGAGATATGTCCTAACCGTTTATGCCATAACATAGAAGATTTTTCAGCAACTCTCCTACGTTTCTTTCCAATAACAGCATTAACATCATCAAGTGGTCATTCAAAATGAGAAGAATTAGCAATTAACATAAACAATCCATCACGCATAATTGTAGAATCAACAACAGCAGAATCATAGTATAAAACAATTCCATTATTGATTATATGGAAAACGTATCCACAACTGTGTAAAACAGAAATTGAAATCAAATTCCTTCTCATAAAAGGCATATAAATAGTATCTTTCAAAAGTAAATCATGTCCACTACTCAACTTCAAGGAAACTACTCCTATGTGCTCAACATTAACATTAAATCCATCTCCTAGTTGCATCGTCAACTCCCCTTTATTTGGTTTCCGCTTGCTTTTGAACTCCTACAATGAGTTCGTTACATAAATAGTTGCCCTAGTGTCTAACCACCATGGATTAGGAGGAACATCAACTAGATTTGATTCAAAACAAACAAAGATTTGAGGTATACCTTTCTTCTTTGCCAACCAGTTCTTAAACTTCTCACAGTCACACTGCCTATACCCATATTCTTTACAAAAGTTGCAGCTTTCATTAAAAACAGGATTGTGCTTAACACCAGAAGTCTCACCAGGCCCAAAAGGTATTACATGTTTATCATTCCCCTTATTCTTAAGTTGAGGCTTACTTTGTTTGTTTCTGTAAAATTTCTTCTTGTCACCACTCTTGTGAGAAGTGTGGTGAATAATGTGGGACTTTCCTATCTTCATAGTATGCTCCTCTTGAATAAGAATGGAAATCAACTCATCAATGCTCCATTCATCTTTTTGGGCATGATAAGTGGTCCTGAGAACATCAAACTCAGATGGAAGAGATTCATACATCTGCCATATTAGATAATCATCTCCTAGCACAACTTTCATGCCTTCAACTTGTTATACCAGTTCATAAGCTTCATAACATGCGCACGAACACTACCCACACCATCATACTTGGTCTTAGACAATAAGGATAAGTAATTAGACTTTTCAATCTTATCAAACTTCTGAAATTTTTCACCAATAGCCTTGAGATGATTTTTGGCATTATCAGTTTATGTGATGCTCTCTTTAATGGTCTTCTCTATTGTGTACTTGATGGTCATCAAACAGACCTTGTTAGAATGAATCTACTTATCATATTTAGCTCTATCTGTAGTGGAAGACTCAGCAGTGGGTTGTGCAGACTCATCCTCAATGAGAGCAACGTCAACATTAGAAACTGTCAAAAAAAGGTTCAAGGATTCAAACCAGTCTTCATAATTGGTCCCATTCAGCTTAATCAAAGAATTCAAAGCTAAAAATTGATACAAAGCAGGGAGATTTAGCAAATGTATCAACAACTAGCAAAATTGGGCAAGCAACATAGCTAGGTTCTCATGCAATTGCAATCTTGCTTAAGGGTCTCGAATTACAACACAGATCACCCAGAACATTAAGCTATGCCCTAAAGCTAATATCAATAGGATATTGAAAACTTTAAATACATAATTCAATGAATTAAACAAAACATTAGAAACCACATTGATAAAGACAAACCGATAGAGTAAGTACATCATTAACATAGTATCTAATGTATGCCTAATAACAACATCACAACAGCAATTTGTAATAATTGGTCTCATAATAAGCGAGCTCACAATTACAGAAAATGAATGACAACAATCCAATAACATTCTCCAAGATTGTTCCCATAGGTTCAGTTAGCATCACAATTACAAAATTAACTATAGTAATCATATAATATAATATTATATGCATAAATTGCATCCAATATTAATTTTGGTGCATAACTACATAACACTGAGAGTACACAAGACCCCACAAGCCCAAATAATACTAGAAACAAGTACAAAAATTTGCAAGAAAAAATTCGAAGAGTACATCATATTTTTATTAATTTTAAAATTCAGGAAAAATAAAAATGAAATTTCTAGCATTAAAAAAATTCCAGAAAAAAATCATAAAATAAAATTAGGCAAAGGGAGCAAATTGAAAAAATTTGAGAAAAAACAGCGATCGAAGAAGGCAGCATTCACCCATACGCGCCACCGTCGCGCGTGGGAGAAGACTAGCCGAATCGGACTGCGTCTTCTCCACCCAAAAACCTGGTATTCAGGTCGACTGACCTGGTTCATGAACCAATTTGAAAAATCGTCATATCTTACTTAATTTTGATCCGTTTTCAACAAAATTGGTGTCATTAGATTTATAATTTAACGATCTATTAAAGCCCTCAATCAATTTGATGAAAAAAGGTACTGAAAAGGATCAGAAAAATTTAAACCAAATGTTAATGGCTTGCGTTTTTTTTTCGAGTTCTGAGTTTTAAACAACAGACAACAAAAAAATGCAACAACCTTACCACATGATTTGCTAATCCAAAACAAGCCAACAACAATAAATCAGATTTCAAAGAAAGCAATTAACAAAACCGAAACTCCAAATTCCATGAAAATAAACATCTCCAAAATTACTCAAAAATAGCAGTCACAATTAGGATTAATTGGCTCTGATACCAATTGAAAGAAAATTCAACACAAGATTTCAGATTAATTTTGTAATTAATCAACACAATTAATTAACTCTAAAATTGCAACATACTAGGTTCAATAATTGTATAAACAAATACATGGAAATTGTGGAACAATTGAATCCATTATTATTTTCTGTGAAGCGACGTGATATAGACGCTGAGGATTGACTACTGCTATTCCAAAACCTAATCAACAAAAATACATATAGTTTTCAATGGGGCGACTGTATTTAAGGTTGGCTAGCAGTAGGGCCTCTTGTGCACTGCAAAATATGGGCCAAGCCTATCCATCATAGCAAGCCCATGAACACAGGCCCCAATGACACGTTAAAAAGAGAATTAACAAGCGCAATTATCTTAGCATCAAATTACTCGAGGTTTGTACAAAATTAAGTTTATTATGCTAGTCCACAAAAATAATGACAAAATTCTATCATTCTCCCACTTGGACAACATAACTAATATCAATGAACAATAGAAACAAATCCCTAGATTAATATAACAATAAGTGGCCACAATAAGATGTCAAAGTAGAGTCAACAATCTCTAAATCATAAATCTAAAATGAGGTTACAAGTACCTCAACAGTATAGAAATCATATTTCAAAGAAAACAATTAACAAAACTGAAACTCCAAATGCCATGATAATAAACATCTCCAAAATTACCCAAAAATAATAGTCACAATTAGGGTTAATTGTCTCTGATACCAATCAATTAGGGTTAATTGTCTCTGATACCAATTGAACAAACATACCATAGGCTTTGACACTAAACCGAAGCAAATCAACAACAACGAAAAGAACGATTTCACAGAAATAATTAACAAAATTGAAGCCGAAAATTTCATAAAAATATTATATATCTCGAAAATACCCAAAGCATGTTGCAATCTTATGGTTAATTAATTGTATTGATTAATTAAGAAATTAATTTGAAATCTTGTGTTAAATTTCCTTCAAAGTGGAGATTGAATCACGTAGAACTAAGTGTGACTCAAAAAGAAGGAAGAGTGAGTGGGGATTCGATCCATCACAACACATTCACGTAGAACTTGAATAATCTGCCGACAAAACCATATGGGACACAAGAAAAATGGGCATTCCCAATTTTGGTGGATAAGAAAAAGAAGACATGTTTTGCATTACTTCATGGAAATTTCCTTTTCCTTTCATTTATTTAACTATTCTTTCGCTTTCAAATATCAAATTGCACGAATCACTCGCACCGGGGAAAAAGAAAAGTTGTTAGGTTAGTCTCACTTTCCAAATTAGAGTCAAGAAAAGATAAAAGGAAAAACGAGAATTTCTTCTTCCATTAAAATAAGTTTTGTAAGTTAATTTGCTTTACTTGCTAGAATAACTCTACTTTCGGAGATATTCTCATATTCTTACGTATCGTGAACTTTTATCTAATTGGAGATAAGTGCGGCTTCAATCTAGAGTTTGCTGATGAGAGTTTGAGCCTTGAATTTCCTTTCTCTTTACTGTGTTTAGTTCTTCACTTTTTCAAGTGACTAAAATTAAGTCCAATCTGCGTTTTCTTGCTCCAGAAATATTCCTCAATCATTTCTCTCCACCCAGAGGTCATTGATGGAAGGCCAGGAACTCTGGTGATTGAGTCATTTGTGGTTGATGTACCTGATGGAAATACCAAGGATGAGCATGCTACTTTGTTGAAGCTCTCATCAAGTGCAATCTAAAATCACTAGCTGATGTTTCGGAACGGCATGCAGTACAGGATAGGACCGAGCCAATTGATCGTCTTTAGAAAGGTGAGAAGAAGGGCAGGCCTGCTGCGTGACGGAATACAATAGTTTGCTAAGGATGAGGCTTCTAGGTCTTCCACACGTTGGAGAATCTAGAGACGGACTGGCAATCCTACTACTTAATTTCGACACACACGCTCATTTCTCTTCCATTGTTACGTTCCTCTACTCCCTTTTGCATCATATATATACTTCCATTTTCATAGTAGCTAAAGAACCAAACCGGCCTCATAAGGAGCTCCTGTGCATTACTGAAATATGAAAGAAGAAAGGAACCGGATTGTCTTTCTCTTTTGTTCTTTATAGAAAGCTAATAAAATGCTAATGTAAAATTCACCATACTGATCTTATTAAAGTGATTTGACATTTTCAATGCCTAATTTCTAATTAGATCTAAATACTTTGAACTTTTTAAAACCTAAATTAATATTTTATTTAATACATATAACGAAATTATACAAAGTCATCATGATAAATCTTGTGAAATAGAAGTGGTTATCCTTTTATGAGTTATTATGACATCTCATACATCAAATGTATAAGATCAAATACTTTGTTGCCATAATCCTCCTTTCCGCTAAATATCACATATGTTAAATTTAATTATGTCTTTGTCCGATAGGTACAAACTATTTATAAAGCTTGGATCAACCTCTTTTAATCATTAATCTATTTCTTATCATGCCCTCTCAAAGTACTATACTTTCTCAACTTTACTTTATGTAACATAATTAATATTTACATCTATCTTACATGTTGCTATTAAGGTTTATAACATTAGTCAATTCTACAACTTCTCTTAAACTTCATCCCCAAAATCCTCAAACATAATTAATAGAAGGATTACATAATAGACATACAACTTTTCTTTCTATCTTTAAAAATTCTTCTTAAAACTAACCTATATCCAATAGAATTAATTGATTTATACTTAGTATCAGTTATAATAAACAATAATCAATATAATGAAAGCAAGTAATTTCAATATAATGAAAGCAAGTAATTGGTTAAATTTCATAATATCCAAATAAGATTAGAATTTTAATTGTACATTTAGTTACTTTTACTATTTATTTAAAATAATAGCCCTCATTATTATTCTGAAAAGATTACTTTAATCTTTGTAGTAGGTTATAATGTCATGATTATAAATTTGCTCATACAAGCCAACTGTACCTATATTAGATAGATAATATCTTTAGTAATCTCATCTCATATGATTTCTAGACTTGTTAAGTGATAACTGCTTATCAAAATATATCTTATATGTTATTCATAACCCTTCTTCTAAATTCATATGATCATAATATGAGTTTACTCATCCAAATAATACAAATTTAGTTAAGTAGGGTTCATTGTTATAAGATTAAACATATTCAGATTAAAGCAGCCTTGAGTCTGACTAACAAGCCTAATAATAAATAGAATTTAAGTTCATTCTTATAATAATAAAAGGTAACAATCATGTTCTAAATATGTTAATATTTATTAGGATATTTAATTTAAAAATGGTCTTACTTATCACACAAACTATATATAAAACATATCAAACTTGCTATTTAAATACAAATATAAAACATATATATGTATAAAGCATCAATCCTTATTTAATTTCAATTATTGATATAATATTCATAATTTAAAATAATATTCTCAAATATTTGTAAAAATTAAATTATATCAATGATTCCTAAGTAAAACTAATTTCTAATCTAAATGAAAACTTAATTTTTATTTGAAAATAATTATTAGATTCAATTGAAAACTATTGCCAACTCTTATGACTCATCTTTAAAAAATAAGTACAAATAATTTCAATAAACTACTTCCCTTATTGTAATAGTATGTATCCACCTATTGACGAACCACCAAAGATGAATTCAACTGGGATCTCATTAATCAATTTAATCTATAATGCTTGGACGGAGTTTACCAACAATGTTTAAAGATTACCCCCGAATCATTGATCAAATTCAATTATAGAGAACTAAACATTTTGATGATGTTAGCCTATCGTACACCCATAACTATTGATTCCTTCCAACTAATCAAACAAATAGAGGCAAATTTTGTCAAATATTTCTGGAGTATTCAACATATTATCAGATGACTGGAAGCAATCCCTTTGTCAGCAACTCTAGCAATATCCATCTCATCAATGTACCAATTGTCCTTCCACCTCAAAAGACAAAGATGACAGCTCTTCAGTGGACGTGATTATTGAAGAATGATGTAAACTCCAAATAATGTAAACAACGATGTAAGCTCCAAATAATGTAAACATGCCATCTGTCTGCCAACTATCTAGATTCCTCTACCTTTCACTTTTTTGCTTTTTTCTTTTTAGAACTTTGGACAATATCAGATGTCCTGAGCCTATATAGTGTAAGAACTAAGCATTGCACAGGTGTGAAAAAATAAAACCCTTAAGTTTTAATATTTATGTTCCATTCTCAAAATTTCTCGTCGTCGCCTAAAAATTGGCATTACAGAGAAGAGAAACAGCAACAAGGTATGATTACTTATGTGTTTATCTTTTCATCAATTATTATCTATGTTTCTACATTAATTAGTTATTAGTAAAGGATGAGATTAAGAAACTTATGGAAAAAATGGAATTCGATTCTTACTCACTATGATAGGAAAAAGGTTGTTTTATGAATCTTATGAACTTGTGGCAAGTGCTGCCAAATCATTTGCTACAAGTACATGTGATGTTATATTGGTGGTTGGTGATAGGTTTAATTGGTTGTTGCATTTTGGAGAGCCACCTAATGGGTTTAAGGATTTCATAAGGATTTCAATTTTATATTGGTAAAAGTTTGTAAGGATGAGATTAATTTGAGGAAACTTCATCTGGGATTGGTAGAGGATGCTAAGAAAGTGATAGATTTATAAATAAGGAGATTAAAGAGGATCCATTTTATATAGGGAAGTCTAATCCTTAGGTTGAGGCAAGTTCAAAGAAAGTTAAAGAGAGTGTGTCTAGGATGGAGGTTGATACAAGAGCATTGGGCCTTATTGAATATAGTTATCCAAATTAATTGTTATATGTAATGAGCTAGATATACTTTATTTTGGGTTTTAATCAACTAATTTATTTATGATTTTATTAGTTATTTTTTAATTCTAGTCAGCATTCAACTAAGTTTTCCAAATTAGAGTAGGATTAAGTTTTTTTTTTAATTCTAATAGGCGTGTGGTTGTTTTCCTAATTAGAGTAGTATTAAGCTTTATTATTTCTAAGTCCATATAAAGGCATTAGGGCGTGTAATTTTTATGAGATTTTCATTCATCTCAAAGAAATTTAGTGTTTCCTCCTCAAATATTAATTTTTAACAATGTTCCTTTAAATAATTAAGTGGGCTAATCCTTGAACTTGTGGTTCTCCTTTATATTTCAAATATTGGTTCTTTATTTTTTAATTTCTTTATCTTCTATTGTGCTCTGATTATCCAAAGAAAAGAACTAAAATAAATGTAGCATCCCGTTACCGATGCGATGAGCATAGTGTTATGAGTGTAGAGTTGTTAGTGCTTAAATTATGATCGAGT
>JANVCQ010000003.1:29056230-29072923 GCA_025531925.1 Erythroxylum plowmanianum
TATTATTATTATTTATTTTTATTATTAATGTTATTATATGAAATTAATTATCTTATTATTATTATTATTAATTATTAATTTTATTATATGAAATTAACTATCTTATTATTATTATTATTATTATTATTATTATTATTATTATAAATTTTGTAATAATAATAATAATAAATATGATATGAAAATATGATATGAAAAAATTGTATTATATTATCTTTCATTCTCATTAATGCAACAAACCAAACAATATTATTGGTATTAATACAGAAACCCAAGTTACAAACCAAACATCATTTTTTATTTTTCATACCCATTCCCATTCTCTTCTACTATTATACCCATATCCATACCCAACCCCGTGCTCAAATCAAACGCCCCCTAAGTTAAATAGCAGGGTTTATGCGGTTGACTCTCCGCCAATTTTTCATTTTACTCTTCTCCAGTAGCATTTGGTAGGAGAGAGTGAAATTGATGCAATGAATCAATTTAGATGAAAGAATCCATGTTGATCTTAGTTAAGAACGTAATCAAATCAAATTAAGGGATAGATAATACTAAAATCGATTGAAAAATTGCAAGTTGCTTGACTTGGAAGGCAAATGGAGATAAATCCAAATTGACTAATTGGGGTGTGCCAGAATAACCTGTCTCCGCACGCTGTCCTTTGCGCTTGTTGCAACATGCCAAGTAAACTTTTATTAATTGTCTTCTCCTAAACATTTCGTTTAATTATTTCATATTTAACTTAAAATAAAGGAATGAAGCATCAGTTCCTACTAGTCAAATTTAAAAACAATGTGCACCCAAATACATTGTTAGACATGGAAGTCCACTAGTCAAAGAGTAGTACTACAATAATTCTCCATGACAATGATTTTTTAAATAAAAAAATTGAACATGCTTCCTCCTCTTTTAACCATTCTTTTTTGCACCATTCCATTTCGCTTTTGTTAATTTTGATTTCTATTTAAAAATAAAAATTATTTATTTATTAATGTTTTCAAAGTTATTACTGATAATAAATTTGTAAAAATAATATCTATTTTAATTATTAAAACCATTATTATTATTATTTATAATTAAATATTTAATACTTTAGGACAAATAACTCTTTTAGAATTTTGAAGTAGATATTTTCTAGTTATTTTAATTTTAAATACAAGTTATTTATAAAATAATTAAATTATATTACTCAATATTCTTATTAATAATTAGTGTTAAATAATTAAATAGTCCATATTTGGTTAATAACAACAACTAAACGAAAATTTCTTATTAAATTTAAAAACAAAAAAGGGAAAATTACAAATCTTAATAGAAACAAGCATGCTCTTATCTCTAGTCATTTACTTCGCATCCAAGTTGAAATCTGCCAACCCCACAAACTATCCTATCGCTTGTATAATTAACAAAATATGGGTAAGACAGGAAAAGCCAAGATCGTCTGCTTCTTCAACATAAAACCCACTTCCTAGGTTTACCTGTGCCTTTTTCTTTTTCATTTTTAAAATCCTAGAAGCAGCAAGCACGCGTATTAGGAGATCATATTCACAGCGCAGAAGAGCATGAGTTTGTGGATCCAACAATGAACCCATTAGGCCTCACTAACACCCATGTTTTGTCAAAATTGGTGGGCTCTTCAATCTCCATTTGATTTTTTTAAAGAATATTTTTATCCAATTGCGTGATATTAATATGCAAATCTATACTTAGCCTTTTAGTTACTGATACCCACTAAAGAAGGATAAATGGGACCAAACAAGTTGAAGATATTTCAATTAGAATTCTATAGTAATCATTTTTTATATATATACTTATGTTTCTGAACGCACTTGACTTCTTAGTTCTGATTAGGACTGTATATTATTCTAATCCATTTTTAAAAACCATCCACTTGCATCAACCTAGAATTGAATAGGCACCCAAGGCTGACATTCGCACCAATAATTCAAGATAAGATCTTTGCCAAACTTGTAGACTATGCATTTGATCATTAGTTTTCTACCACATTATCAAACAAACATATTCCAACTTTATGCCTATTTAATGTGCACTAATCTGGTTTGTTAACCTTCCAGAAGCTTAGCAATCAAATGCTGTAAGTACCTGTACCCCATACGCAACTACGACAACCTTTTTGATTGCTCTAGTTGTCAAAGCACAAAAAGCAAGACCAATATCAAAGGTTTCTCCAATAAACAATCTTAATTAGATAAGATTAGTCATCACTTCAATAGTTATGGTTTAATTAATTTCATTTGCACTAGTTGTATTAAATTATACAGCAATCGGACCTTGTAGTTAAATAGCGAAAAGGGTTTAAATCTTAGTTAAAAAAGCGTTTCATAACCTATGGCAAACATAATATCTTGAAAACATATGTTACTTTCCAAAGGCTAGAGCAAATAGTCGAGCAATAGCCATGGAAATTGGAAGGAAAACATCTGGCATCCAGAACTATTCTTTTACCAGGTTAGGTTCGAACACTATTTGCATGGGTATTTATTGATCTCCATAACTTGTGAGATTAATACCAACGTACGGACTTGGAAGGCACCAAGTGCATTGCTTATTCTTGAGTGAGCTCTTGTGTCTGGTTAATGGAAGATGATCATTCTGAGATAAGATAGTGATGCTTCCTTCCAATTAAAATGATGTAAAGATGGCCTTCGCCTCCACTACGTATCAAATCTAGTGGAGCTTTTATTATGCTTTCGGATATGATCAAAAAGAAAGAAAAAAAAACTGTAAAGATGACTATTGATTTAGCCTACATGGTGAAGAGGATCTTGGGTGCTATTTGAGCATGAAACAGGAATTATTTGAATCAGCTAAGATGTTGCATGAAATCTCCATCACTGAAAGGAGACATTTGATTTTTTATCTGGAAATATGATTCTAATTTCTATGACAGAAACATATATAATCTATAAACTTGTATTGCAGATATAGTGTTATCAAGTTATCAGCTTTACTCTGTCATAGGCCTGTATTTCAGAGTACAAATCGCTATGAGATATATAGCTTCATCAAAGGATGACACTAATCGAAGCATCAAACACACAATATAAACAACAAAACATTAACCTCGCAAGTAACAAAGAAACCATTTTCTTTTTTCATGTCAGCGAGTTCCCTGGCTTTCGTTGAATGTTCACCTCATTTACGAACAATAATGTCCTTTTCTTTTATCGCCCTTTCGGGTTGACAATCTGAGAGAAGATGTCGTTGGAGTCATCAGTTGTCATATTCATCTCATGATCATTTCCAGGGCGGACAGATGCCATACTGTGGTTTCTTAGACTCTCATCAGAAGTTTCACTTCCCCCTCCTATTGAACTGTGTTTAGATCCATCAGGGTTATCCTGAACTTGGAGAGCAAACTCTAGATTCCATAACACATCTCCCATTGAGGGACGTTCATAGCCGGCATCAGCCAAGCATTTCTCAGCGCAGTCTGCGAACTTTTTCAGGCATTCAGGTGCGATTTGTCCCTTAATATGAGGATCAACGATGTCGCCAAGAACTCCCTTTCGTTTACAGTGAAGGGCCCAATCTGCAAGACTAACTTGTTCCTTTGTAAGACTAGGGTTTAGAGCAGGCCTTGCACACAATGCCTCGAAAAGAACTACCCCAAATGAATAGACATCAGACTTTTCGGTCAGTTGTTGCCTCCTGAAGTATTCAGGATCCAAGTAGCCAAAACTACCCTTGACCACAGTGCTAACATGTCCCTTTTCCATGTTGGGACCAGTTTTTGAGAGACCAAAATCTGAAACCTTGGCAACCCAATTCTCATCCAAGAGAATGTTTGTAGTCTTAACATCTCTGTGAATGATTGTGTACTTGGCCCCAGTGTGCAGGTAGTGGAGTCCTCTGGCAGCTCCAATGCAAATCTCCAACCTTTGTTTCCATGATAGCTTAGCTTTCTTACTATTATACAGATGCTCCCTCATTGTCCCAAGCGCCATGTAATCATAAACCAAGCACATCTCCTCATCTTCCTCGCAGAATCCAATCAATGAAACCAGATGCTTGTGTCTCAACTTAGAAAGCATCTCAATTTCAGTCTGGAACTCGTTAACTCCTTGTTCTGATTGTGGATTGGACCTTTTTATGGCAACCTTGGTCGTATTATCTATAACACCTCTGTACACCTTGCCAAATCCTCCAATACCGATGACATTGGACTCATCAAAATTCTTAGTTGCTTTTCTAATCTCTGGCAGCGTGAAGTGGCGACAAAGACCCTGAGCCAGTGAGGAAAGGTGGCCGCTATTACTCTTTCCAGAGATTGTTGATTTGCTTGTTGAAGTGTGGGAGTTCCCGTAAATTGGTAGCCAGCTAGATGTATGTGAATCAGGACCAGGGAGTCTCTTCTTCTTTTGGTAAACAGCAACACAGATTGCAGCCACCACACAAATGCCAGCAGCCCCTCCAGCTGCTCCTCCAATTACAATTTTGTTATTTGACTTGAATTCCTTTCGGCTAGACTCTGCCACAGCCTTGGCAAGCATTGCTGAGAGCTCAGGATTGGGTCCTGCCAGGTTCTTTTTTCCATCACTCATCTTAAATATCTCTATTCCATTGACCGATGCATCGTAGTATTCTGGTTTTGATAGGGTTGATGGATGCAATTCTATTCGAATATCTTCATCTCCTGGCCTATCATTGACAAAAACGGCAAAGTCCTTGTAAGTTGGTACTCCTATCCCTCCTGTCCAGCCAATTATATCAGCTGGAGTAGGATCAGCTTCGGCACTCGCATTGTTGATGTAGATATTAAAAACTTTCTGGTTAAGTTTCGTCATCTGGAACTCGCAGAAATGTAACCTTACAAAATATGTGAAATTGGCATCAACCTGAAACAGCCATGTCAGGTTGAATTGTAGGTTCAAGTCTTTGGAAGGCCCCATGCCTCTTGCAGTTGCATAAACATCAGATGGTGCTGTGTAATCTGGCAATTTTCCATACTGTATTGTAACATTTTCACTCTGCAAGTCAACTCCAGTTGCTGCACCATACAAATAAGGCATGTCATTGTACCAAGTCCTTGTAAGCCCACCAGAGTCTTTGTTTGGAGGAATATACTGCCCGGCAACATTGATTCTGTACATGGTCTGCAAATTTGAGTTTGTTGCATCAAAAGTTTGGTCAGAAAACCCCACCATAGTCCCTGTGCCGAAGATGTCTGGTATCGGAATCAACTCAATTGCATTTACAAATGCAAATGCATCAGGCTTATTTTCTGGCTTAAAGGTCACTTCGAGAACCTGAGTTTCCAAAGGAGCCAAAGAATACTCTTTAACTAGATAGGCCTGCGTGAGTGCCTGAGCAGTAATGGCAGCACTGAAATTGTTGAGAAGCGTAATCCCAGCGGCCACAACCGAGAAATAGGAGTTGGAAATGTTGAGGTTTAAATAATCAGCTGGATAAAAGGAGAGCCTCAGCAAAAGACGCTTCTTGGGCTCAATTGGGAGCTTATAGGTTGCCTCAGCAGTGAAAATTCTTGCATTCATGTAGGGGACTGCCGAGAGAATTGAAGGGTCTTGGTACCGTGCTCTCGCTTGCGGATGATTTCCAGCGACGTACTTGGCATCTGGTTCCCAGTTTCGACCATCACTGTCCGTGCCACCATTTTCAGACCCACAACTCAAAGACAAAACTTTGGGGTCTGAACCTGATACGTAGAGGGCATTTAAAAGAACAGAGAAACATGCAAAACACAACAAAATGTCTGTTTTCGCATCCATGGCTAAAGGTGAAAGGGCAAGGAGCTTCTTCACCTCGGCGTACAGGAAAAGGGAAGGAAAGGCAGATTAAACAAAAAGCTTTCCTGTACGCCGGAATCTACAAAATGCTGATGCTGGTTTCTCCTTATTGTATATCTGTGGGGAGTTTTGTAGCCTACTCAAGCTCAAACCATTCTTTGATTAAGCATAGGCGCTCATGCCTGGATTAGATGGAAAAGAGACCAGGCAAGTAGAGATGGTAAATCTGTGTATTTTCTTTTATGGTACTAGCTTTTTTTTCCCCCACTTTCTTTTCACTTATCTTTTTCTTTTGTTGAAATTGGCAGGCAGTTGGAAATTGATGAAGGAGAGAAATAATCGTGCATTACTGTCTTTGGTTGGTTCTTGAATTCCTATTGAAAGCTACTAAATTAGGCTATATTTAGCACAGGTTTCCTGTAACTTCTCCGGATTGTTTCATGAAGGCAATTGTTACAGCCTGTTAAACTAAACGGAACGAAAATCGGGAGAAACTCATGTGCTATTTTTAGACAATTCATAGACTCAACTATGACTTGCACAAACATTCTTACCATGTTAACGAATAAATTATCTGAAGAACCATAGCATGTGTGTTATGCCCATATCAACCTACAGTTGAGGCTAATCACCACCTTCATATTTCAATAACAAGAGCAAAATTCCACTTGGAGATGCAAGAATCCTGGGGTTGGGGTTTAGGAAAGAATTTTATGCAAAGAAGCAAAATCTGATATTGTGATAATAAACATATGTGAAGCCAAAGTCATGATATTGGAGGTTGCAGAAACAAAAACATGTCTTATCTTGCCTCAAGATTGTGATGGCGATCAAGACGTTGCTATATGTTCTTCAAGACATTGAAACGTAATGCTACACAGTCTACTCACTTTGTTTAGAAAGAACTAAACAACCCAGCAAAATAAAAATAAGTCAGCCTACTGAATGTACTACACTACTACCATTAAAACAGAAAAATAACTATGTCTTAACATTATTTATTCACATTACAAGAAAATTGTAAAATACCATCGGAAAAACTTCTTGGCAAAAAAATACCTATTAAATTTATCGACGAAATAAATTCCATCGGTAATATACCAATCTGTAGGTAAATTCAACAATGTCAACTTGTTATTTTAATTCGAAGGAAAACGACGTCGTTTGTTCAACCACAAACAATGTCGTTTCCTTATTCGTATCACGTTTAGATACAGTATGGATAAGATTGATCTTGAGGGTATATATCAAAGAATATTTCATAGGAGACAAAAGATTTTTAGTATAAGGAGTTTGAGGTACAAAAAATATATTCTTTAATATTTTTTATTTTATCTAATTTTATACATTAATTTGATTGAGATTGTAGTTTATAAGTACTTATAATATGTTTTTCTTTTTTTTAAAGAAAGAGTTTTTTTTTGGATTCAAAATTTGATACTATAATTTATAATGTATGAGAGAGGTTAGCTCGTACATGTTATAGAGACTTTCTTAGTTTGATATACAAGAATGATATACGACCCCCTTATATATCTAAAGAAATATAGACTTGTTGCAGCAATATTGGGCATCATCCAAGGCAATGTTCACTTGAGAGTGCAATTCTATAAATAGACGTGGAGAACCCGAGGGAGAGAGTCTACCTATATACACTGGAGTATCTATGATCTACCAAGAGCATGTAGAGAAACTTGTAAGTATCGAAAATTTACACTTATATTCTGATTTTTGTACTTTACTGTATGAAATTTAGAATGAAAATATATATGTATTATGAAGAATAATAGTATTATAAATGTCTGGTACTATTAATGATTGTGTTATTGAGTAAATTTTTTTGTTTAACAGGAGGTAAATATCATAAAAATAGAAGAAAATTTCTTGAAATTTTTGTAAATTGTTGTTCAATTATAACAATTTATTCTGACGAAAGAAAAATCTACGGGCAAAAAGCCTACACTATGCCAGCTCGTTTAGCACAGTACTCATACTAAGAAGCATGGTTGTGTGACCTTTGTTAACACCTTATGTAGATAACTTCATGTATATAAAATCTATACTTTAATATTAATTCTTAAAAATTATCACTTATTAACATAAACAATTATAATGATAGGACCAGATACAAGAAAACATTGAACAACAATCTCAGAACTCTGAAACTGTTGATGAGAGTCAGACATATCTTGATGTAGTGGGTAGTAGAGACCGTCATGGAAAGATTTTTAGCTTAGGTTCATTTGCAAACATATGTTATTCACAATCCTCCACATCAATTATAACTGGATCTAGTAAATGGTCCGTATCAAATGAGAGAGTCGTTCAGCTTGAGAACACAGTAGAGAGGCTGATGAAGTGCATAACCCAGCTCCGTAATGAGGTGGATGAGTTGAAGGGGAGGGACGACATAGCCTCATTGCAGCAGTCAGAGCATCTGCCTTCACCAATTGCATAACTTAGATGAATGGATAATTGAATGTATTTTATGTTTTGTTACTCTTAAGTTTTTGTATAAATTCTTATTTTACAGTTATTTTTCAAGAGTCTTATTGGTGTACATTATAATTTTTATTATATTACCAATGAGGATAATTTTTACTTTAATTATAATATTAATCAATTTTATATTATTTAAGAAATTACATATACAAAAAATTAAATAATTATCGAGAGAAAACTTAGGTAAGAAGAGAGAAATGATGGTTGAAATTTATCATAGTTAAAATTTTTAAATTAGCAACAAAATATTTTAATTCCGTAGGTAATTTATTGATACAATGAGAATATTTTGTCGGTACAAATTTAGCGGCGTAAAATCTTTTTCGTAGGTAAAATTTTGCGATGGATATTGTAATTCTGTCGATAAATTACCTACAAAATTTTGTACATACCGACAATACAAAATTTAGTCGCTAAAATTACCGATGGAATTATAATATTTCTAAATTTAGAATAAAGTTACCAACAACTTACTGACGGAATTTCAATATTTTGTTGCTAAATTTATTGACAAAATTATAATATTTTGTCACGAAATTTGCGACGGATTCATAATATCCGTTGCTAAAATTTACGGCCTTTTTTTTACGACTCTTTCTATCAATAATTTCCGTCGTTAAAACTTTTTCTTTTTTTTGTATAGTGTCAGATTTTTGAGTGTAGAAATGTAGTTGATCTATTTTCAACTTCATAGTCTAGTAACAGGCCTTATTCATAGAACTTCAAATTTTGATGCAACTCTTAAACCTTTTCTTTCTTGTGTTTTATGCAAATGATTAAACATCAAATTGGATATTGCAATTACGAAGAAGATCATAAGAAGCATGCAAATTAGGCATATACGTGCTCATATTTTTATTTTTTTACATAATATATATAGTAGCGGTATTCTTTAACCCAAAAAAAGAACTGTCAGAATTTGACAGAAATAAACAATAAAAAGCACACCCCCAAGTCCTAACCAAAATTGGCCAAACTTTGCTCCAAATTTAACATAGGACGTTACAAATGAACGGCACCACGCATCAATCCCCCCAACGGCCAGCTGCACTCCCACCTGCCCCGCCATTAAAGCACCCTTCCTTTCACATCCTCCTTTAGCTGGTTGTTCCGGTGTCGTAAATTTCCCATTTTCTTCACCGGAACATACATAACCTTATATATTACACATACAAATCCCTAAGGGGTAACATCTAATTCACCATCCCTGTTGCACACGCGCCTCCACTAGCCGTCCAACGCTCTTCTAAGTTGCTGGCGGCCAACAGCTGCTGTTCGCTGTTCGCCGCTCGCAGCCACCTTCGTTGTGACCCTTTTGAGCTTTTTGTTTGTCAGTCTCGTTATACATAGTATGATGACAGACAAGGACCCTAAGACACGGGATGTGACGTTGTCCTCGCCGTTGTCATTATCATTGTCCTCATCGTCATCATCGCCATCAATGCCCGACTCAGATTCAGAGGAGTTGGAGAGGATGCCATTGGCGCCACCAAAGTGGATGAGCAAGAAACGGAGGCTGTCAAAACAGTTGTCAATGGTGGAGACGCCGCGAGATATTGCGTGGGAAAGGAGGCGTCGTCAGTTCCTCCGGCAAGTGAAGAAGAAGGATGGAGTTGTGGATTCCGATGACTTGACGGACGATGACTTGCATGAGCTCAAAGGGTGCATAGAACTCGGGTTTGGGTTCAATGAAGAAGAAGGTCAGCAACTTTGCAACACGTTACCTGCTCTGGACTTGTATTTTGCTGTGAACCGCCAGCTTTCACCAAGCCCCGTGTCGACGCCACCGAGCCGAAGATCAACCTCATCGTTGGGTGGACGGTCGTCATCATTTGGTAGCCCTAAGAGTGAATCAGATTGGAAAATATGCAGCCCAGGTAATAATAATAGGAGAACATGCATGTCTTTAACGCTTTCCTTCTTCAACTCAATATTTGCGCTTCACACAATTACCTTTCCATTGTTTCATTTTCGCGTACATGTATGAGATTGATCAAACTATTTGAGAACCATTAAATGAAGAAAGTGTAGGCAAAATAAGGTATGCTTAATAATTTCCATACTCAAGACATGGAACAATGTAGGATACCACTGCATGTTTTTGTACTAAAATTGTTGTCTTTTGTACTAAACAGTGACATAAATATAAGTTGAAAAGAGTTTTGAACGTAGATTGTAGATGTCGTCAGAGAGAAGGCGTATGTCTACAATAAACCAGATGAAATACTCAAGACTCAAACAAAAAATTTAGTTAAAAACGTCAAACTTAAAAGCCATTCTAAGTAGGATAGATTACATGAAGGGCTGGCGGAATTTATGTTGTTTGTTGGGAAATTTCAGGGGATAATCCTGAGCAGGTGAAGACCAAGTTGAGGCATTGGGCTCAAGCGGTGGCTTGTTCAGTTATGCAGTCTTATTGACAAAAAGTGTTGTGTAGAGAAAAGAGAGAGCGGGAGACAGATATGCCGTAGAAGGACAGAAAATAGAATGACAGAAACAAGCGTACTGGTTGGCTTACAAAGCTTTGTTGAAGAATTACTTCTTCAGGGTTGCTTCAATTGGAGAGAAATGGAGCCAACAATAAAAAGAACTGGGTTCTGCGATTCAGGAGAGGCGCTTTTCAAATTTCTTCCAAGGCCATGGTCAGCAGCAGAGGAGTGTAGTTAATATGGTGTTTTCTTTTTTCATTTGTCAAAACTTTTGGTAATTTAGAGGGTTATATATGCATACATCATCACAAATATATTAACACACGAACCATCTCCTTCTTCTTCTTGTTTTTCTTTCAAGCTCGTTAATGTCAATGCTAATTTGTTGCGTCAGAACATATGCATATGTAACAAATTAATATCCTTTTCTCTTCTTGTTCCGTTGGAATTGAAGGGCACTGGTTGACTTTGTACGTGGCATCTTTTATTTTTCTTCTGCAAGTGCACATTAATATTACATTCAAGGTAATTATACCAGAGCATCTTGTTCTTTACCCCTTGTATCTAAAACAACAATTTTACTTCAAGTTTAACATAGTTATTACATATACCTAAAACAACAATTCATGTGGATTATTTTTATGAATTACATTAACTTAATTACAAATATTTTTTGAAATCACATTAAAAGATATAAATTATACACTTCTAACATAAATTAAAATTTTACCATCACATCATCGAAAGTCGAATTTGAAATTAAATTTAATATTATCTCTTTAAAATATAAAATTTAATATAAGTATTAATATTGGGCTCCTTTAGATAATATTAAAATAGTTACCCTTTATTTGTATGTAATTCGTATTAAAATAACAACTAATATCCTAATATGAAGTTAGTATCAATCATATTCTTTAAGTAAAATTTTCTTATTAAAGCTGTTCAATTTTCCCCTTATCTTTTAACCTAGTTCTTTTTATATCAGAATAAACACATGAATAGCTATATGATAAGTCAAATATGAATGCAATCCCGAAATATTAGAAATATTACAACATTCATAAATTAATAATTCCAAATATAAAACATGTAAATATTAAATCACAGAACAAATATATCATTCAAATAAGTGATATTTTAAAACGTCTTCTATTAGATATCATAGTATCATTATTTTATAACTACACGAATATTTTAAGTTACAAATTCTTAAGATAATTTCTTGTTTTAAAACAAAAATATGTAATCTTGGTAAATTATACGGCTTTTAAAGAGATTAACTTAAATTAAAAACACAATTCTAATCCATGATAACAAAGTATATTATTAATAACTCAATTATAATAGAATCAACTAAGAGACGAGGTTTAATGGAAGAACAAAGAGAGCAAAAAGGAGCTAATTAAATCAATTGAGGAATCAAATAATGACTAAATTGAGCAAATATGTTTTAAGAGGATACAATTGAAGATGAGAAGAATCATCCACTCCATTTATAATTTAACTAATATAAATTTCTTTTAATTTCTCTTTCTAATTGTTAAGGGCTTGATCATTTATATTTAGGACATTTTGCACTTTCCAATAATCAATAGAAAGTTAGAAATGTTTTAAAGAAAATCATTAAATTACTTTTGGGAAAGACTTTTCAATTTATTTAAGTCAAGCTTTATCAAAGGGTTTGGGTTTTGATCTTTGAAAACTTAAAGAGAATTATGAAATTGTGCTTTCTAGTTGTTAGGTTGAACAGATAGACTGACTAATAGATGTTTCATATGTTTGTTTGTTTATAATTAACTGTTAACCTAATATGGGCATAGGTTGACCAATCCCATACGGGTTTGAGAAGCAAAATGTTTAAGATCTTTGTTTTGCCTCTTCAGCATGATAAAATTACCTAGAGCTTCGAATATGGAGATTAGAAGCAACCACGACTTGGAGATTAGTCATTTTCAAAAGTGTAGATATACTATTACAAAATAAAGAACCAGGAGTCATTCTCAAAGGTTTACATATATGTATGCTAAATGCATGTGCACTGTTATATCATTTGAGAAGAAGGCCTGTGAATAAGGAAAAGCAGTTGTTGCAGGCCAGAGAACGACGGGACAGGTACATCCTGAGTGCAACGGTTGACAGGTTTTTACCACCATAGGAAGCAGATGAGTTTTACAAACATACGAATGTATCGTTTTGCAGTATAAAAACACTGTGATCTGACTTCGTCACTGAAAATACAGGATTGGCAACGCCAATGCGGAATTCACGTTATTTGTAATGTTGTTGCTTAACTATTACAGCGATGGCTTGATCAAGAGAAGGAAAAATCAAACTTTCTACAGCTTGCTTCCCATGAACATACTAAATTAGACATTAGGGTGATATAACGTATTTTCAGTTGCATAAGGATATTTAGCAACCACTAGTTATCAAGTTCAACAAACAAAACCATAATAATGTCTATTTAAGGTTGGAACAGACATATATATTCAACGAAATAAGAACTAAAAGGTCACAAGATGACCCAGAATTTTTTTTACCCAAAGAACCAACATTTTGTTAGGCTCAATTAACCTTTTCCAATTCCTCAAGAAATGCCTATAATAATGGAACTTTACAGTTTTCCATCATCTCACTTTGTTTGGCTTCTGTTTTTACAGTTGAAGCAAATCAGATGATTGATGTCTATTTTTGAATTAGGATAAGAAGCACCAGAAACTTCCTTAATTTAAATAAGCTTCCTGTTCTCATTACCAGCTAGCTCAAAGATTTGCATACAATTCCTTCCGTCAAATTTGATAAGTTCTTTGATTCATCAATGGAAATGAATAAAGGAAAAAATGTAACTGTGTGCTTGCCTATACCTCCCAAGGTTGAATCAGATGGTTACTTTCATAAGCCCCAAAACATGCTGGAGGCATCCTTGTCACTTCTTCAATTGCAAATGATTCTCATTTTGTTCACTGGTCAGGCAGTTCATTTCTTCCTCAAACATCTGGGAATCTCCTTATTTGTGGCACAAATTTTGGTACGTACGTTCCATGGCTTTTGTTTCGTTGTGTTTCAAATGCGTTAGAAACCGTGCTAATTGGCTGACCTCTTTGATCATGTTATTTCAAAATAGACGGGACTTATTCTAGGTCCTACTTTCCTTGGACGGACTCAAACAATGAGAAATGTAGTATTTTCTCATGAGAGTCAAGACGTGCTCGGAACAGCTGCCGGACTTGGTTGCTCATTGTTCATGTTTCTTATTGGGGTGAAGATGGACCCTACGTTGCTTTTCAGGACAGGGAAAAAGGTTGTGATCATCGGTGTCACGACTGTTCTCACGCCTTTAGTATTTGGTTTGGGCTATCAATGGGCCTTCATAGGTACAGATCAAGGAATTATATTGACGATTCTCCAATGTCTCTCCAGCTTCCCTGTCATTTCCTACCTCGTGAGTGACTTGAAACTGACAAATTCAGAACTTGGTCGAACAGGATTATCTTCTGCATTGGCTGGTGACATTTTAAGTGTATTCCTTGTGGTTTTCTTGCCCCTAATTAGTGATAATTCTGCAAAAAAGATAACAAAAGATGGACCAGCAGTTCTTGTCTTTATTTTGGTCACCCTTTTCATAATCCGACCCATTTTGGTTTGGATGGTCGAAAGGACTCGCGAAGGGAGACGAGTCAACTCTTCCACCATTCACCTTCTAGTGGTATTTCCATTACTTGCAGAGATATATTTTAATTTATTCCATCAAGTTCAATATCTTGGCCCTTTTATCGCGGGATTAGCTGTTCCCTCTGGACCACCTTTAGGATCTGCTCTGGTAAAGACATTGGAGTCAGTTAACTCAGGCGTCCTTGTACCCCTATTCATCGCGACAGCAACTATGCGGGCAGATCTTTGGCTGATTATTGATAATTTTGATAATATCAAATTTTTTATGTTCTCTATGATCTTAATTCTCGTGGTTAAGTTCATAGTATGTTCAACAATTTCATGGTATTGCAACTTACCTTTGATTGATGCCGTGGTGCTTGCTTTGATAATGACGAGCAAAGGGATCACTGAGCTTATCATGTTCTCTATTCTGAGAGATCTTAAGGTATTATACAAGTTTCAACTTTCATACTTCTTTTTCACAAGATACTAGATATCATCTGAGGTAGCTAATTTCATCTTTAATGTAAATTGCTGCAGATTATAACTAATGAACTTTTTGCTGCGCTGACTCTATGGATTACCCTCAACACAATTATCATTCCTATGCTTGTGAAAGCCATGTATGATCCTTCAAGAAAATATGCAGGTTTTCAGACGAGGAACATTACGAACTTAAAGCCGTACAGCGAGTTCAAGGTTCTTGCTTGTATTCACATGCCTGAAAATATAATCAATGTCTTGAAATTGTTGAACGTAATGTACCCCACCAAAGAAAGCCCCATTAATTTGTGTGCTCTTCACCTTATCGAGCTAATTGGTGAATCCACTCCAGTGTTCTACGCCCACCCGAGGAACAAATCAGTTGGTAACTTCTATTCCCAAAACGTCATCCAAGCCTTCAACAACTACGAGCGAGACAACTGGGGTACTGTATCTGTCCACAACTTCACAGCAATTGCTCCCCGAAACCTAATGTACGAGGACATATGCACTCTTGCACTTGACAAGCTCACGTCCTTTATCCTCCTTCCCTTCCATATCAAGTGGTCTATTTGTGGGAATATTGAGTCAGAAGATGAAAAGATAAGGGCTTTGAACGCCAGGGTCCTTCATAAAGCTCCATGCTCGATTGGTATCTACTTCAATCGAGGAAAACTTGCTCGTCCAAACTCAAGACTATCATTTGAATCGTCCATTTCTGTTTGTATGTTTTTCTTTGGAGGTGCAGATGATCGGGAGGCCTTAGTGTTAGCCAAACGAATGACCAAGAACTCGAGGACAAGCCTAACAGTGGTGCGGTTCATTCCCCATATTGACAATGGTGGAGCTGACGGAGGGAAAAACAAACAAACGGTGATTACAGGGGACATGATTCTAGATGAGGAAGAGTTGAAAGATGTGAAGCAGAAAAATTACGATGAATATTTATTCTACATAGAGCATGAAGTGAGTGATGGACCTCATACCGCACTAACAATTCGTTCAATTGTACAAGATTATAACCTTTTCATTCTTGGAAGAAGGCATAGCGAGGATTGCTCTCAATTAGATGGTCTAACAGAATGGATGGATTATCCGGAATTAGGTCCAATTGGAGACTTGCTTGCTTCTAAGGATGTGGACATCAAAGCATCGGTGTTGGTGGTACAACAACAAAAGCAATTACAATGAGAAACATTACATGTTAATCATAGCAATAGGCAAGTACTAATCAATCAAAACAAATGAAATTATATTTGATCTTGTAATTGTTCACGTGTTCTTCAAATTTTTTGACTTAATATGATGTGTTCTTTTGGCAAGCTAACTAATCTTTGGCCTACCTAAGTGTAGACTGACCGATGGACGGATCCACACATTGGGAGCAAGTGGGGGCATTTTTTCCCACTGCCTCCAAAAAATTTTATATAAAAAATTATTATTTTAAATTTTAATCTCATAAAAAAATAAAATTTGCTCCAATTAAAATTTTCCCCTACTTAAAAAACTTTCTGAGTGCGTCCCTGGACCAACCAATCTTGCAGTTTTTGACTTGGTTCGTTACAACATAAACATATTTCATATTAATTTATGGTGGAGCTCATTTTCGAACAAGGCAATTCTTAAGTTGCTAAAGTACTTATGTTAGCAAGAAAATTTCGTATGGTTTACAAAGATAAAGAAGTATATAGCTCTTTCACACAACCTCTCATGAGATTTTGATCCCTCTATACGATGGTAAGTTGATACTTGGATTGGTTAACAAATTCTACTACCGGGCTGTTTGGAAACCTTCGAATTGAATTCATTAACGAATTGAATTCAATTACATTAATGAAGTTGGGATTGAATTCA
>JANVCQ010000003.1:29082318-29094154 GCA_025531925.1 Erythroxylum plowmanianum
TATATTTTAATTAATTATATTGTAATTAATTATAATGTACTTAATTAATTAATATTATTATTTTAATTAATTATATTATAATTAATTATATTTTAATTAATTAATTGTATTTAAAATATTTTTAAAAAATAAATCTCTACTAAAAAATAAGTTTCATTCCTCTACTAAATAGGAGGTATGGAAGATTATCTCAAAGTGGGATATCAAATCATTACCTCTATAATCATAATTAATAACCAACCATTCACCATTCATTCTTTATGATTAATCCCTTCCCAAAATCATCAACCAAACATCCCCTCAATTTAATCTTCTGGACTTTTATTGTAAGTCTAGAGATCAAAGATCACTATGCTAAACTCGGTATTAAAACTAGAAAGCCAAATGAAGGATTGGCTAATAGACAACCAGTACCAACATGTATCATAGAATCAAGCATTGGGTCGCCAGGTGATGATTCCATGACTCCATATTAGAATTACTTCCATTCAATTTTTCATTAGATGTCAGACAGGTTTTTAAGAAACATTTAACTTATTTCAGAAGTAAATGATGTTGTCAGTTTACTAATGAATTACACAACTACTAAATACATTAAAACAATTTGCTAACGTTAAACGCATCGTCAAATTGCCAAGTGATGTCAATGAATTCTCTCTTTAACTGACGTAATACCTTCCCTCTCAAATGATTCAATTCATGCCTCAACTTAAATGATGATATTTTTTCTTCAGCGTTGCGATTCGACTACAGGCAACGAACGATGTTTCCCTTAATCTCAAGCATGCAATCCTCAGCTTGATGAGTACAGGAAGTGTACCAAACTCTTCACCTCATGATCATCTACATGTACTCACCCACGCCCAGAGGATGCTAGATTCCAGTTTTGTAAGTGACAACCGTTTAAAGAACCGAAGAACTCAATTCTGGGATCAACTTCTCCACTCTTTGAGATTTCATAGAATATTTTCAGTAACAAGTTTAACCCAATATCTATTAGGGGAAGTAAAAAAGCTTACAACTTAAAGCAACAAAGTTACCTCCCGCTTTGTCTTTTCCATTATTATTTAAAAAAAAAAAAGCTCCTTACTAATACCCTGGTCAAAATTAACAACTTTTGAATATCATTGCTAAAGGTGCGTTAGTATACTAGCACTTCCTCTTAAGAAAATATACGTACATGTATTCTGTACAAGTTACAAAGAAAAAGTTTATGTAGAAGAAAGTGGTGCAAAAAAATTGCACAAAATGAAATTAACGAGGTATACCATAGGCAATAGTGTCCCATACCTAGAATTCAGCCAGATTAGACAAAGAACAACTAAAGACTAACACCAAATATATGTTTCTTAAAATCAGTTAGCAGTTTGGTCATTCAATTTTTGGTTCGCTATTGCCTCTCTAGAAGTAGATGAAAGGTTCTCCAGTAAAGGGACCATTTGAAATGCAAAAATGAATTTAGATTCACTATGCTTGCTTAGTTTAATATAGATAAACAAGAAGACAATAACAGAATCTTAGCAAGAAGCATTGCTAAGTACAGTCAGAGAAAGAAAATTCAATACCTTTTCCAATTTCACCATGTTCAAAGGCCAGAAAAGGTATCCAAGGGCATTTAGAACAATGATTGCATCAAATATACACATGAGCATTATCTTGAAGATTATACACAAGTAGTGTATGCCTCATGGTAAAAGTACATACAACACATTAGCTGGTGTAAATAGCAACCAGTAGCAGTGATGACTTACTGAGACTGCAAAGAGGGTAGCATACAAAGCACTGAGGTATTATCGACCCAGTAAATTGGCATTGCAGAACAAGCAGCTTGTGAGTGGAACTTTCATCTAAAACACCAACATATAATATTATCTAAGGCCATTGATCAATCCCTCCAACTCCCTTCTCCCAAACCCTCTTCCTTCTGTTTGAGCTTCCTTACACCTAGCTGCAAGATAATAGATCAGCCAAGCAACCATAAAGAAAACCTCTGCAGTTGACTGAAAAACTGCAGCCAAAACCCTCCCGACAATCCGGGACAAAATATATCTCATAGCTGATCCACAAAGTATAGATTCGATGCATTTCAATTGCACAGCCTGATGAAACATTGTTGACATCAGATAACAACCTTCCCTAACAATCTCCCTCCCCGTCCTCCTCGAGTCCACAATGGTAACCCATGCATCCACCGCAAAAATAAACCCCACAATCGTATCCAACAAAAACCAAGTAATCAAAAACCATGAAATCTCCTTCTCAAACCCTCTAACCCATGGAGACATAATCGAGAAAGGCATCAACTTCAACCTCACAAATAGCTTAAAAAACGAGTATTGATCCTCAACTTCACCAAAATACCACAACCCAACAAGCTGAGTCAGCGCATCTCGAACAGCCCATCTCATGAGAATAAACCCAGTAAGTCTCTTAAGCCCCATTCTAGACCCATCCCAAATACCAAAAATCGAAGAAACTCTCCCTAACAAATCGTTCACAACAACAACAAACACAACCCCTAAAATCCATGAATATATAACCGTAAACCCTAGAATCACCCACCCATAAGCAGCAGACAAGAAACTCACTAAATAGAAAAGCGCAGTCGCGTCGCGCCGTCCCAATTCCAATCCTTTTATAAAGAATTGCAAATCAACGACCCTCTCCAAATCCCTCCTCTTCTCCGACTCAATTTCCTCCCCGTCACCATATTCGCTACCACCGGCCTTAAATTGAACGCCGGAACGCACAATCTCGGGCACATTGATACCGTTGTCGGCGATAAGATCAGAAAACCCAAACCTAGGATCAAAGTTATTGAGAATTAGGGTACTACCGTTGGGAGGGAGCTTGCGGTGTAGGGAACGATCGGCGTCGTCGTCGCCGGAGAAGAAGTCGTCGTCTAGAGTTCCGACTCGGGTGACATGGAGGAAGGGGCGGCGTCGGCGGTGGTGGTGTTGGTGGTGCTGATGAGGGAAGCGTTGAGCGGCGGCGAGGCGGTGGTGGTGATCACGGTGACCGGCGAGATCGAGGCGGGACAGGAGGGACTTGAGGGAAGGGTCGCGGTCCACGAAGGAGGTTAGAAGATGGGTCCCATTTTCGACCAGAACGCGGAAGGAGAAAAGCAGCAGAGAGAGGAAGATAAAGGTGACGCGGCCGGCGGCGAACGTGGCGGTGGTTTGCTTGATCAGCGCAACGGTGGTGGTGGTGATTCTCAGATCGCCGACGCCGATTCCCGGCCTCGTCTGGTCGCTCATCTCGCCCGAAATCCAAATATAGCAGTAAATCGGGATCGGTGAAAACGATTAACGAACAAAATGAGGTTCTTTAGAAATGGAAATCGTCCTTGAAGACTCCGGGTGCGCAGAGAAAGAACAAATTGGAGTTGAATAAAATGCTGTAGAGAGAGAGGGTATTGGTAATGAGGAGGAGAGGAGAAAATGGCTGAAGCGCGTGGAGATTACGCGCCGCATTGATTATCCAATCCCTGGTGATTTGATTGGATAGACTTTGACCATTTTTGTTATAATAATAATAATAAAATGGCCCCAAAGGCCCAAATGTCATATCTGAAGCCCAACAGGATGGTCATTTATGGCAGGCACTCTTTGTAGTCTTCGGAAGGTTGATGACGATGTTATAACACTATTCATAAGCAACTTGCAAGTGAGCAACAAGGACAGGCATGTAATGTAATGTGAAGGCAAAGCAAAAGCTGTCTCATAAAATTCTACCGAGAAATTTCCAAGGTAGACGTTGTTTGTTTGAAAGTTGGTGGTTCGCTATTAATCCATTTGTGCTTATGTCAAGTTAATGTCACCATTAATTCCATTGACAGTGACTAGGGGAAGAAGAAGGCCAAACGTACTTTGGACTTGGAAATTCCTGATTCCTGAATTCAACTTGGTTTTAGTCGTAGGAAACAGAAAGTCGTTCTCGCAGCTTCTGAATATTAATATAAATAAAGCTCTTTTCTCACCTACAGTGATCAAATGCTAAAGGATTTGCTAGCTAATTGTTCTACAAAGGAAGCATGTTCAATCCAGCTACTCGTAGCATTCCCAAAAAAGACTCATTATTTTTCTTCGCCGTTCAACAGGTAAAGAAAGTCAGATAGCAGATTGTTACAACTCGAAGGACTCTTTATATAACAGAGTCCCAGTACACGAAATGAAAAATAAGAACAATGATAAGACTGAATAACATATTATTTGGATTTTTTAAAAAAAAAAAAGCATGTGGTTCAATGAAAATCTGGCTTCTCTGTGGTTCAATGAAAATCTGGCTTCTCTGGGTATGTGCAGCCAGACCTTTGGATAATAACATTCGCAGCATAACAGCCCGCTCTTACGCATTCTTCAACAGGCTTCTGCTGCACCAACTTTGAAAGAAATCCTCCAACAAAAGCATCCCCTACAGACATATCATAGCTTTAAATGTTGGCTCAAGGCAAGCTATTATCTACATAAATGAATAATTACTCAACATATCAGAAAACAGTCCTTTTGCCCACAGTAAATTCGATTTCGATTTGATATAACTTCCAAGATGGGAGTATAGGTAACATTTGCTAAGTGGGTTAGAACTAGCAGAGTTTTGTTCTAGTGAACTCACTGTAAAAGGATTTTCTAAAGTACAGTGCATTGGGAGGTAGACTATCATGGCAAGCAGGGTATTAAGATGTTGGACAATATTGAAAATCAGGAAAATGGGTGATACCCATTTAGTGGATTCAATGGGGTACCAGATCGAGCCCACATATTCTGAAACAGAAAGAAGAATACCTGCTCCATTTGTATCGACAAGCTTCTCTTTAGGTAACAATACTACGGGAAACTTCTTCACTTTCCCATCCTCAGCAACAATGACAGGATCTGCCCCCTGGGTGATAACAGTAATCCTCTTGTATGTCCCAGATGCTTTGGGCCACTGGGAAATCTTTAGTGCTATTTCTTCCACATTGTCAGTCTGACCATTGCACATATATCATCAGAGTTAACATAAATATATGAACTTGGAAACTAAGTGGCACACAAACATTACCTCCCAACCATGAACTTTTGAGAAGGTTTTAGCTTCTGTCTCATTACCAAAGACATAGTCCATATACCTGAAATACAAAATAAGTATGACATCCCTCATCATGGTTATATGGCCTAATTAAGAGTTAAATCATCAAGTAATAATGGGAAAAGAGGGGGCTCACGGTAGAAATTTCTCCTGTGCATCCTTGAAGAACTCACAAATAAATGGAGCAGAAAGGTTCATCATGAATACCTGCAGGTATTAAGATTATGATAGTACCATATATCTGTGTTAATAGTGCAAAATATCAAAACAAAGCTGATTCCGAATTGCATCACATGATGTACCTTATTCTTTGCAGCAGCATGTTCAGCAACAAGCTGTATGGAGTCTGGAGATACTGTCAGAAAGAACCCAGCAATATAGAAGTACTTGGCCTTCTCAACTGCCCAAGATTGATTTCACAAGTAACTTCAACTCTCAAGAAATATTTAAAAGGTCAGAGAGAATGATGTTGAAGAATATAGCATACCCAATGCCCAGTTTTCTGGACGCTTCAAATGCTCAGATTTATAGCAATTTGCAGCCGACAGATTAGCAATGAGTGACCTAAAAGTTAGATCAAAAATGTCCTTTCAATGTGCAAACTGCAAAAGAGTAGTACCCCAGAGAATTAAAGGTGCTCTGAAACAAAGCTCAAGACAGACTGACCTCTCACCACCTACGACACAAACAGCACAAGTTCCTGTTGGTGTAGACTCATCCTCATAGTAGTGGACCTGAATTATTGTAATGTTCACTCCTTTTTGGTACGTAAAATCAAAAACTAACTGTATAGTTACTATTCTAAAAGGCGAAACACTAAATAATTTGAACAATCTGAATGAACAGAAACCGAAGTAAGGAACCACCTACATTGACACCAGCAAGCTTACTGTTCTTCTTCATTTCCTCTCCAAAATGATCCTTTCCTATGCATCCAATGTAACTCGTTGCACCAGGAACTTGAAGCATCCACTATTATAGGCAAAGAGAAATTAGTTATATTGTTGTAAATTTAAACAACAGAATCCTCTCTTGGGAATGATATCCCATTTATCAGTCTACCTGGGCTACACGGATAGAATTTTGAGTAGCACCTGTAGTTAAAAGATAAACGACCCATGAATAACTGGCATATGCAAGCAGAAAACATAGAGAAGACATTTTTTCTCCAGAAAGAAATTGTTTTAGGTTAGATTCATACCTCCGGCAATGTACTCAACACTGTACTTGGAAGCCATTTCCTCGTACCTGCGTAACCGTCAATGAAAAGATTCGGTAATGTATCAGCTCAAAAGTTATAAACTTTTGAAGCAGAAATTGCATTTACAAAGAAAGCGAGTTCATATAAATCATATAAAGTTTGAATGAATATGGATGCTAGACTGGCATATAAGTAGCCAACAAAAACTTTGAAACTGTACATGAAGTGTTTCAAAAAAATTCTGAGTTCCTCAGCGGCCATTAACCTTAAAGGTTCGTTGTTTCCTATTTGTCACATAAAAAACTAGGATTGCCAATGGAGAATGCCTAGGTAGTCACAGCTAGATCTGGAGAAACAAATTCGACAGAAATATCCAACACTAAGAGTAGAAAATTCAAGTTTTGATATAAGCTTAAATTTCACCAAAAGATTGAAGCTTGAAACATCTATTTCATCAAGAGCATCCATAGTTCCAATGAAACATAACAAAACTCGCAACATCATACTTAAATAAGTAAAAGTCATGGCAAGATCCAGTATTTCTGAAAGAAAAGACGTATATTTGACTACACATGCTAAGAACGAGTATAATTAACAGTTACATAGGGCTAAGTACACTAAGCGCTTACATGGGTAGATGCTTTTCTTCTGCAAGAATCGCATTGTTCAATGCGACGCCATACCTGTTACGCCAAAAAGCAACCATTTCAAGTTTCCAATAAATAAATCAAAATGTTTCCTAATACAAATCTCATTCAGAAATGAGCTCACAATAAATCCAAAGTAGAAATCATAACATGGCAATAGATCCACGATTAAACTAGACATGAGCGCCCATTTTCAACTCCTAAACTAGACTAATAATTGTTTCAGCAAAGATTCATACTTTTGCAGGAATTCCTCGTCCACAACAGCAGAGATATCGAGCAGTGGATTGCCCATACCCATGAGGATTCCATCGGCGGCCATTAAGTGGGTTGGCTTAGAATAATGAGAAACAAAGCAAAGTAGAGCTTGCTTGGAGGAACTAATAGTAGTGCTGGTGCTGGGGGTGAGATGAGATCTAAAATACAAGGGAAACCCCCTGTTTATTGGAGTATGAACGGTGACGTGGTGGTGGGTCTCAATCTTACCAACCCAATTGACCACAGAAAATAGGTGGGTTGGTGTATGAAATGGCACTGCTGCTTTTTACTTTTTCTTATTGCCCTTTTCCTGTTATATACAATTTTTATATTTTGCTGGGGGTTGGTGAAAGTAGGTATGGGCTTTTAGTAGTTTGACATTTACTTCTCTTTTTTTTTAAATACAAAGAAAAAGGGCACATAAAATAAAAACTAACTAGCCAACTGCTCTTCGATATTGAGTTCCCTGTTTGTCTCAAGGAGTTCCAAAATGGACACTGGAGATTCTTGAAGATAATGTATCCCTGGGCTGGTACAAACAACAAGAGTTGCCAGCAAGTCCGCACACTGGTTCCTTTCTCGTGGCACGTGCTAGAGGTGTAGTTTCCAATTTTGTTGGAGTAAATCCTTGGTATCTGTCAATAAAGAAAAATTCTCAGTAAGATCATGTCATGACGAAGAAAGGATATTAATCACTTCGAGGGAGTCTGTTTCGACAATGACTCGACGGTACCCGATGGCCCACGCCAATGAGAATCCCGAGTGAAGTCCCCAAAGTTCTGCAAATTGCGGTGATTTACTTCCAATTTATTGTGTAAAGTCATCGCACCATTGGCCAGTGCAATCACGAATAAGCCCCCCTGTGATAGCAATGGACGACCCGGGATGATATGCCCCATCGGTGTTGAGCTTAACCCAGGTTTTCGGCGGTTTGGACCACCCGACTAGGCTGCCTACTAATAGACCCAGAGTCGGAAAGACACAATTCTCCACGGCTCGTGCCCTGGCTATCCACTCGACATAAGTCAAAACAGCTCTCAACCCATTCCCCGGCCACTCGAAATCTACGTTAAAGAGGCTTTTTTTACGTCAACTCCAAAGCATCCAGCAGGAGACGCCAAAGATAGTAGCCCACGGTCCGTGTAGTCCATGATTCGGAACCAGAAGGTTGGATTTAACCCATGCGATCACCTCTGGTTGAAAGAACTCCGTATCGTCGGGGCGCTCGAGGAGCTTCCACCAGAAGGCTTGAACCCGGGGACAATCACGGACGACGTGGAGAGTTGACTCTTCCTGGCCACAGAAAGAACAACTGTTGTCTGTAGCTAGGTGATGGCCCACTCGTTGTTGGTTGATCAGGAGCTTCTGCTTGTTCATGATCCACAAAAACGCACGGATCCGTTGAGACCCCGCCCACTTTCAGATGATCGGCCACAGACTAGCATTGGTATCTGTGGTGCTTCCTTTAATAACGTCGTAGGCAGACACGATTGAGAACCGACCATTAGCAGTTAGGCCCCACCTTATGGTATCCTCCTCTAAGCTAGCGGGGTGCAAACAAATATCCTCTAGGTCCAGACAGACAGAGGAAGGGAGGGAATGTTGAAACAAGTTCCACTTCCAGGAGCCATCGACATTTGTCATATCCGCAACTATCGCATACAGAGAGGCATCGGGGATAGAAGTAGTGGTCACCAGGTATAGGAGACCCCACTCCTTGGCCCAATCATCCAGCCAGAAGTAGATGCGCGTCCCATTACCCACTCGCCAACGTATTCCTTGCCGTACGTAATGCCAAGTGGTCGAAAGTCCCCGCCAGAAGCTCGAGGCGTTGTGCCTCGCTATCGTAAGAGGGAGAAGGTCTGGGTTGAGACAATATTTAGCACGAAGTACTCGGCCCTATAAAGTGGAAGGTTGGACAAGCAGGGCTCAGCCCAGTTTAGTCAATAGTCAAGCGAATATGTTTAAGACCCAATCCGCCCGTCTTTTTAGACTGACAGACTGTCTCCCAATTGACTAGGTGCATCGTCCTCTGCTCTTCCGTAGAACCCTAGATAAAATTACGCATGATTCTCTCTAACTCGTCACAGAGTCGCCTCGGTAGTCTCACAGTTTGCATGGTGTAGAGTGGGAGGGCTGCCAGAATCGATTAGGTTAAAATAACTCGACCCACTAGAGACAACTGTCGTGCTCGCCAGCCAACGAGTCTCCGTTGGGCGACGTCCAGAATATGTTGATAGGTTTGACGCGTGGTACGCTCATGCAACAACGGGACGTCAAGATATTTCCCCAAATTAGTCGTACTTTGAATGCCCAAGGATTGGCGAATATGGTGAGCAACGCTCGATGGGACATTCTTGGAGAAAAAATCCTAGTTTTCTCCAGGTTAACCACCTGCCCAGAAGCCTTACAAAATTCCTCTATAGTCTGAACAATAATTTCAGCTTGTGGAACCGTAGCTTCAGGAAAAAGGACCAGGTCATCGGCAAAGAAAAAATAGGATAAAGGGGGGCCGATGGACTTAGGAGCAGGGGACGGCAAAGGCCCTGGCCCACAGATTGCGAAATAAGATGTCTAAGCCGTTCCATACACAAGACAAATAAGTAAGGAGAAATCAGGTCGCCCTGTCTGATGCCTCGCGAAGGCTTAAAAGTATCCAAAAGTGTTTCTTGCTAGTTCACCTGCATGGACACAGTAGTCACACATTGCATGACGACCCAAATAAGATTCTCTGGAAGTCCGATGTCCTCTAAAGTGTTGTGGATGAAATCCCAACGAATCCTATCATAGGCTTTTTCCAAGTCAACTTTGATGGCAAAATAACCTTTCCTCCTTTTCTTGTAGCGCATCGAATGGATAACTTCCTGAGCGATGATAATATTATCTGTGATCTGGCGACCTGGAATAAAACTGCATTGAGTCTCCTGCACTAGCTGATTGAGGTAAGGCTTCAGTCGGTTAACTATGACTTGGGAAGGGAGTTTTCGGGATTAAGACAAGAATGGTGTGATTTTAACTCCGGGTCCCAACGTTCTTTTCTAAACACTGCCTAGATGAACGCTGTCACTTTGGGACCAAGTCGTCCCCATTGTTGATGGAAGAATAAGGCTTTGAAACTATCGACCCCCGGGGCCTTATTCAGATTCATGCCAAAAACCGCATTCTTAAGTTCGTTGGGGTGGATGGGCTGGGCTAGGTCGCAGAGACTTTCCTCCGAGAGGGGAGGGAATGCGTGCGATATCGGGAAATAGTAGGAGGGTCTCCCCTCGGACGTGAAGAGCTGGGAAAAAAAATCACGAGCTAAGCTGGCAAGCCGAGTTGGGTCCGATATGCTTTCCCCCTGGGAATTAGTGAGACTAGCAATCGTGAGTTTCTTACGCTTGGACAGGGTAACAATATAATAGTACTTTGTATTCCGATCATCCTTTGAGATCCAATCGCGATTGGCTTTCTGATGCCAATAGATTTCCTCCTCACACAGTACCTGCAACAGTTCACCACTTAAATACTCCTCCAAGGCTAGCAGGTGCTCCTAGTTAGCCTCAGTCATGGCTCTCTAGGTGCCCTGTAGTCGCGCGAGAAGGCATTGCTTGCGGTGAAAGATATTTCCAAACTCAGTGTGGTTCTAGCGCGCGAGGTGATGGACAAGTTGCGCTAACGAAGTACACATATTCTCCTCGGCAGGATTCCAATGTAGATTAAAAATGTCATCAAACCTCGGATGTGTTAGTCAGGCATTCTGAAACCGAAAACTCAGGGGGTTGATCTGACGAGGAGGACGAAGATGGAATCTGATCAACATAGGTCGGTGATCCGATCCGAGGAAATGTAAGTGGGAATTGACCATTTGTGGGAAGGTTTAGAGCTAAGCCGTCGAGCCAAAGACATGGTCCAGCCGAGCTTGGACCATTCCGTGACGCCACGTATACTTGGAGCCCACATATTCGAGGTCATGGAGACTACTCCTATGGCCCCTCATATCGGCTAATTCCAATTTCACATTGAAATCGCCGCCGACAATCCACAACTTCTAAACAGATCTGCCTATCCACTCCAGTGCAGGCCAGAGATGATTCTGATCAACGCTTGAGGACTGGCATAAATAGCGGTGAACTCGAAACAGGACGAATCATAGTTGACAGTAGAATATAAATAGATATAATATTAAAAAAGTGTTGTTTAGGAGGGATGAAAAGGTTGATAATATTTTATACTGAAACGTTATTTATCATTTTACATTCCGTCTTAAACTCCCAAATTAAAGATAACTTTTTTATGTTTAATATAGAATGAGATATTATGTAAAACCCTCTATATTCCATCATAATCTATTCTATTTCATCATAAACTCTCCTCTCAAACGATAGAATAATATTATTAATAACCACCCAATCAAACATACCCTAAAAAAATATCTAAAGTAAATCTGAAAAAACATAACAAAAGTGTGCTGTTTCACTTCAAAATGACCTTTGAAGATTAAGAGGGCGGTTAGTTATCACGTGGAAATGGTAATAGGAATAAGAATAAATACAGTGAAGAATGAGAATGAATATTATTATTATAATTATGATAGTTGGTTAAGAGGAATGAATGATTACTGTTACCATTAATAGTAATTAGTTTTGTAAAAAAATATTGTAATTACTTAATTACAAAA
>JANVCQ010000003.1:29136901-29151405 GCA_025531925.1 Erythroxylum plowmanianum
TCCAAATAACTTAAGAAGTACTAAATAGTAAGAAATCCAATATTAACTAGGAATCTAAACTAAATGCTCCTGCATCATAGAATCTACAAGTTTAACAAAGTTCTTCATATATACTTTACCAACGATATTTGCAATAAGAAAAATGGTGTCTGAAGAATCTTTCTTCCTGGCTACAATGTTGAATCATAGATTTTCAAATTGACAGATGCACAACAGCTTTTAAGTTCAAGGGGAAAAGTAGAAAGTAATGCAAGCTCCCATGCACATCAATGAAATTATTTTTCTTTGGTAAATGTGTTTCAGCACAAAGAAGGCCTTAAAATTTGAATATTTTGGAATGTCAAATCCCATTCCACTTGACTACAGAAATTACAAAAGAGTTCATTTCACCTTTGTAGAAGAACATAATCGCCTTTTCTCTTTCTTCCAAGGAAAGGTAGCACTGAGCAATTCTTGATCGAATATAGCCCACCTAAAAGGGCATCATGAGAACATGAAAATAATGAATGAAGTCTGAATATCATTATTATGCATGAGAGAGCAAGCATAAAATCAACACTGGCATTATGCAGATATGTTTTACTATGGTACTACCATTATGCAGGAATTATATAAGAATAGGAGAAAAATCTTCAAAAGAGTAAGAGGAATGTGAAAAGCCATACCTCCATTCAACTTCAGAACCATAATGCCACGTAAAGCTTTTTACACCACTTACAAGTTTCATTCCCAGCATATGGGTGAAATAAGAACTAAAACTGTACTAGGCATATATAGGTTGTTTGTTGCTCTAAGAATAGGCCTAACTAAATCTGAAATTCACAATATGTGCAACTTTTACATCTTCTATGTGATTGGCTTAAGTGGATCTGTCAACTTTTGCTTGCGCTCCAGTTGCCAAAAACAGCTCCATCCGGGCATTATTGTCCTTACCCACTAATTATAACTAGTCCCTACACCAAATAGATGTCAAAAATGCTTTTCTTAATAGAGACTTACAAGAAGAAGTGTTTATGAGCCTACGCCTAGGATTTAATGTAATTATGTTGCCTAAAACTATGACTCAATTACTAGTCCCATATCTCCCAAAGAATTTTTAAAAGAAGAAATTACAAATACTGACAAATGAACCCGAGTATATTTTGCCAAACACGACTAAATTCTTGACAAGGAAAGAGAAACTATCAATAGTTCCTATGGAATATTATAAAGAGATTCTCAGTTATTCAAAGAGGAAGGGTCATCAAAAGGGCAAGAAGCTACTATTTCCTTTGGCATTGGCTCAATCGATTGCCTTAACAACTGATTTCTAAACTACTCTAGGTATTCTTGATACTTCTTCTATCTATACTCCTCTTGCCCTTAGTAAAGAAAATAACAATCTATAGTACTCTAGGTATTCTTTTCTGCCCCTGAGAGCCTAAAACTCTTATCTCCCTTACCATTAAACCCTAAAATCTTCTGATCTGTGCAAAACTCTTACCTCCACCCACCAAAACCACAAGCCAAACACATAGAAGCAGCCAGGAAGCGCTGACGACCAGCACAGTACCAACAGTGTCGTCGGAAAATAGTCCACACACTGGTGTGTGGGTAGCCGTGCCACCTTCCGTTGACCATGATGACAACAATATAATGGGTCAGCTCGCCTTTTCATTATGAATGAGGTCCTGGTCTTGTTTTATGTCAAATCCAACCAAAACCTGCATATCTTGCCATTAGTATAGTAGTTCATAAGTTCCAGAACACCGTTAGTAGTGTTACCAGCATTTGTTAGCCAATTAATTCATCAAATATATCAGGATGACGTTAGACTCCAGCAATAAGTCATTGACAAGTGTCCTGGCAATTGCCTCAACAATGAGTTCTTCCAATTAGCGAATCACCAAACAATGTTTGGATGGCAACAACTATTCTTTTTATTCTAAGAATGTAGAATTGTTCTTCAGAGGTTAGAGAAAGTTGTCCCACCTCAGATCTGATCCCCCAATTGATCAAAAAATATTACAAAATTGAAAAGCTAATGATGCACAATTACTACACATCCTTGTTCGATTATATGGAGCCTGAAATCTAAATCCTATTATCCCATGTTAGTACTTGTGAGCAAGCCTGGGACTATGCTAAGCTCCTTTATTCCAGTAATATGCTTAGCATGTATCATATCTCTGTCAAGTTATTTCAATCCAGATAGGAAGAAATTTTGATTGAATACTTTAAGAAAGTGAAACGTTCATTTGAGGAGTTGAATTCTCTCCTACCCATTACATCTGATGTTAAGGAGATGCAAATCCAAAAGGAGCACTTGGTGACTATGACGTTTTTGGCAGGATTAAAAATTGAGCTTGCACTTGGACGAGCACAAATCCTAGGAGGAGTAGGCCTTCCATCCTTAATTGAAGTATATTTTAGACTCTCTTGTTATATGGATAAAGATAGTCCACCCAAGAACAACTCTAATAGGTCAACACTTGCTGCACAGTCAAGTTTACATGCCAAAAGAGGTCATAGGAGTAGCCGAGGAGGACACGATGGTCGTGGAGGTAGAGAAGGACGTGGCAAAGGCTCAAAACTTAACTACACACATTGTGAAAGAGGTGGACATGATGAGAAGACCTGTTGGGATAAATATCCCCATTTGCAAGCAACTCATATGGCATCTCTTGAAGAACATTTTTCGACTACAACTTCATAATCGTCTGTTACCTTATCTCAAGATTTTGAGATATTCGGAAGGTTCGTCAGAGCAAGGTCTTCTATACCAGAACCATGGCCATACTCATATATGGGGATATACAAATGCATATTGTGTAAGCTCTTATGACCGACGGTCTACTTCAGGATATTGGGTATTTAGGGGTGGAAACATGGTGTCATGAAAAAGTAAAAAGTAATCAGTTGTTGCATGTTCTAGTGCTAAGTACGAGTATAAGGCCATGCCATGTAATACATGTGAATTGATTAGGTTAAGGCATCTCTCGAGGAACTTGGTTTTGAGCACTTCTCTTTAATGAAGTTGATGTATGGTAATTAAGCATGTATTGTCTCTATCTAGTCTTCCATGAGAGAACCAAACATGTCTCTAATTCAGTCTTGATCGGTATCGGTACAATACCGTACCAAAACCCAATCCAGTACTAAGTCCGGTAAAGTATTCGCAACATTAGCTGCTATGGTTGAATATTATCTTAGAAGATTTGAAGATTAACGAGGGTGGTCCTATGAGAATTTACTGTGATAATAAATCTATGATAAGTATTGCACACAATCTAAAACAAGATGACTGAAGACACATCGAGATGGATAAACACTTTATTAAAGAAAAGTTGAATAGTGGTTTTATTTGTACACCTTATGTGTGCACTAACTCACAACTTACAGATATACTTACCCAAGGATCGAGCAACCTTATGTTTCAATCCATTGTTACCAGTTGGGAATGCATAATATATATTCACCAACTTCAGGAGTGTTTGAAAGTGTTGTAAATATGCAAATCAAACCTCTATTATTCCTTTAATTAAGGGTTGTAATTGTAGGACTTGCTAGAGGCTGTGATTAGGGGATTTGGGTCAATTTTTTCTTTTTTTACCTCTAGACACCTTGTGCAAATAAACAAGGGTATACAGCTTACAAAATATAATTTCCATCCTTCTTTTCCAGAATATGCAAATATCTGGACATGTACATGTTGATGCAGCTTATAGGATATTAAGATACCTAAAAGGAACTCCTAAAAAGGGTCTTATGTTTCGGAAACATACCAACCTACAGATAAAGTCTATGTACATGCAAACAGGGCAAGTTGCAATATTGACAGACAATCAACCTCAAGCTACTGCACCTTTATTGGAGGAAATTTTGTTACACGATGAAGCAAAAAACATAACGTTGTGGCTTAAAGCAATGCCAAGACAGAGTTCAAGTCTCTTGCTCATGGAATTTGCAAGGCCATGTGGATAAAAGGACTACTTGAAGACCTAAAGATCCAAGTGACACTTCCTATAAAGGTCATCATCTCAAGTTGACAAGCAGTTTATCAAAGAAAAAATTGTGTGGGTTAATCTATGTTCCTTATGTACCAACTATAGATCAAATAGTTGATATACTCACCAAAGGAATACACAAGGGTCAGTTTGAACCTATAGTCAACAAGCTAGCTATGGAAAACATCTTCAAGCCAGCTTGAGGAGGGTACTGAATATGTGATTTAATTGTAATCAATTAAGCCAGAATTAGAGTAACTTAGATTCCTAGAATAGCTGATATATGGTAGTCAATTAACCTTTATTTTCTAGAATTCTTTCCTTAGGTGGCTGGATAGCTATAAATCTGTACATCTTGTACTCCTACAAAGATACATACAATTCACGTTCATACGAATCCTAAAATTCCAGCTATTCCAAACTTGAAACTCCAGCAACCTAAGCTGAAATTCCAAACGTAAAACTCAAATTCTAGCAACTAGAACTTGTAAATTTTGTGACTCTTAGCTAGTAGTTTGATATATCTTCTACTAGTCCTACATCAATTTCTCATATGGTTTTGGCAGGTCAGCTAGCTGATATTTTACCAAAGGGATTGGTAGTAAACCATTTCATGAGTTTGTTTGCAACACAGGCATGCAAGATAATTATGGAGCACCTTGAGGGGGATTGTTGACAACGATATTGTATGAATCTTTCATGTGTTTTACAGCTGTATGATTGTTTATTTTATGGGTGTATTACTACCTATATTTATGGTTGCACCTCTGCCTATTTAAAGTTACCATATTTTGTATTTTTAAGGTTTTCTTATATGGGTAGGAATTCTGTATATATAGGCTTGCAAGACTATTAATAAAATAGTGCAGTGAAACATTTGTTTCTCCTATTTTCTATCTCAAACATCAAGTTCTTTGAGCCTAGAGTTTAACATGCAGTATCTCTAGCTAGGTTGTACTCTTCAATACCAATAGATAGTTCTAAATTGATGTTTTACTTGCATCATTACATGGAAGCCAGTGGGAAATGATACAGCTTCATCTAGTAACCAATGCACATAACTTATACCCCCAAGACTTCACTGTGGAAATATTGCCAGCGTAACAAACAAGAGCCAGCTAGCAATAATGCATCTACATGTTTAAAATGGGCTCAAAAGATGCATCAATCACATTATTCTCCTCTTTTCAGTGATTAGATATAACACTCAAACCAAAAATCCAATGTAAATAAGAACCAATAGAAACACAGTTCAAAAGTAGTTTACAAACAACTCTATGGTAAATTCACCCTGTTACAAACAAACAAAGCAGAGTCCTTCTCCAAAATCATTGTTTGATAACAAAAGTCCTATCAAAGAAATATTCAAGCACATACCTTCTTATCCCCGACATGTGGCTTCAACATATGATAATATTTCAACGCAGAATGGCAATATTTGAGACTCATGTAAGCATCAGCAACCTCAGTCATCAAATCAGAATGACTGGAGACAGCCTCCAACTGAAGACCACCCAATAGAATCTAGAAATGATACAAAAAGATTCAGCAACAGAAATATTAAAAGCAGCCAAAACTTCATATGCTTTTACAAGTTCTACTGAACCTTGTCACACAATTAAAAGAAAATAAATGTTAGTATAAATTCGTCCACTGTGTGTAATGTCCAAATGTCTAACCACTATGAAGAAAGCATTGCTCCTATAAGGATTCAAACCCGGATAGAAGAAGTGCATGAGATGAGAATTGTATTTTTTTTATTATTGATATATAGAGAAAAGATGCAAGTGCTCTCAAATGTACAGCATAAACAAATTATCAAAAACAAATAAAGTTGATTAAGGGAATAATAAAATTAGCACCTAGAAACTTAATCTATAAAGATCATTACAATGAACAAAAACAATTTTGAAGAAATTTACAAGTTTGTACAATCAATAACTGCTATGCCTTCTTTTGATGGTATATAATGGTCTATAATATCATGAACAGTTATAAGAAAGTCAAATGTAGCTACTCCTTCCAAAGGATAGGAAATGATTCAAAATCAATAGCAGTTCATGAGACGAGAATTATAATACATTTTTGCTTTCTGACGTAAAAAAGTCATGAGTGTTACCAAATGTACAGTGCAATAAATTATAAAAAAAAATAAAGCCAGTTAAGACAATAATAGACCTAGATACCTAGAAACATATAATTTATTTGTGCAATTGTGAGTTGCTAGCCTTCTTTAATTATATCATTAATAGTTATAAGAATGTCTAATGTAGCTATTCCTTACAAAGAATAGGAAAATGATAGAAATTACCAAATTCCTTTCTTTTCTGGTTTTGAATAAATGCGAAGATTAGAAAGGTCACTAACTGATGCAACAAACCTCCGCTTTTTCAAGATTCCCAAGGTGAATATGGCAGATTGCTGCTTTCATTTTTAATTGCAAAGGGAGTTCCTCTCCAGAGTAGAAGACCAAACAAGCATTTTCAATATGTTGAAGAGCATTGTTATAAGCATTAATTTCCATGAATAAAGAAGCTTGTAAATCAAGCACAGTAAGATCAACTTCCATTGGATGATCTTTGATATAGTCCTCCAAAATGTTAAGGCCTCGTTCAATTTGACCAGTATGGAAGTAAAGCTGAAAAGAAAGAAGATAATAGTATAGTTAAGGGAAAAGCATTCCACTGTGAGGATAACTAAGCAGAATGAACAGGCATTCTTCATAAGTATGTTGCACAATCCAGATCAAGTAATCATCAACCAAATTATAAATTTAAAAAACAGTAGATATTTCACACCAGGGAATGCAACAATTGAGCATAAAACTTTTTAACAAGAGCAAAGAGAGGCTTGATTCATTGATTAGGCCTTTGTCCTTGTAAAGCAAAACCTTATAAAGTAAATTAGAGCAACCTTCAGTCATCATTTATTGTGCAGAACTTACTTGAAATTTCCTTTTACAAGTCATGGATGACCCAATAGTTCTTTTGAAGTTAGTAACTCAATCTCCGGATTAAACTTAATCCTCCTTTATTTCACACCCCAAACCATCAAAATACATACTAGTTAGACATCAACTAATTGTTGACAGTCAACACAGCAGTCCGGACTACCAAAGTTAAATATCACCAATGACTGTAGGTATCACCCAGACACAGGTCATAACCATCAATCAACAAACATATAGAAAGGACCATATACATTAGATGCTTATGTTCATACCCGTTGGACTAAGTAAACGAATCATTTCCAACAAGTCCATTTTCATTTTGTGTGCTTCTTTCCTCCTTTTAAGAGAAAGAATGCTCCTATGAGAGCAACAAACACAACTAGTGGACAAAATAGGAGGCTTCACTTTTTGTTTTGTTAGGGGACAAATATAATCAAAAAGGAAAGACAATCTAAAGGGTATCAAAGGAGTGAAGTTTATCCATAAATTATTTAGGACAGCGGAAGTAAGGAGAGGAAGAACGAAGATAGTAATTACCCAATATACAAAAGAAATTACCCCAACCACCAACATCTTTGCCTTTATTGTATTGTACCACAATATATACATCAATTATTATCCTGCTGGGCTTTCTTGTGTTAATCTATATCAATTCAATGTTTTTAACTCGAAATATCAGAACAAGAAAGTGTCATGGTAACCATAGTGATCCAGCACAAGATATCTTGTAAACAAGGACCACATGGGACAAGGAAAAGAAAAGAAGAAAAAAAAGATCTGAAATTAAATACGTCAATCACTTAACAGTTCTAGAATCTATTCCCAATGTTGTTTTCATTTTATTGATATTTACAAAATCAACAATAACTTGTGAGACAGCAGGTAAGGCCCCAAATAGATAGTTATTAGTTCCCTAAGCAGGCGAATTTTCTTCATTTGAATCAGGATATGAAATGAATCGAACAAGTATAAAAGAATTCCATATTTTAACCTAATAAAACAAACACTAAGCTAAGCACTATGTGCACATATTGTGACATGTTCAAGAAAATATTTTAATATGCCTAGTATCTCATGGGGAACCACTATGTCTATCTTATCTCTCCTAGAAGCAAAAGTCCACCTAAGTTGAATTTAAACAAATAATTTAAATAAAGATGACCAATGACATACCATATTAACCTGAAAGTTGCATTCATTTAATCCCATTCACCTCTTCATAAATAGGTAGGCTACAAATCAACAAAAAAGATGTGCAGGAATGATGATGGATAACCATTAAATATTTGTGAATTGTGATCAAAATAAATATAAATGAGCTTAATAGTGAGACATTGATTTCTGTTGACTAATGCAATGATAATGTAAGGATACATATGCAATAGTACTCCAGTGTACATTCACACACACACACACACACACAAATATTAGGGCGGTTTAGATTAACCTAATTCACTAAGCTATTCCCACCTACAGTTTCAATAAGATGACTAATTTAGTTTCAACAGAAAACTAGTATGCTCAACAAATTTTCCTGATCAAACAAGCCCTGAATTTGTTTGTGAAAGGAGGGAAAATGTACTCAATTTAAAACAAGTTAACAAGATACCCTACTCAACATGACATGTTGTGTTGCTTTACCTTTTAAGCAAAGAAGCATCTTTCCATTTGTTTGACATTAACAAGTATTCTACTTTAGGCTTTCACAGTTAAACCTAACATGGTTACACATATTTCAAAACTAAGAAACAGGAAAACCAGTTGCTAAGAGCACGAGAAACACAAAGACTGCTGACAATGGGAATAATTCAATTGATCGTACATCACAAATAAGGAATCAAAAGAAACATTTCATAAGCAAAAAGTAAGGAAAAACAAACCTCTGCAGCGGTCTTCAATGCTTTACCATCCTGAGGACATATTTTTACTATTTGATCAAATAACTCAGCAGCTCTTTGATAGTCTCCAAGTTCAATATAGAGAGATGCATGTGAATATCTGAGATCGATATCATTAGGATCTGCCCTAATTGCTTTAGAAAGGCACATACTAGCCCGTGCTAGGTCTCCTTGTTCTCTGCAGTTGTCAACCATTTCATAAGTGCCAAGATGCAAAATAAGTCTAAAATCATTATTTCCAGGCCTATATATAAGTTCGTTTCTCTAGGCAAGTTTTTCTTCCTTGTGCATGTATGTACAGGAACATAATAAAATGTATTCAGGGAAACGCGATGGAAAAAGACAGATAGATAGATAGATAGAGAAAGAGAGAGAGAGTTGTTGATTGGTAAACATCTATCCTGCCATACCTTGCTGATGTATTTTGTAGCAGCCTAAACTATAAGAAAGAATATTGAAAATTTTTGTAGTTTCTATGCCACTTAACATTGTTTAAGGCCATATCTCAATTTTAGATTTAATAAAGGCCAAGTACTATAAAACTAGAAAAAGTACATTATCACATGTTTGGTTAACTTTAAACACTTACAGGTGCCAGGTATAAAGTACTCTCCATAAAGAAGAATCTTTTGGCTTAAGACGTGCTGCAATCGCATAGAATCCCATAGCTTTTCCAGTATTTCCAAGTGCCTTATGGACAAGTCCAAGGGTGTGGTATGCTTCATGAACTTGAGGTGCTAATCTAACAACTTCTTTTAAAACCGATATGGACTGCAACACGATCAATGTTGCATCACCAAAATGAACTAAGAAATTTTTAACCGAATTTGAAGCTTCTAAATCTAGTTCAAGCATTAAATGTTATGTTCAAAGCCTACAATAAGGTGAGGAAAACATATTCCGAACCCCTTACAAATTAAAGTCCCGCACATAAAATATGTGCCATACCATCAAACAAACCAAATAATCACCAACGTTGACTAAAAAGCAACAAGGAAAAGATGTTATTTATATTGTACAGCTAAAGATGTTAAGAATCTGCACCATGTCCCTCTAAAAAGTGAATTAACATAATTGTTGAAGATACAAAGGTCCTAATAAATCTTAAACACATGAAGTCTATGCCAAAGCTCCAAATAGGATTGAATAGTTGAATTTAGTTCGAAATGCTAAAATCACTCAACATAAAGCATCTCTAAAGAAGGCACGCATTATTAATATATGCACTTAACCAACAACCCATATATTGAGGCTTTGAATGTACTGCAGGTTAATAACTTGTACTTGCACCAAGGTCCTCCTGGTTATGTCCCATGGGAACTTTATGGATAGAGTCTTTGTTTCAGGAAGCTTGTCAGAAGGAAAAATCAAACTACAATGGAAACAATTAAGTTCTCCTCCTTTCCATCAAAAGCCAATTGACATCATTACTGCAAGTTAATGCATGCTTATACTTTATTCAGTCCAAGAAATGTTAAGCAGTATGCACTGTTTCTGTGAAACCACATCACGTAAATATATATCTTTTAAAATGAATTTAGACTTGTAGATAGTAAGTGACTTTGTTTAATTTGATTAAAGTTTCAATTTTGAACTTCACAAAATGGATTCTATTTGTAAGAGAAGCTTATGAATTACAAGGAAGTTCCCAACTTCCATTTTTATTATGGATCTTTCTTGAGTACTGCAACTTAGGTCTGATTTTGTGTGCTTTCCATTTTACAAAATAAAAAGAACACAAGTTCCAGGTCAGAAATGGGTTTCGAGAACCCTTGCAACTGTCTGCTCCAACTCTTCACTCATCGTTTAGCACATACAATTATATTTCCTCTTTGAACCCAAAGAAAAAGACGTGTACAAATTCACACGGCATGATCACCTCATACCCATCATCATAATGATTTAACTCTTCAATCAAATGGTTGATGACTTTCAGAAGACTTCAATTTTATAGGTACTCCCATGTGCAGGCAAAGTTGCTTGCATGAAATATAATCGCCAAATAAAACTTAACAACCAAAAGAAGGAACATAGATACTTAAAGAAAGGGATATACTTCTTCATAACGGCCATGTACATGATGAACAACTGCATCTCCTAGCATCCGTGTAATTTCTGGGCTATGTTTGTTTTTTGATCCCTTCCTCCTACCTCTTTTCTTAGACTGCAAAGAGAAAAGTATGTAGAGGATTGAACTAAACATGTAGCAATAACAACTAAGTAATAGATTGGCATGTAGCAATATAGAAATGCATAATCTACAAGCCATTGCCCTCGCTTTGATCAAATCTATTTATTTAAATCATGCTACATAATCATGGAACACAATTTTTTTCTCAACTGTAAGTAGGAGCATCTCACCAACTAACTTAGTTTCCTAATATTGAATGGAAAAGCAAACTTGTATTAGAAAATGACAGAGAGGGAGGAAAAAAAAAAGGACGAGCACAAATGATAGAATTGCCCTTTCCGTCCTATATAACTAGTAAGACTATCCATTTATGAGGCCCTAGTGCAGGAGGTAACGGGTGGAGCCTCTATTGACTTTTCACCATTTTGAAGTCGCAAACACATGACAATGATACCATTAACATACCTGATGCGATTTTCGTCTAATACCATAATTCATGGCCTCCATTATTTCATCAAAGCTAGCACCAGAGATGTTATCTTGTCTAGCTCTCTTGCCTGGTTCTTCACTATTCCAAAAGAAACATTAAAGAGCAAGAACTAAAATCACTCTCACTTATAGAAAGCACATAGCATCTAACAACCATAGAAAGAACATCACACATTGAACTCCACAGTTTTTTGAGTTGATATGCATTTTAACCCAACAAATCAGTTAAAAAAAGAAGTCAATCTTTATCATCTGAAGTTTCCGCAATAGAGAGAAAATAATGAAAACAAAATAAAATAGAAATAAGACATAAAAGAAGAACAAGTTTGTAGAAAAAGGAAGATTACTAACACATTAGTATCAGAAAGTGCTTTACGCTTTTTATCTGCAAGAGCTTGATACTCAAGTTGATTGAATTGTTGATAAAGTTGGACACCTGAAACATCCAATTCATCTGATTTTAAGGGATGTTTTCCCTCATCTTCTTCGCCTTCATTGTCGTTTTCTTCTTCATCACCGTCATCATCTTCCTTATCATCATTATCTTCTTCTTCATCGTCATTATCCATATCAAATGCATGTTCCAAGACCTTATCTAACTCATCAAATTCAGCACTCTTGTTATTCATTAGAATCTGAAAAATGCACCCGAAATTACATCAAGTCATCAACCATCAATTAGTTTCAACTTATAAGCTAAACGAAATCCTTTGCAACAACAAAATTTTGTGTATTCCTACCTATGCCCATTAAATCACTAAAAAGGACTAAAGTGTGAGAATCAAAAGAGACCGAAACTAATCTTACCCAGTGTCTGCTTCTTGAGCTCATAAATGTTTGGTTTGATGATTGATAGGCACAACAACGTTTTTGGCAATCGAGACTATTTTAGAGGACTGTGTGTTCCTACCTATACCCATTAATAAACAAAGACTATTTATATGGTCGAATGAACAATCTAGCTGTGATGTAGAAAGCTTAACGGCCACAATTGAAAATAACTTGAAAAACAAGGAGGTTTTGATAGTCCATAATGAACGTACTTAATGAACCCACGTCAAGTTCAATCGTTAATCAAAGTTCGGATAAAAATAATGTTAAGAATTTCGTACCATACCGACAAATAACGGTACAGAACTGAAAGAGGTCAGTGGAACAAAATTTTAACATTGAACTTTCACAGGAGGTGAGGTCCCAGACCCAGACCATTCGGCATTCAGATACAGCAGCCCCACCACCCTCATACTTGTTCCTGTTGCTATAAATCTGAACTTTATACCCAGAATCAACCCTCTTCTTTGAAACTGAACTTGACCTAATTGAATAAAGGCTGAGACACACTATACTTGCATTTGAGCTTGTTGGGGAAAAAAACGCCAGAGAATGTGAGCTGAAGAAAGTCGATGGAAGGCAAGAGAGAGAACAAAAGCAAAAGCCAAAACAAAATCAAGAAGTACATAGTGACTCGAATGAAAAACAAAGAAATTAAATAATGGGAGAGTATCAACCTCATGTTCCATAGTCGTCATAAGTTGTTAAACCTCCTTAGGAATCGAAACAAAACGGATTTGGCAGCAATTGACACAGAGAACGGGGACTAGTTTTGTCGGGTCGTCGAGAAACGGTACATAGGGCGTGATTTTGTCATGAAAGATAATCGATGCATGTGATGTGACGACGGCGGTGAGTCAAAAGGATTCAATTGTCCGAAATTGATGAGGAGAAAGAACACGGAGAAGGGACAAAAAAGTCGAGATTTTTATTTATTTGATGTTTAATTTTTATAATCCATATAGATTTTTATATCAATAATAATAATAAAACAATAAATATATTTATAATAAAATGAAACTTTAAATATTTGATTAATATAGTTTATAATTTTATCTAATATTATAAAATTAGGTAAACTTTTAAATTTAAATTATAATTTACCTAATAATATAAAATAACTTACTCTAAAATTATTTTAATGAGTACTAATTCAAAAAAAAATTAAATATGTACTAAGTATTCCTAAATTTCTACTACTAGTTTAAACATACCATAAATAGAATAATAAAGTTGTTCAAAATTATATGGAGCAATGTTGTATGTCAAACTTGTTAACCACCCAAGAGTAAAATATTATTATACAATATCTCAACATAAAGCAATCAAATATAATTGATGTTATCCTTAATTAGAATAATAAAGTCTATACACAAAAGTTCAGGTAATTTCTTTTCTTTTTTTCTTTTTTGAAATTATATTGACTAAATATATATAAATTAACTAACTTATTTACTCCCTTGAGACACAAAATTAAATAATTTAGATTTTAATAAATAATTTGAATAATCAATATGACATCTTAAGTTCAATTTTACTACCGACTGAAGCCTAAATTGTTAAACACCAATATTGAGCTATTGCTGCCATAGGAGTTAGATTTGACAATCTTTAGAGTGGACAAAGGAGTTAGATTTGACTCGGTTTACATGGAGGACACAGGCGGAGACAGGGCTAGGAAATTAGTTCCGACCATGGTTCGAATCATAGTTGCACCTGGGCTTTATGTATATGGCAGCGTGGTCAAGTGCAAGGTCATGTGCAGGTACTACAGTAGCAATGCAAGGATTTAGCACTTTCTCCTTAGGTCCTGCAAGGTCATGTGCAGGTACTACAGTAGCAATGCAAGGATTTAGCACTTTCTCCTTAGGTCATGTTTGGTTTAAGGATTAATAATGAAATGGAATGGAACGTAACACACTTTCATTGTTTGTTTGAAGGTTTCATAATGGAATGGAATGGACTGGGATGAAAGCGAAGGATTTCATGTTACGTTCCATTCCATCCTAAACAGTGAAAATAAGAAACATCCGATTTGAGGGGTTTAGGATGGAACGTAACCTAATAAATACATACTACCTAATATACCCTCAATAATTTTTCTTAATATCAACTCTGACCAAATCATAATATTAATATATCAAATAGAATATAGTAATATTTAATATAATAAATTTTATTAAATAATTAATAATAATATTTTCATATTATTAATAATA
>JANVCQ010000003.1:29151505-29170156 GCA_025531925.1 Erythroxylum plowmanianum
TTATTATTATTATTATTATTATTATTATTATACATTGGTCATTATTATTATTATTATTATTATTATTATTATTATTACTACTACTACTACTATGACCCTTATTATTATTAATATTATTTATATTATTAGTATGATTATTTTTCCTTAATAATAATAATATTATTATTATTATATTATTATTATTATTATTATTATTATTATTATTATTCTTATTATTGTTATTAAAAAGGAAAAGATTGTGATAGGGTTGGAGAAGAGAAGAGGATCAGAGAAGAAGAAGAGGGTTTGGGTTTCTAATTAACAACGAAACCAACAACCTTTAGAATTGAATTCACGTGATTTATCGCGTGAATTCAATCTACAAAGGGAGATGGGTTTAAACCCACACATGAATTGAATTCCTATCCTTTTTTTTGTTCCAAACAAATGAATTGAATTCAATTACAAGATTGAATTCAATTCCTTGCATTCTAAACAGGCTGTAAGTCTTTGAAAAGCAATGAAAAAGCAAAAAGAGGGACATAAAGATAAAGCTATCATGTTATTCAAGGATTACCCACAAGTCAAAAATTTGTTAAACCTCAGTGACAGGTCATTAAAATTTCATCTGAATTGTTCCTGCAAAGTAACTCAGCCGCCAATCTAATAATACAAGTAGTACCCTTAGTGAAACAAGATCGAATAATGAACCACAAGAAAAAAAGACAATCTGGGGTTGCTACTATTTGCATGCATAAGCAAAGCAAACTCGTAAATCTAGGAATACAGCACGTTAATCAAACAAAAACTCAGATCACAAAGACTTAAGATAACATGAGAAAAATTAATAAAAAAGAAAATAAATTGCTAAATAGTAAATAGTAAAAAGGACATAACGATATTTAGAAGATGGTTTAGAACAAAAATCATTGAAGCAGGGGAAAGAAAATGAAATAAATGGAGATAGAGAAGGTAGGTAGAGGTACATGTGTGAAGAAGTAAAACCTCAAATCGTTGTCCTTTGCTTGAGAAGACGATCAAAGCAACATCAGTATCACAAAGAATTGAGATATCCTTAGCTTTCTTTAACAGACCAGTCCTTCTCTTAGAGAACGTAAGATGAGCTCCTCCTGGGTGGGTGAAACAAAGCAATGATTTGCGTCAATTTGAAACAAAACACCAATTCAATTTGAAGTTCTTATTTCCAAACGATAAAAGATGACATTTAGAAGTTGGGATTTGTACGGTAATGAAGATTGAAAAGAATTTACATAAAGAATGTTTTTTTCCCATTAAATCAGTAGAATATCTCTTATATCAAGATATCGACAAACTTTTATTTTCTCATACTCTAACAGATCATCATTCATCTCGATTTGCCCCCAAGAGTTTAGATATAGACGGACAGGATCGCATTTCATGGTAACTTTACATATTTGTGACAAAATATTAACACTGAAAAATATGAAATGTGTGACAAAATTTATGGTCACAATAACTTTACATATTTATGACAAATTTGTCGACACAAATAATGTTAAGTAGTGACGAATAGAATTGTAACAATACTTCATTTTATTGTGACAACATTATCGCCACTAAAATAATTAAAAATAGTGATCAAATATTTGTCACTTGTGTTTTTTTATCAGCGTCTATTACTTCTTGTCACTAATATTTTGAGGAAAAAGGGTCAACATTATTATGTCACAAAAATGAAAATTGTTTTTACAAAAATACTGTCACTAATTTGTTTATTATTGTCACAAATAAAATTATCAATTCAAAAATGGAATTCCATTAGTGATCAAAAAAATTTACATCGGTGACCATATTGTCTAACATATTTCGTCACAAGTATGAAAGTTATATTTTACAATAATGTTGTCACTAAATAAAGATTATATGTTACAATAATTTTATCAATAATGTGTTTATGTTTGTCACAAATAATACTATTAAATTAAACAATTTAATTGTTTAATTGATTAAAAAATTTTGCATGGGTGGCCATAGAATAGAAGTTTTCACAAATGAGATGGATTTTTAATGCCAAGATATTGTCACACAAGTAAATAAAAATTATTAGTATATATATATATATATGTACAAAATTTTAATTTATAATATATAAAATTGAAAATTTTAATATCTAGATGATTATGTTTATTACAATCACTAGTCTTTGCACTAATAATTGCTGGGTTCAGCGGCATACACCGTGCCTTATTCACCTCTCCATCAACTCATATCCTTCGAGTTATTTCCACCTAGAAAACAACCAAACCCTTGTCAATTAGCACTCCAAATAACCATGTAATAATCTTTCTAAAATTTAGAGAAAAGGTAGCATTTTCTTAGCTAATAATATCATCGAACACTTCGAAGCCACAAACCATATTAAGAAAATCAATCATAATAACCATATGTTTGACAAACTAAAACCAAAAGTAGCATTTTTAGATTTCAATGGACACCCACAAGCCATTTCTTGAACTTCCACAAAGAACTCACCTTGGAAATCACATAATTTTTCGATTTCCCATCAACCCCAAATTCCATAGCACCAGTGGGAAGCACAACGTCAACAAGCATGAGGAAGTTAAGGAACATCGTTGGAGGTGTGGGTGTCAAGCACAATTCTCAGTTAGTAATATCATCGAACACTTTGAACCCACAATATTCAAAAAACAATCATAATAATCATATGTTTAACAAAAATAAGACCAAATGTAGCCTTTTCAGCTTTCCAGTGGACACCATTTGTCAAAATTCCATAAAAAACTCACCTTGGGAATCACAGAATTTTTAGATTTCCCATCAACCCCAAATTCCATATCGTTGATGAGAAGCACATATTCGGCAAGCATGAGGAAGTTAGGAATATCTTCAAAGGTGTGGGTGTCGAGCACAAGTTGGTTGTAATATCCTAGTTCGATTATTATACTCTGTAATGTGTTATACGTACATTTTATAAAGCATACTCTAGTTATGATATACTAGAGTAATTTAAGCGTTTAATATATTATTGATGTTATGAAAGAGATCATGGATGGACCAGAGATAGTTCTAGACTCGACAGAAATTTTTTGATTATTATACTTGGTAATGTGTTGTACATACATTTTATAAAGTATGCTCTATTTATAATGTGTTAGAGTAATTTAAACATTTAAATGTATTATTAAGATTATAACAGAAATCACAAATAGACCAGAAATAGTTTTAGATTCGACTGAAAATTTTTCAAAATTTTTTGAAAACTTTGAAAAGCTACGAAATTAGTTTGAATAAGCTTTAAAAGCCCCGAAATGTGCTTTGGAGATTTAGATGACACTTTTGAATGAAATCCAGATGATTTTGGTAACATTCAGTGATTTTCGGATTCAATCCAAAAATTCTTTTGGGCAACTAAAAAGTTACCGAATAATTTCAAAATATGATGAAAAGCTACAGAATTAAGATTGGAGTCTATAGGAACTGAAATGGGTCAAAACGGAGGCTGTTTGAATAGAACTCGGGTAATCCAAAATTATTGGACTAAAATGCCCTTTTTGGAAATAATGGGTATTGATGATTTAAAACCTATTCAAAAATTTTAAAAGCATCTAATAAATAAGTATTGACCTTAATTAGAGTATTACATGGTCAAATTGAAAATAAGACAGTTATGGAATGTTTTTGGGATTTAATTCGATTAGATGGTCAATTAAATGCATTAAAGGGCAATTTTGTCTTTTGTACTAATTAAAGGCAATTTGGTCTTTTTACATGATATTAGTGGATTAATGAATCATTAGAGATGACCAATGAGATGATGTCATTTGTTTGATGAGTCATTAGTGATGACAAATAGGAAGGTGACGCGTAATCCATGAAATGAGTATAAAAAGCATAACTTAAGACATTTTGCTTCATTCTTTCAACATAAAAGTGAGAGTGATGAGAGAGTAATGTGAGAGGCAAAAAAAGAATGGGAAAAGAAGAGAAGCGAAGGTTGAACATCGGCCAAGGAGAGAGGAAGAAGAGTGTAGTCGTTTTTTATGGAATTTGATAGTGATTTGGAGAAATCTTGAAGTATTCATTAAATATTCAAAAGATTGAAGGAACAAATGGTAAGTTTCCTAGCTTAAATTTCTAATTTTTATGGGTTCTCTCGAGAGAGAAGGGTGTGTTTAAGATCAATGTTGTTTTGGTATTACTTTGATGTTTCTTTGTAAGGAATTAGTTGAATATGACAAGAGAAAAATGTGTAGTAGAATTCTGTCTTAGATTAACTTGAACTAGTCCTAAGTTTTTTGGCCATAACTCGGCCCACAATCCTCCAAATTGGGTGATTACAATTGGAGCTTAAACCTAAGACGTATTACTAAAACTCTCTAGAAGAAACTTAGACCTAATTGGGATGAATGATATTGAAATTTGATATTAAAAATGGTAAACTGATATTACCCCTATGTTAAAAACAGCTTGTGATATGTGGTACACTTTTCATGATTTAGAAGTTGAAATGGCATGATTTTTTATGATATAGAAATTAACCTAATTTGAAAGTTTTAAGGAACAAGTGGAGGTATGGATTCTGGACATGTGTCATTACTCATTACCGTGATTCATCATACATAATTGTGATATGGTGAATTAAATTGAGTGAGATTGTGTTTTGAAGAAACTGATAAATTAGAATGGATAAAATATGGTATTTAAGTGACTTTTAAAGTTAGATTAGGAAATGGTGACCAATAGGTTAACTTATGGAAGTAAGCAGAAATATAATTAACGTATGTGTTACACGATTAGATATAAATCTCGAGTTAGGTTAAACCAAATGTATAGTTTTAATGCCTTATTTCCTAATTTGGAAATAAATGCCTGAACGAAATGCATTTTGTGTAGGTAAAGGAGAGGCACCAGATGCATGAGTGTGCTTGGAGATAAGTTCGCAAAACTATAAGTGTATTTTAATTGCTTTATATGACTAAATTCTTTGCAAAAGAATTGATAACATATGGAGAAGTGAATATTGCTAGCATAAGTGTATCCTTTGGCAATATATGAGTTTTAATTTGAAAGTTGAATTTTATATGATTGGGAGTTACATTGAAATAATTTAATTATGAATCATCCCATGCTTGATTTAGAAAATAAGATGATTCGTAAATGCAAGAGTTACTTTTGCCTATAGTACACCACTAGGCTTTATATATGTTATTATACCGGCATATTTATGGTGGTTAACCTATTATAGATAAGCGATTTAGAACCAGCTCTGTAAATAATGGTTAACCAGTTATGGGTAAGCGATGTAGAACTAGCTCCATGACTTGTTACAGGTAAGCGACGCAGAACTAGCTTCGTAACTACTAGTCTATAGTGGTTAACCTATTATGCGTAAGCGATGTAGAACCAGCTTCTTTACTAATGGTTAACCAGTTACGGGTAAGTGATACAGAATCAACTCTGTGACCTTATGCCTAAGGGTACCATAGTGTAAAGAAGTTTATAGTGGGCTATATCATATAAGAATTTCATGACAATAAATAACAATGTTGCCACTATTTATTTTTAAAAGTAATTTGAGAGGCACCATATTATACTAATTCTAGTGATTGACTTATTTGCAGTATAAAAGTTTTCAGAAACTTATTGTCGCCACTGTTTATTGATTAAGAAAAAAGGAAAATAGAAAATGTAAATTCCTATATTATGAGTTTAATTTCAAAAGGGCATTTTGAAATAGTAATTTTAGAAAAATGAAGTTGTTTTTTACAACATGTTATTGGATTACCATGTTTTATGATGCACGAGTGAATTGTTACGACAACTATTTTACCATGAGCTTTATGATTGTATGAGAATATTTTAGTTATGTTGTCATAAAAAGTTAGCTTTTAGTAAACTGATTACACTCACTGAGCTCGTTTAACTTACTTTTATTTTTATGTTTTTAAACAAATCACTCCAGGTATGCGTATAGGAGCTGTAGTAATTAAGACTCTACCATAGGATTAGTTGTATCGTCGAGTGCCATTGTGTTCGTCTTATCTTTCTTACGTATGTGTTTGCTTGAAATTGGCTTAGTTGTTTGTATATATGTTGTAAAGTATTTTTCGAAAGAGTTTTAAAGTGTGATCTTGTAAACATCTTTAGGATTGTAAATATCTTTTCTTAATGAACTACGAGGGCTTTGATCTCAATGATGTTTTTAAAATGTTGAGAATTGTATGTTTGTGATTACTTCTAATATGATCTTGAGGTCCTATTTCAAAAGTTGAGATAATATATGAAATAATAGAAGTGTTTTAAAATATTTTATGTAGGTTTTTGAAAATTTTGAGAAAGTCAAAATACAGTTATTGTATTGCCAAAATTTTCAGTAAAATGATAAAAAAAAATTCTCACTATTTTCCACACTTTTAGTTATTAGTATGAAAGCTTTTAAATAGTTAAACAGCTTGGCTTTATAGGAACCCTTCGATCAAGTCAGATATTGATTGAAGGGCTACTGTAGGGTCACCAGCAAGGCTTCACTCGGGTTCCAGAAGGGGAACTTCAAGTTGGGTTCTTTCATCGATAGACGACGAAAGAGGAAGGGTCGTTGAAGCGGGGCATAGGAGTGGAGATTGGAAACTGGATGGTGAGAGATGGCCATTCAAGCAGGTGAGAGATAACGAGGTCAAAAAGGAATGATATGTTCTTCTTCCACACGCTAAATTCCCGTTTAAGTTGCTGTGAACCCACTTCCTGTTTCTCAGTTGACACCATTTCCCAAACATCATATCTTTGTGGATTTTCTGCTTCGTAGTGAGCATCCTTACAGAGTTGCTATTTTACAAAAAGTTAAACAAAGTAACTAGTGAATGTGAGCAACATAAACATAGAAAAACATCATAAAAAAGAAGATAACTTTTCTTCAAATTTCAGTAAAGCAGAACAGAGAAGGAGGGAAGGAAGCGCATTCAAGGAAGACGAGAGCAGAGAAGAGACAATGATTTCTATTGCGTCTTAAAAAGCTAGAATGGAAACCTTAGTGGAGTAGGTTGGAATTTATTATATTCACTTGCTGGATACAAATATCGTTATCTTGGCCATTACCATACTGTCTTGTTCCTCAAATTATATAATTAGTCAAATAGTAATTGTTCATAATTATTATTTCAATTTTTTGTAATTAAGTTAAAAATAAAGTTAATATTTTAAATTGAACTCTTGTCAAAAGGAACATAAAATATCCACTTTACAAGCAAAACTAGTCATTCAAAAACTTAACCAGTATGATCGATTTTTTAGTTTGCTTTTTAATTTTTCAATTTGATTTACTTTAATAAATTTTATTATAAAAAATGACCAATTTTTGTAAATTAATTAATTTTTTATATAATTAATTAATTAATTTTTTAATTTTATAAAAATTAAGGTATTTATAGTTTTAGCCCTGTTTTAAAAAGGGAGGTTTTAAAACAAAAATTAATTAATTAATTTTATAGTTTTAAAACAAAAAACACAAAAATATAATTAATTAATTATTTTTAAAACCTCTTTTTTTTAATAGACCGGCCAAAACTATAAATACCTCTACCCTTGTACATAAGATAACTTCTCTACATCATCGATGGTTCTCTGCGCGTAGTTAATTATGGCTCTGTAACATTGTTGTAGTGGCTATAAATATATTAACACGCCGCCATTTTGATTGAAACCTTGAGTATAGGTTGTGTTAAAACATCTCATAAGTTTTGATGTGGTCATGCTCATCTTTTTCCCCTGACATCGGCTTTCGATTGGTCAATTTCAAATTTAAAATTTTGCTCGAGCTTCTATGGCTTTTAAGGTGTTACTAAACTAAAAGGAAGGATCTTCCACAATTTTAAGGATACATTAATGTTGGATTGTATAATATACAATTAATTTATTATATATTTAAAATAAATAACTTAAAAATAAATTCAATATAAATTCTAGTGTATTTTTCCCCTTTCAAAAGGATAGCATCTCCAAAGCTTGTGATTTTACTTCTTATAAAAATTATTCCTATATTAAAAGAAAATAATTTAGTTTATTATAATACAAAAGACTTTTAAATTATAAAGTGTAAATTATATTCCAATTGCAAATTGTAGTAATTGTTAATATGAACGATATACTTATAATTATGATTATATTTATAATAAAGAAACCACAATCACAATATAATGCAACTTAAACTCAAACATAATATGACGAATTTAAAACCCTACCTAATTGAAAGATCATGGCTTGAATTGATATCTAATTTTGATATAATCGATATTTGAATTAAATCAATATTATTTTAATATTTTTATGAATGATGAGACAAATTCAGTATTTAAAGATAACGAATGTGACGATGACAATGATTGAGCATTGGCAAGACTTTGTTTTTAAATTTTGAATAAGTTAAGAGTTTTACTTAATATTTGGAACAAGATTTTCATTATATTTAAACATTTATTTATTTTGATGAAATTTCAAAGTTATGTTTAGCAAATATCTATTGATATGTAAAATATTACTTTTAGATTATTAATATTTTGTTTGCAAATAATAATATTAAAGAAAAAATCATGGCAAGTAGTTTCTAGTTCCTAAAATTCATAAAATAATGACCAAATTAATCATTAGAGTGGTTAATTTTAATATATTATTATAATAAGAAATAATTATAATAATTTGTTACATTTATATTGACAATAACCTTTGTAACAAAAAGTTGATGATCAAGTGACAACAAAATTTCTTATATTGACAATAACCTTTGTAACAAAAAGTTGATGATCAAGTGACAACAAAATTTCTTGTCACAAAAGTTACGAATAGTAGTGACCATAGTGATAGTTTGTTTTTATGACAATATTAAGTAGCCACTCGCTAATTAAATTTTTATTGTCAAAAGTTTTCATCACAAAAAGTAAAATATTGTATGACGGTAAACTATTTCGTCACAACAAGAGAAAAATATTAGTGACCAAACTATATTTTGTCACAATAAATAGAAAATATTAGTGACTGACATATATTTTGCCACAATTATAATTCATTCCCGCCAATTTTACATTGGTGTCAAATTGCATATGCTTTTAGTGACAGAACTTAGAAATAAAAGAAAATTTGACACTATTAATATATTAATAATGACAATTTAGTTACTAAATTATCACAATTACCATTGTATCAGTGACAAAGAAACAAATCATCACAGTTAATCTAAACAATAATATCAATCAATTGTTTTATCACAAAAACCTCATATATGTGACAAAATGATAGTTAGTCACAAAAAGGTTGTTACTAAATTACGAATAGTAGTGACCATAGTGATAGTTTCGTTTTTGTGACAATATTAAGTGGGCACTAACTAATTGAATTTGTATTGACAAAAGTTTTTATCACAAAAAGTAAAATATAGTGTGACAGTCAACTATTTCGATACAACAAGAGAAAAATATTAGTGACCAAACTATGTTTTATCATACTAAATAGAAATTATTAGTGACCAACATATGTTTTATCACAATTACAATTCATTCCCGCCATTATTATTGTGGTACCAAATTGCATATGCTTTTAATGACATAACTTAGTGATAAAATAAAATTTGATGAAAGATACTAAATTGTAACAATTATCAATAAATTAGTGATAAAAAAATAAATCATCACAATTAATCCAAACAATAGTGGCAATCAATTGTTTTGTCACAAAAAAATATCATATCTGTGACTAAATAATAGTTAGTAATAAAAAATGTGTCACTAAATGCTTGAACTCTTATAATGCATCTAAAAGTGGCTTTCGACTGACACTCTCTTCTATATCCCTTATCTCCTCTTTTAGTTGATTGTTTCCTCGACATGAACTGTTGTTATAAATTTTAATTATTAAATAGTTATGAATATTTATTATCCTTTTTATTTGACATTTTGATGTAATTATTATTTATTGTATGATAAAAGTGTAATATTTTAAAAATTTTATATTGTTTTTAATTTTATATTTGTATGATGATTAAATGATCTTTTTGTAGTAATTGTGATTATTATTTATATGTAAAATATTAATAAAATAAATTAATTGTTGTTATTTAAAATTTTATTATTATGATTTTAGAGACATAATTGATGTAAAATTATAAACTATACAATGTGATATATTATTTTATAATTTTTTAAAAATTCAAGGATTATTTTATAAATTTAAAAATTACCTAAAATAGTACCCGGTATTAGTATAGTACCGTACCAAACTAAATCTGCTACCGGTACCAGTGCAGTATGTAAACCGTTATCAATTTCCCTACAAGAAAAATGAAGGTTAGTGACAAAAATTACCGATAGATCATCTACACATTTCGTCAGAAAGCTAAGTTAGCAATGGAATTTACTGATAGACCAAGGTGTCAGAGAAACAACCATAGGTAATAATTTGCGATGAATAATGTAATGTTCGTCGTAAATTTACTGAAGAAAATTTTGTATAACCGTCAGTGAATATACTGACGATTATTTTGTGTTGTATTCGGTCGGTAAAGTTACTAACATATAAGATATGTCCATCGGAAAACTTACTGACGAAATTTGTTATTCCGTTGGTAAATTAATGTTGTCATTACCAACGGTCATTAGTTATCCGTTGGTAAATTGAATAGATTTTACTGACGAACTTTATGTTTCCGTTAATAAATTTACTAAAAACTTTTTTAAAAAATTTCCTTGCATTAAATTTTATTTGATGATGTTATGGTTGATGCATAATTTAAACAGTTATGAGTTATCTATTGATAATATTTTGATTTGTTTCAACATTTAATTTGTTAAAATAAAAAGTTGATTGATGATATAAAATAAAAATTATCTTAATTGATAATAAAAATTATTTTGTACATAATAAGTGTATGTAATTCATACAAAATGACTACAAGTACGCTATTCATTTAGTGACTGTGGATGCTCTGATTACTGCGATGAGATGCTACGCCTCCCCTTTAACTCATCCACCTCATTACAGAACTGAACTATGTACTCGATTAACTGTTGCAATTGAATTGTTAATGTCTGTACTGTGCTCCGAAGCTTATGGACTTTATTGGGTGCAGACACCTACTAGATGTTGCTGTACTAGATGTGAAGGATTATGAATAACATGTGTTCGCAAATGAACCTAAGCCGAACATCCTTCCACAGCAGTCCCTACCACCCACTGCATGAAGATAGGTTTGAGTCTCATCAACATCTTAGACTGTTGAGACTATCGTTGAATGATTTCTTGTATTTGGTCCTATCATAAGGCAATGTTTATGCTAGTAAGTGATAATTATTAGGCATTAATATTAAATCATACATTTCACACACATTTAGTTCTCTACATCGAGTGTTGATGAAAGTCACACCATCATGCTTCTTAGCGTGAGTGTGCAAAAACAACTGACGGGGTATAGGCTTCGTGCCCATAGACTTTTCCTACATTAGAATAAAATGTTATAAGTGAACTATAATTTATAAAAGTTTTGGCAGAATTTTCTCTATTTTTATGATATTTACCCCTATTAAACAAAGAAAATAACTCAACAACACAGTCATTTATGACACCAGACATTTATAACATTATCATTCTTCATAATATACATATTTTCATTCCAAAATTCACACATTAAATTAAATTGAAATACACCAAAATATAAAAATCAGAATATAAATGTAAAGTGTAGATATTTATAAGTCTCTCTGCCTGATCGTGGTAGGTAATATATCCTCCAGTATGTACGGGAAGACTCTCTTCCCTCGATCCCCCACGTCTGTTGGTAGAATTACGTTCTGAAATAGACATTGCCATGGGTGATGTCCAATACTGCTGCCGACGACTCCATATTTATTCAGAAATATAAGACGGACATATACCAGTCTTGTGTATCGCATCAACAAAGTCTCGATAACGCGTACGTACTCGTCTCTCCTATACTTTATAAATAACTGCGTCAAATTCAAAATCTAAAAAAAAAATTCTAAAATAAAAGAAAAATATATGATAATTATTTAATGTAATAATATTTATGTAATAACTGTACAAAAATCAATTAATAATTAATAATTTTTTTATACCTCAAACTCCTGATAATAAAATTCCTTTGTCACCTGATAGATATTCTTCCATACATAACCTTCAACATCAATCTTCTCCTCGAATTTGGATGTCATGTTTCTTGAGCATGGTCTAAACGGAATCAACCTAATATTAAAACAATTAATTTTATACCTTTTTTAAATTTAAACCTATAACTTAATTATAAACATATTATGTTTTATGTATTTTCACTTACAGATTGTTGACAATTATGATGTAAGTTCTTCCATCAGCTCCCTCGGCTCTAGGCTGGAGGTCGCCTCCTTCATCTGCATCGTTTACCCTTGACATCTCTGTCAGTATAAGGATGGTGGATGGTGTAGTAGCAGGTACAGAAGGTGATGTCTCATCTGCAAGTGTAGAAGTAGCTGGAGGTAAAACATCTAATTCGGTTGCAGTTACAAAATGTGATGCTTCATTTGGATAGTAACTGGCTCCAAATCGTGGTATGAACCTTGGTCGCACTATATCCTGTTTTCTCTTTAGTGACATATTTCAACTTGAAATTCATATCCCATCATTTGAATTAATATTTCCCATTTTCATCATTACCATTATCCTCGTTTCGATTACATGCTTCTTGATTGAAATTAATATCCTCAGTAACTATTAGAAAATTATTTCCTATATCTAGTTACATATCCCTTAAATAATCATCCGACCTAACACTTCCAAGTTAAGTTATATCATATTTCAAGTAATTGGCCTTAGCTTCTTATGATTAAACTTCATTTCAATTCTAAGAGGACCATACAATAGATAACCCTTTTTCCAAACCTTACCTACTCTTATGTAGAAATCTTTCTTTAATAATAATATGTCTAGATCATTCATTATAGTGTCAAATGTGGACAAATTGTCGAACTCAATACTAGTCCAATTGCTCAGTAGCTTCTCTTGGTGAAGAGCTATAAGACCTCTTCTTCTTACTTCATAGTAGCTCCATGAGTGTATAGTATGTGAATCAAGTCCTTTTTAAAGACAATATCTCTATCCTTCTCTTCAAAACTCGAAGTATGTATCCTCATCGTTAGTATAACATCTTTGTTTTCCACTACTTTGATCATCATTTTCATTAAGAAGCCCCCAGGTAACCTTAATCCCATCAAAATTATCAACAATGTCCTTTTCTAAAGCATATATATGTAATTTATTTGTACTTAAAATAACCTAAAACATTCCTTAGAAACAAAAATTAACCATTTAATGGTTGGCATTGGTCAATTAATTCTATCACAAACTTGTGGTATATGTTATTAAAAGATCAATATGAGTGAACACAAAGTAATAAAGTGTCTTAAATCTTGAATCATTTAAAAAATACACAAAATTAAAATATATTATGAAATATTAACAAAGACATAAATACTAGTAATTAAATATGCATTATAATCTAAAAAGGAAATAATTATGACTAATAGAAAGAGGAGAAGCCAACAATCTTACCTGCTAAAGAAAACTGATGTTCTTAATCTTAGGAAGCTTATCTCGTCATCTTAAAATTTTCCTACAGAAACAAATTCAATTATCAAAAACTAAGAACATCAATTTAAAATAACAAAGTAACTTTTAGAGGGAAGAATAACAGTAACTCTAACCTTTTAGAGAGATAAACGAAATGATACATTGTCAAACAGGATGGCTTTCTTAGTTAGAGACTAAATTATATGGATTAAGTTATTATTTGAAACATAATAAAGAAAACTACCTACCACTAATAATAGAAAAGTCTATTTTGTAAAGCATGTAATCTTATAAAACATAATAAAGAAAACCACCTACCAATGTTTATGATACTAAACGTTTGCATTACACCTTAATATTTCAGAAAATTTCTAAATAAGCCCCTATCCTTATCTGTGATGTCAGTTCTCGAAAGAAATAAAATATTTATATTTCATTGATGAGAACAAAAAAACCATCAAATAATACACAGGTAATTACAAAAAACCCAAAAAATCATATGAGGTTGAAACCTCTGTCTAGTGAGATTTAGTGTAACTTTAGCCTAAGCAGTACTCATACCAAAATAAGCTCCAAAAGCATCCAATTGCTTGAGGATTTGTCAAATGGTGAGAAAGTTCAAAGTCACTAGACACCTAATCTCTTAATTATTTACTCAATGATGGGTATCTTTTATTTGTACTCATGCAAATGAACCTTCACCTTCTTAGACAATATTTATTAGTTCTTCACCTTCTTTCACAAATTATCAACCAAATTACAGTATAATGCTCAAATCATCAATTTCTAAAGCACAATATAATGTTCAAATTCTTAACAAAATCACAATCAAGTTCAAATGCTCATCTAAATCACAGCATAATATTTAAATTGTTAATGAAATCATAATAAAATGTTTATATCCTCAACCAAATCCCAACTCAATGCTCAAACACGATTCAATTTGTTGATTCACCATCATCAACATGAGATTTTGTTAGAGTTAATTTTTCCCTTATTTTGACAACTTATATCAAGATGCTATAATTTTGATTGAAAATATTTTTTTTCTCCCAAAAGTTGCTTTCTCCTAATATCAAGATGCTATAATTTATTTCTTTAATTATATGTTCTTATCTCCTAAATAAAACTTTGCTTTTAAATAAGAAAACCTATGATTGTCAATTTATTACAAAAATATATCACAAAAATATAATCTAACTACAACCGATGCTTATACTATAATCTAAGCATAATACATTACAAAAATATCAATGTATGGGTTTTGTACCTCAACCGATGATTAAATCAGTACCTCAACCCAGTAAAAAATATAAACCGATGATGACCTATACAGTCAAACCACAAACAAAAACCCAAATGATCAAAGCGGTACACAAAACCCAGTAAAAAACAAAATCCACTTACCTTAATCAATGAATAAATGAAGACGTAGAAAGAAGAAGGGAACAAAAACACGTGAAGGAAGAAGGGAACTGAAGCATGCAAAGACGCAAACTGAAAACACAGAAGGGAACTGAAGCACACAAAGGAAGAAAATGGATGCAGAAGCAAAAAGATGGACAAAAAGAAGGGAATAGAAGTACTCACGGATGATGACGGTGACAGAGAACCAGCAGCAACAGAGAAAACAAAAGAGAGGAGAAAATGAACATTGACTAAGGGTGGGTTTTGTGGGCAAGTTAGACATTTAATGAAAACAACGTCATTTGGTGACGACGTCATTTTCAATTTATTAAAAACCGTTTAAATTTTAGTTTTATCAACAAAATAACCCTTCCATCCGTAAATCACTGACATAATCCAATTCCGTCAGAGACCTCGATTCTTATTTTTGTCTCAAATCATTCCCGGCAAATTTACTGACGAACATGACTATTCTATCGTTATATTCCGTCATAAAATTTGCTGGGATAATTTCTCTCCATCTTTACTAACGGAAAATTTGTCTATCGCTAAGTGCAAATTTTTTCGACAATTTTACCAATGGGAATTAATTTTTTATCGTTGATTGCCTACAATATTTTCATAGTCCATAATATTTTGTTGGTAATTTGTAATTTTCTTGTAATGTTTTGATAAATTTATTTTATCAATTACACAAGTTTTAGAAGTTTACATTTAATCTTATCTTTCTATTAAGTGGCCTAAGTGATTTAATTGATATGGGATAGCAATAAGATAAGGATGATAGTTAAAGGAGTTAGAGAGAAAATAGGGACATTATCTCCATTTAAACAAATACCTTAATTATGGGTAGTTATCAAGTTATATATATATATATAAAGTGATAGGGAAATTTTATTAAGTTTCAAGGCTTCAAAAGATTCTTCATGGTTGTAGTTTTTCTCAAACATTAATGGGACAACATAACTAGAGGTATTGTTATTTTATATGAATCATGTTGGAATATTGCACTACTTGGATTATAAAGTTTACATTAGGTTATGGGCCCATCACACTTCTGCTGCATATGTTATTCAATATGATGTTATATGTTGGTTTTAATGACTTCAAAAGATAATAATGGCCTTAATGACTTCAAAAGACAATAATGGCCTTATACATGTCATGCAATTAGTATTACAAAATACATGTTTTGTTGTGAGTATTTGATTTGGTGTGAACATAGATATATGTATGTGTTTTTTATAGATTGAAATTCTTTTGATGGATGCACATATAGTTTGTATGTATACTGAGATTTTTTGCACATTCATTTCATGGTGTTGTTTAATTTTGTTCCATTTTCTTTTTTGATGTGATATCCTTGATAATCTATGCGTGATTAAGAATAGCCATATCATCTTAATCCTTTGAAAAATTTGACATCAAATAAAGGGTTATTAATTGTCGTGTGACTATGTTTAGTTAAATTGTAATAGTTTGGACAAAATAATTACTTTTATACATAGGGAGGTTTTTTTTATTTTATCCCTTAATTGGAACACGATGGTGAATTTAGATATTGTAATTTCCTAAGTCCACAAATATGGAAATTATATTTTGGAATCTATATTCATTGGTCTTGTTATTAATTTATAGTAAATTCTATGCATATTGCACCTTTAAGTGATTCCTACTACTATTTTTAGTAACTCAATTCCAATTTTAAATAGTGAGAACTTTTCCAATTGGAAAGATGAAGTTCTTCTTACCTTATGGTACATGGATATTGATTTGGCGCGCCATGAAGAAGCTCCTCCTTTTCCTACGAAGGAAAGTATGCCAATTGCTAAAGCCGCTTATGAAAAGTGGGAGTGATCAAATCGTTTGACTTTGGCACTTATTAAGAATCATGTAAGTAAAAAAATTAGAGGCTCTATCACTAAAGTTAAAGATTTCACGAGGGCCATTGAGGAGTAGTTTGTGACTTTTGACAAGGCCATGACAAGTACCCTAATGCAAAAACTCTCAAGTATGAAATTTGACAATTCGAAAAGTGTGTGTGAGCATATTATGCAAATGAGAGACATCGTTGCATAATTGAAATCTCTAGAGGTTGAAATATTTGAATTATTTTTTATGCATTTTATTCTTATTTCTCTTCCAATGGCATATGATCCTTTCAAATTTTCCTATAACACACATAAGGATAAATGGTTTGTTAATGAGCTATTGACCATGTGTGATTAAGAGGAAGAAAGGTTGAAGCATGAAAAGTTTGAAGACTCAAACTTGACTAATTATGGTAAAGGACATGCCAAATAACACAAGTTTTGTTTTGTCTAAGCAAAAGGGAAAACAATCTATGAAGGCACAAGGCAAATAGAACAAGCGTTTCTTTTGCAAAAAGAAAGAGCACATGAAGAAAAATTGCCTAAAGTACCATAAATGGCTTGAAAAGAAAAATAACCTCTTCACCTTTGTGTGTTATGAATCTTGTTTTGTGCAAGTAACAAATAACATTTGGTGGATTGATTATGGCTCTTCAATTCACATTGCTAATAACATGCAGTGCTTTCTCAATCTAAGGAAGTTGAAGGGCAGTGAACAAGGCATCTATTCAGGGAATGGGATGCGTTTAGTAGTGGAGGCTATTGGGACTTATAAACTTGTTTTGAAATTAAGTTTTTGTTTTGGATTTGGAAAATACCTTTTATGTTCCTTCTTTTTCTAGAAATTTAATCTTGATTTCCATATTAGTTGCTTTAGGCTATGGATTTTATTTTCTATTTGTAATTTCTTAAAGAATAAAAAAAGTGTTTGCTATGGAAATCTTGTTTAAAATCTATATAAAATAGATTTAGATTCTACTTTTGAGAATAGCCTCTTAACTATGCATGTTGAGAATGTTGGTATTAAACGAATGACTATTGACGAACATTCTTCTAAATTGTGGCGTAAGAGATTAGGCTACATCTCTATTGAGAGAATTAAGAGATTGGTGAATGATGGGGTTGTACACACCTTTAATTTTACTGATTGTGGTACTTGTGTTTATTGCATTAAAGAAAAGCAACCTAACAATACCAACAAAGTTTCTAGAAGAAGTTCTCAAATTTTAGAAATCATACACACTAACATTTATGGATCATTTTCCACTCCTTGTCTGAATGGTCAGAGATATTTTATCTCATTTATTAATGACTTTTCTAGATATATGTATCTCTACTTATTAAATGAAAAAGGCTTAAACCTTTAACGCTTTTAAGCCTAATAAAGTTGAAGTAGGGGAACAAACAAAAAGGAAAATAAAGATTGTGTGATCAGACAAGGGCGGTGAATATTATGGTTGATATACTGAACAAGGATAAATACCTGGTCCATTTGCGAAATTCCTAAAACAATAAGGAATTGTGGCACAGTACACAATGTCAGGCACACCACAACAAAAATGGTGTAACTAAGAGGTGGAATCAAACGACAATGGATGTGGTAAGGAGTATGATTAGTAATTATAATATGCCATTATCCTTTTGGATTGAGGCATTAAAAATGGCAGTATATATCTTAAACGGGTTCGGTTGTTCCTAAAACTCCTTTTGAGTTGTGGAAAGGTTGGAAACCAAGTTTAGCACATATACATGTCTAAGGTTGTCTAGTTGCGGTTCAGGTTTACAAACCTCA
>JANVCQ010000003.1:29171736-29194893 GCA_025531925.1 Erythroxylum plowmanianum
ATACTTTAGGATATTTTTTTCTTCTTGCTGAAGGTGTTGTATCTTAAAGGAGTATAAAAATATCAACAGTTGCATCGTCGACTATGGAAACTGAATATATTGCTTGTTATGAATGTTCATCACAAACATTATAGTTGAGGAATTTTATCAAAAGGTTAAAGGGAGATTTTATTAAGTTTCAGGTCTTCCAGAGATTCTTCATTGATGTAGTTCTTCTCAAACATTACTTGGACAATCTGGTTGGAGGTATTATTATTTTATGTGAATCACGTTGAAATATTGCACTACTAGGAATATAAAGTTTACACAACATTCATAACATTGGAAAAAAAGGCAATTATTAAAAAATGAATTGATTGATTAGTTTAACCTTAAAATTTTAAAATTTTAAGTTTATAAAAAAATAAAATGTGCATTTTATCTTAATAACTCTTATTATTTAAAATCAATTGATTTATCAATTAATCGACTGATTTTTTAAACTCAATTTTTATAAATAAAAATAAACCACTTATTTTTCATTTCACAAGCCCTTTTTTAATTAAACTCAATTTTTAATAAGTAAAATTAGTATCTTTTTAATTCTATTTTTAAGTTTTTTAAATTCTATTTAATTCCTTTTTAATTAAACTCAATTTGACAATTAAACTCAATCTTTTAATAAGTAAAAATAGTGTCTTTTTAATTATATTTTAAGTTTTAAGTTTTATTTAATCTTTATTATATACTAAAAATTTTAACAATGTTAAATTTTTAATTTTATTTAAAATTTAAAATATTAGGTAAAGTTCAAGAAAAAGACAAGAAACACAATGATTTGATCCCTCAAACCACATTGTGATCCCTCAAACCATTGGATCATGACGCATACAAACGACAACAGATCCTCTACTTTGATTATGGTTATGTTCCTCTTTCGTTATCTCATTCCCATATAAGTTGTTGCATTTTAGTCAACCCTGTGCTCCTAATTATCATCTATGGGCATTATTTTATATTTTCTTTCACTTTTTTTGAAAATTAAAATGAATTAAATAGGAAAGGAGTTCAGTACATCCATTATCTTACTAACAGGATATCAAAACAAAGACCAAATGACATTGTAATCTAAAGAAACGTCACTGTGAGCAAAGCCATCTCATTTATTCTCGAGTTTTCCTAAAACGAGTTAACAAAAATCGCCGTTCTAAAGTTTCACCAGAAGTTTCCAAATTAGGGCTCCAAATCTCCGTCATCAGTGACTCCAAATGGTTAAGAAGTTAAGAACTTTCTGGTTTGATCTTTATTACTTCATTTTCCCTTTTTGTCTTCACTCATTTTTTCTTATTAGGAATACTCGAAGGGGTTTCCTTCATGTTTGAGCTCTGGCTACTCTCTCGCTTCTCCCGACTGCATGTCTTTAGCACCTATAAAGGGGTTTAACGTAAAGATCTCATAGAGGAGGGACTCTGTAAGGTAAGTATCTGGCTAGATTAGGTTGTAGAAATTTACTGCTCTACGTACTGGGTATTCTTGGATTCTCATTAGAGTCTCTAAGAAATAGCTAGTCTCTCGCTGCATTTCTTCTCCATTTGGTTTATGACCAGTTGTTCTCTGATATTATTAGAGGTGATTTCTGTAAGGGCAAGTATACCTCTTTCCCTTTCTGCAAATCTTTTGTTATTCCTCTCCCTGCATATCTCTTGAATACATATTATAAGGGCTACCATGTAAACATCCTTGTCATGTTTGGGTGCATGGTTTAGTAGTATCCCTTGGATAATGTCATTTAAATTGCTTTGATAGCCATTGAGTGTACATAGAGATGCAACTTGCCTCCATACTCTATTAGAAAACTCACAATTGAAAAATAAATGGTCCCTGTCCTCTTCATCTAGATTGCAAAGGATACATCTTTTAGGGGAAGAGAGGAATTTTAATCTTGTTATAGTGCTTAGTCTATCCTTCATGGCTAACTAGCTCAAGAAGCTGGCATTTGGCTTGATAGTGTTTCTCCATATCAGTTTACTCCATCCAACTGTAGGGTTTTTTCCCATACTTTAGTTGTTTTACTTGCCTATTTGTTATGTCCATTACTGCTAGTCCATTCCAAAAGTATATATCCTCTCCTTCATTGTATCGATACTGTGGCATTAATAGAGACCTTATCTCCTCTTGAGAAAGATCCCGGTTGCCATTAGCAATTAATTCTTGGACTTTAATTCTTTTGAAAATATATCCAGAGTATACCTAGAGATCAGAAGGTGAATTAGAGCTCCCTAACTTGTCTAATTGTCATACTGTCACAAAGGTATACTTTGGACTCGAACTTTCACCACAAGTTGCGTCCACCTTCATATGACAATCCCACTTAGATCTGCTTAAGCAAGATTTAGCCTTCTCACATGAATGTCGCCAAACAAATCCGTTGGCCCTCGAACACCTCACGCGCACACAAGTGTTTAAAGTGTTTCTCTCACACACGGAATAAAACAAGTGTATAATAGAGTAAAGAAAGCAACAAGAGATATCTAGCTGAAGCTAATCTTTCATTAACCCTCAACAAAATGTTAACAAAGATACAAGTACCTCCTTCTCGAAGCCCTTACAAGGAACTCCTTACTCGAAACCTTTACAATGAGAACTCCCCCAAAAGCTCTCAACTCTCAAAGCTCTCTCCTTTGAGTGATTTCTTTCAATGAGTGAATGACTCAGTGATTGAATGAATGGCTCTTAACTCTAATGAGCTATTTATAAACGTCTCTAGATGATTAAGTGCCTGTTTAGTTCAGCTTTTGGAAGGTAAATAAGTACTTTTTTCTATCCCAAAAGCTATTTTGAAGAAAACTGAGTGTTTGGCTGTAAAATTCAAAAGCATTTTTTTTTCATATAAATGGCTTTTTGGAAGCTAAAATACAGTTTTTTGAGAAGTTCAAATTTAGAGTTTTTCAAAAAATCACCTTTTCAGGTAAATTTTTTAGATCAATTAATGAGCCTATTTTTTGGTCCCATTTAACTTTATGTTTTACACATAATTCCCACAATACCTACAAACACATCTTCACGTTTATTTGAGATTTATATAATGTTATTTGACTTTTTTTATATGTTTAGTATTTATTTTTAATATTAATTTTACTTATATTATAATTTATATAAAAGATTTAGTTAGATATATTTTTATTTATATTTTATATGGTTTAAAATTATATAATAATTAATATATTGTGCTTTGCATAATGTTTAATATATTTTAAATAATATTTATATGCATAAATAATTTTTATAATAAAATATAGTTAAAATTAAAAATGTTTTTAATTTTTATGTTGCCAAATAATCTATTATATGAAGCTCTTTCAAAAAAGTTCTTTTTTAAATGACAGTCAAACAGTCAACTGACTTCTTAGAAAAGCTCTACTGATAAAAGCTCTACTGATATAAGCCCATCCAAACAGGTACTAAGTTAGAATCCTAATAGAACTCTACTAGCTAATATCACAATCTTATCCTTATCAGATTACATCTAACGAACTAATAGATGACATCCCCATCTAATTAGGACTCTATCTAATAGGATTAAGTTACATCACATTAATAAGATAAAAGATTACCCTATCTAGGAATGATTATCATTATCTACGAAGATCTCCTCTATCTTCAGATGATCCTTCTATATAATCTTTATATCTTAATGTTGATGTACATCCACTGTGATCTTATCCGCTATGTCATCATGTGCCACATCATCCACAGTTTTCACGTCACTACTGATGTGTTTTCTAAGTCACTACAGTCTATCCGCACATAGGTCCATTAATGCACATCCATAGACAAGTCCATTTTCTATTATGAAAAGCTCACTCATGGTGCAGTCTCGTCGCTCCATAACTAAGTACAAGTCACAATCTGAGTTAGTATAAAACCTCACATACTTTATATACCTTCGAACTGCCTCACCGAAGCCCAATGCTTATGCATATTTCCTCACTCGCATGCCTTCGTGCATCCTCGTCGAGTCTTGCATGCCTTTGTGTATTCTCACGCACCCTTGGGTCTCGCATGACTTAGTTCGCCAACTCCACGAGGCCTTTCATCTGAATCTCACGTCTCGTCGAAGAGTTTTGCCAATGCACGTTTACGCATATCGAATCTCACCTACTCTTGAGATCTTTGCTGGTGCTTCCAACATCCCTCGCTTACTTCGTAAGTTTCTCAGGTTTTGCTCGCCAATTCGCAAGACTTCACCTTGTTCCCTAATCAATATGCCTTCCTCGTGCTGACCTGCGTGTCAATCATTGGCCAAGGCTCGCCAACACCTGCATGATCCCCCAATCTGGACTTAGGGGTCTAACACATACCATAAGGAAATTCTATCCCCTGTCCTTATCTTGCAAGTAATCTGATGCTGTACTCTCTCCCTCAACCTAAGAATTTAGTTAGAGAACTATAAAAACCTATCTTTAGGTCTGATTGCCCATAGACTTCCACCCCTTAATATATAGGTATGCACCTATTTTACCCATAATGATTCCTTCTCACTTAAAATGCTCCACAATCTTTTCAATAATAATCGTTTGTTGCTTTTGCCAATTGACTCCAAGCCCAGTCCTCCATTTGCTTTAGGTTGATAAATTTGAGTCCAACTGACTTTAGCCATCCCTCTTTCTCCTTTACCCTTACTCATACGAATTGTTTCATCATTTTTTTCATAGTTTTGATCAGCCCCTTGGAAAGGAAACTGTGGGAACAACAATAAGTATTCATAGACATAATAATCGATTTGAGGAGTTAAAGTTTTCCTCTATAGGATAACATCTTGGTTGTCTATGAATCTATTCTCCTTTGTATCCTTTCAATAAGGGGTAGGCATCCTCTAAATCTGAGTCTTCTTGAAGAGATAAGGATGCCTAAATAAGTGATAGGAGGCTCTTAATTACCCATTTTAGTGATAAGAGATATAACATTAGCTAGGTGTGCAACATTTTTCGATAAGATGAAGTAACTTTTTTGAAAATTGATACTTAATCTTGACATCTCCTTAAAACTTCGTAAGGTAATCATTAAGACCATAATTGAGGGGATATCAGCCTTACTAAAAAGGATTAGGTCATCTATAAAATATAAGCTGGTTAGTGAAAACAAATTACACTTGGTATGGAACTTGAAATGTGGAGTCGAGGAGATCTTATATTTTAGTATGAAGGTAACAACTTCCATGCAGATTAGAAATAGGTAAGGGGAAAGAGGATCCTCTTGCCTAAGTCCCCTTTTGCCTTTAAGCAACTCAGTAGGACTCCCATTGATTATGATCTCAAAATAAACCGTAGAAATACACTCTTTTATCCAATTGATAAAAAATATGAGGAAACCCATAACTTCTATAATCTGCAGTAAAAAAAAACCGCAATTGACACTATCAAAAGCTTTCTGGAGATCTACTTTTAATATGCAATTCTGAGGGGATTTTTCCTCTTATGTACCCTTTCAGAATTTCCTGCAAAATTAGGATGTTGTCCCCAATATTTCGCTTACTTAAGAATGCTCCTTGATTTTCACTGATGATGTAGTGTAGCACAGCTTTCAGCCTATTGGCCAGTATTTTAGCAATAATCTTGTAGTTGAAGTTAGTGCATGAGATAGACCTGAAATCGCTCCATGTAGTAGTGATATGAGTTTTTGGGATCAAGCATAAGGAAGTCTTGTTGATCTCTTTGAGGAATACTCCTTTTTTGAAGAATTCATGCACTGCTTCTTTCATAATTTTCCTTGTTGTATTCTAAGTTTTTTGATTGACGAAACCATTCAGACCATCTAGTCTAGGAGCCTTCGAGCCATTCATTTTAAATACCACTACTTCTATCTTTTGATTTGTAACCTGCCTAATTATAAGATCTACTTGATCTTTAGGAATTTTAGTAGAAATAAACTTCCTAAGATCTACACCGCAAGAGCTAGTATTACCCTAAAATCTTAGGATCTTTTGGAAGTGTTTCAAAACATTTTGAGCAATTTCAACTTGCTCATACAAAATCTCCCCTAATTATGTTTTCATTGAAGTGATACTATTAAAATTTCTCCTAGCCTTAATGGCATTGAAGAAAAACCTAATGCATCTATCTCTTTCCCTAATCCAGTTGATTATGGACTGCTATTATAATAAAGTGTTATGGTTATCAACTGCTTACATGTAAGACTTCAGGGCCTCCTTTTCCTCCTTCACAATAATCTTATCAGTAGGATTATTTGCCAGTGATTTCTGTAAGAGTGAGAGTCGATGCCTAGTAGTCTCTAGCCCTTACATTGTGCTAATACCCTACTTTATGGCCTTTAGTTTTTGCAAACAGATAAATTATTTAGTTCCAATTACTTCTACCTCCATTCCCTTGTTGATTGCTTCTTGGAAACTTTCTACATTGACCAAGAAATTGTTAAACCTAAAAGGGTGTTTAAAATAAACCTTTTTGAATAAATTGTTCAACTTAATCGGGGTATGGTTTGAGAATCCTGTGTCTAAAAACATGGCTTTACTATTTGGAAATGTTATTAACCACTCCACATTCACCAAAGCCCTATCCAATTTCTTTCTGATGAGCGAATTAGAGCTCTTCTTATTGCTCAAAGTAAATCTATAACCCTCGTATTTTAAGTTAGAAATTTCCACATATTTGGTGCAATCCAGCAAGTCAGTATTGTAGTTGTGCAAATTACAGTTCCCTTTAGCTTCAGATTGATAGATAGTATAGTTGAAATCTCTGCTTATGATCCATGGACCACTAGCTGTTCCTTTAAGTCTTCTAATAGAATTCCATAGGTCCATTCTTTGAAATGTAGTATGATGACCACAGAAAAAGGTGGCCAACACTGAAGTATGCTCCATTGTGAAAGTCATTTTTGTATACATAAATTGTTCACTTGCTTCCAAAACCTCCACCTCTATAAACTCATCATCATAGACTATGATGATTCTTCCATACCTATAGTACTAGTGATTGGATTTTATCTTCCTTTGACTCCCAAAACAATCTAATATATTCAGGTTTATAAGTCTTATTTTTGTTTCTAAAAGACAAAATAATTTAGACTTCTCATGCCGGACAAACTCCTTCAAGGCATTGAGCTTCGAAGGTTTGTTTATTCTTCTGACATTCTAAACTAGAAAGGTCATGTAATAATAATTTTACCTTTTGAGCTTTTCCTACTACTCCAATTGCTCTTTCTAGTTTATACTTGTTCCATCTTTTCCCTCTAATTTTCCACCTGATGCAAAAGATCTTATTGTTGTGGCCCTTAGGTGGCAGCTTGTTGCTAAACTTCTAGGAGATTTCCATTATGCAACTCTTCTTTATCTGTAATACAGTTATCCATTTCCACCCCTCCCTCTGTTTGTTGTGCTTTCATAATTTCTGTTACCAACCCTATATGCTATTGATCCTCGACATTATGTTTAGTTTGATCCCCTTAGCCGTATAGGGCTGATTTCTATCTACTTGAATATCCAATTCCTGATCCACCAATGTCCTTTTCTGCACTTCAAGTACTTCAGTTTCTATTTTCCCCTCTATATTATTCTCATCTACCCCCATCAATTCTCCATAATCTCCCCCAACAAAAACTTTCCTTGTTGGTTTCCATGTTTTGCCCTAAACTTATAGTGAAGGTTTCCAATGATAAGTAACCATAACTTTTACCTCCTTTAGAGAATTTCCATATGCTAACCTTAAAATGGGAATATAATCTTTCATCTCCTTTGAAATATCCATGTTCACACATAATCTAGCACAACTAACCTGTTTCCTCAAAGCTGTATTTTCATCCATATAAATTGGTTTTCCCAAATAGCTGGTTAACAAGCTTAGGCCCCTTAGTGGTCCAATATTCCAATGGAATATTGTGGATGTTCACCTATAGGGGTATATTCTTAACTCTAATTTTCTTTAATTCCATACCATACTACCAATTTTAGAGAAATAATGGAAGTTGTGAGATGTGTCATGGTCCTTCTTCTATCAAATTTTGAGCCTCTGATTTTGAGCTAAATGTAAAAATGATGTTGTCATTTTCTGTTAACTTTACCTCTTGAATGCCTCTTCCTTTCCAATTTCTTTGAACCCATGCTTGTATTATAGGAAAAGACGGGCGTTTATCCATGAAGAAGCCAATGATCGCTGCTTCCCAAGTTTTTGCTCCCTCCTGCAAGATGTCAAGACTTTGGGCCACCATCAACTTCCCATCAACTTCCATCGGGGGGCTGTGGAAAAGAGAGGATTTAGTGCTTTCCCCTACAACCTGTTTCCAGGTTCTCCTGGTTCCCTCAATGTTTTGGTAAGCTGTTGTGGCTGGTTTGGATGAGTAACTGAGGTGGATGTTTGCTTCCAGATATTGGAAGCAAGGGCCACAGGGTTTTGGAAAGCAGGGGGCTTGATAAAGGATGAGGATGAGGGGGAATGGATATTAGGTTTTGTATTAGCAAGTGACAGATTTGGGGGTAATTCAGTAGAGGAGGATGGTGAATTCAATGAGGGCAAAGGGGGAAAATCGGTGAGGTTGGGAGGTGTGAGGCAAGACATTGTGAGAAATAAGCCTAATTTTGGTAAGGAAACAGCAACGCAGAGAATGGAGCAGGAAATGTTGATCTAAAAATGGTAATATGAAGAGGGCGGGAAAAGGTTTTGAGAAGGAAAGACAACACTACCCCTAATCTGAAATAGGTGTTGTAAGGAGGTTGGAGGAAAGAGAAATACTAATTTGCAGATGAACAAGGTTGAAGAAGAATAAGAGAGAGCTTCAGCCAGAGGAGCAAAGACGGGAAAGAAGAATAAAGGTGAGAACTCAGTCTGAGCTCTACGTGGTGTAGTCTTGTCAATCAATTCTTAAGATCTCTGTAATAGTTAATACATTATAAAACTAAGGTACTAATTCAAGCAGTCGGAACAAAAAGAAAGGCAACCAATAATCAATTTAGAAGATCTAGCATTTTAACAAGGTTAAGACCATAAAAGGAGCAAGACTAGCCAAAAAGTCAAGTAGTGAAGCAAAACTCAGAACCCCGACAAGAAGTTTCTATTTCTCTAAAAAGTAAAAACATGAGTCTTTTCCCAAAAAAGCGAACATAAGTCTATTTGAAGATCAAATGTTTAAGCCCTCCATAAATTTTTGACAAACTAAAATTTAATAATTACAAAAATTCAACCAATTAAATTGTAAAAACTTTGAATCGTTTAATTTTTTAATTTAATTTTTAACTTTTTGGTTAGACTTATTTTAATAATTTTTATTGTTAAAAAGCAATCAACTTATTAATTAATCAGCCAATTTTTATAAATTATTAATTTTTATAAATTATAATTAATTAATATTTATTTAATAATTTCTTTTTTTATCTAAATTTCCTATCATATTGCAAATACTTTACTTTTTGACTCGCTTAACTTCCGGTCGATTTTAAAAATATTGCCAAAAACCCTTTTAGTTTCTGTGCTTATAAACCCCAGAATCCGAGGGTATAACGACAGTTGCAGCAACCCAACTGTACTGTGAAGTACTTCCCACAACAAAATCCTACAAACGTTATCGGACCCATCAAAATCTTTCTAACTACTTAACCCCTTCAGGGGTTTGTCTGATTTTGCGAAAACTATTCTACTTCAATCTCACCACCATGGCTCCTGATGCTTCCACTGCTCTTGCAGGTACGTATGCTTTCCCTCGTATTTCGTTTCTTGTTTTTTGTGTGTATGCAAACACCAATGAATGTTCTGCAAGCAGATAAATCTGCAATTTTTAAGGTAAAGCGTTGAACTTTTCGGTGCTCACCCTCTATTTCTTTGTGAAGTTTATAGCATTTATCTTATGATGTTTTGGTTGAAACTGTAGAAGTTCAGAAAGTTCACCAACTTTTGGATGCTGCACGAACTGGGGATCTTGATCTTCTTAAGAGTATGCACTTACTGTCTTCTATTGTTGCTTTTTATCTGGCGAAGGGTGATCTCCTATGTGCTTTTTTTCGTTGGAGTTTTGTCGGCCCTCCTTTTTTTTTGGGTTTTATAATGAACATTCAGGTATATTTGCTTGAATACAGAAACTGCAACGGAGCTCGATGATGGAAACGGGATGGCAAAATCTGTGGCGGGTGTCAAGGACGCTAATAAAAGAGGAGCATTGCATTTTGCTGCGAGAGAGGGACGGACGGAGATGTGCAAGTACTTGGTAGAGGACTTGAAGCTTGATGTGGATACAAAAGACGAGGAAGGTATGTATTTGAATGGGAATTACCTAATTAAAAAGGGTTCACCTATATCAGACCTTTTTCTTTGTGTGAATATAAATTCCCTCTAGAATTAGACATCTGAGTTTTTAAATTTGTTCGTGTGATTTATTATCAAATTCTCATGATAAGACAGCTTTTTATGAACATACATATTACTTTGTGACACTATCTATAAAAAAGTGTTCCAGTTGCTGAACTTTTGGTTTATTTCATCTTGCAAAATTTGTTGCTTGTGTGCAGGTGAGACTCCTCTGCTGCATGCTGCTCGGCAAGGGCATGCTACCACTGCCAAATACCTTATTGACCATGGTGCCAACCCTGCTATATCAAGCGATTTGGGGGCTACAGCTTTACATCATTCTGCTGGGACAGGTGTTCATACCCTTAGTGCTTTATTTTGTTTTGTTGCTTTTGGCAGAATGGTTTGGGGGATGCCAGGATATTAATGCACTTACAAGCTTTTGTGGCATCATTTCTATATGATATATGTATATAATTTTTGATATCCGTCCAGAAAAAGAAATATGATCAGTATGAACCCCTTGGATCTTAATTGAATTTGAATTTGCACTCTGGTTTACTTACAGGAGACATTGAGTTGCTGAAGTACATACTGTCTAAGGGTGTTGATGTTGATTCACAAAGTGATGCTGGCACTCCATTGATTTGGGCTGCTGGCCATGGACAACAAGATGCTGTAAAAGTTTTATTAGAGCACCACGCAAATGTAATTGAATGCTATACCTTGTTTCTTCCTGTCAGAGTTCTGTTTGGTATTACCGGTGGCAACCATTTCTTAGTTGGAAGGGCATATAACATGACTTCCTTCCCAGGATTAGCAATCTTATATTTTTATGTATGTTGATTGTTTCTTCTTCTTGGTTTCATGTCTCCTCTTTGGGGAGCACTTCTTTTCTCCCGACATGGATATGTTATGAGCTCCGCATGCACTTGTTTCTGACTGATTGTTTCTTGAAACAAGATTGAATTGACATAACGAGGTTTTGCCGGTTTTTGGCTTGTGCTAGTCACAGGGTCACCATTTTAATAGTTAGTGAGAATTGACATGATTTGACACATAAGCATTATAGGCATTGTTATTCTCATCATTTGTTACTAGTCCTGTTATATGTCATTATACTGTTATGCGTTGAGTTTTTCATGCATGGTCCTCTAAGATTTCCTAATATATGTGTTAATGGTGGGGAATTTTATACCAGGTCTAAGAATACAATTGTTCATTATTGGTGGATTTTCCTTTGTCTTCGGTAATAGTATGGGATTTGATTTTGTCTTTAAAGCAGACTGAATTCTTTTGTGTTACCTTACTGCCTAATTTGTTGTATTTTTCCTTTTTGTTTTCTGTTTAGTAGTTTGCTTGTGAACTTGAATGATTTCTCATAGAATAATTGATATCTTTTTCCTCTCTCATCTAAAAATATTTCTCACTATTACCTTTTTGTCACTTCACAGTCTCCTTCTGAGCTTTCTTCTCTTCATTTCTCGCTTTCATTTCGTTTCAGAGTTTCTTACGTTTCCCCCATTTCATTGCATCTGTATTTGACTATTTCTCAGTGTGATTCAGAGTGTCAAATTGGACTTCCGATTTGGCCATTTACGTTGTCTGATTTTTATAACTTTCTTTTTGCAGCCCAATGCTGAAACTGAAGATAACATAACGCCCTTAATGTCTGCTGTAGCAGCTGGTTCGCTGGCATGTATTGAGTTGCTGGTTCAGGTAGTCTTGAATATTTATTTTATTTGGTTGCAAAAGATGCTACCTGGCTTTTGGAGGCATATATCTTCTAAATCCAAGAGTGGAGAAAATGAGCCCTTGTCATCTTTATTGGTTTTCTGCTTCTTTTGAAATTTAAAAGGATACTATTTGATTGATAGTGTTGTTAATTAGACTACTAAAAGGAATTAACAGAGTTTTAAAATTGGGAACGGAGTGGGCCTCATGCGTAAGTGTATGAGCCAAATTGTTGAACAAGCAGAATTACGTTTTCTGAGGGATGATTCACATTAAGTTTCTAGAATTACTTCTTGCATTATGCATTATGTTTACACAAAAATTGTGCTGACTGTTGACCAGAAAGGAGCAAATTGTTAAATCCTAAACTAATAGGTAGCAAACTTATGGTACACCTATTCACACTTGGTTTTGATCAATTTTTTCCCTTTTTATCTACTAACAAGCTTCTTGGGTAGGTTGAATGGTACTATTTTTTAAAATTAAACTTTTTTAATCCGCTGCTCTTTTTTTCTCTTTTGTCAATGCTTAACTTGAAGGAATTTAACTGTTGTATGCGGTTCTTAAATTCATTACTTTGTGTTTATATGGTTGGTATCAATTGTAATTTTTGGAATTTGCTTCTGGAATTTGTTCTGTACATGGTTTTTTCAATGTGATTCAGGAAAACATTTTCATTAATGCTTGGCAGCATCTTTACAATTGCTCCAGTTATACTGATGCATATGGCTTTGTCTTTTATATTGCTATAACCTTTAGATTTTTGGTGTAGGTGGGTGCTAAAGTGAATTTGATTGCTGGTGGAACTACGCCATTGCATATTGCTGCTGATATTGGGAGCCCAGAAATTTTGAACTGTTTAGTGGAGGCTGGAGCTGATCCTAACATTGCAGACGAGGTGAGATTGCCACTGCATTGATTTGCTTAAGCATCATATCCCCTTCTTGTCCTAACTTTGTTTCTTTGGGTGCGTTTTTACTACTAGAAGAGTCGACATGTCTTAGGCACAAAAATTTTGTTTGTATTTGTGTCTGCACCCATTAATATCCATATGGATATGCTTGGTGTTTCTTTGGATTAAGTTTAGGTAGAAGTGGAATTCTTGACATTAAGTAGAAAAGAATTTCATATGCATGCTTGAACAATGATTACAACCCTTTTTGTGGAAACTCAGGGGGAATTTTGTATACATGCTTGAACAATTTCAACTGATGATTACATCCCTTTTTGTGGAAACTCCATAGTTCTTAATGAGTTATTCTTTCACATATAAATAAAGGAAATACAATGAAAGATCACTGCTGAAGAATGTTGATTTTCTGTTACTTTTTGTTGGTAAATTGGGAAAACTGATATCTAGTAGATAATGATTCCAATTGAATAGGAAAAATCTTATCTTAGATTCAGGATAAGATAAATCAGCACCTTAGTTAAGGTGCTGTAGATTAGTAGAGATAAGTAATTAGGATACCGTTTCTATGCTAGTTGTATTTTAGTTAGGATATTGATTCTATACTGGCTGTATTTTTTCCTATTTATGATGCATCAGTCAAAGAATAAAAGAGGAAAACTTTAATTGAAGTTTTCCTATTCAGTTTTGTTAAAATGGTATCAGAGCGTTAGGATTAGATCATGAATTTCAAGGCAGCCATGGTGGGTTCTAGTTCGACTTATTCAAATGACAGTAGTGAGACGACATCAAGAGGAAGTAGCAGCATGCCTGCATCTATTTCTCTCTCAAAAAAATGCTCTCCAAATCACCATTCATAAGCTGAATGTATGTTTGGTGATCAATGGCAGGGGGAAGCTCGGATATTTAAATGGTGAAGTCGAATAACCAGCTGCAAACGACCCTCGATATTGGCCACTGTGTTTAAAAAACTTAATGGTTACTGCATGGTTAGTCAATTCTATGGAACCAGCCATTGGGAAGTCCTTCATGTTCACACCAACAACTCGTGATGTATGGGATGTAGTTAGGGAAGCATATTCAGATCTGGGTAACGGCTTACAATTATTTGAATTAAACACCAAAATGTGGAAAATGCAGCAAGGTGAGAGGAATGTAACAACATATCATAATGAAATGATGTTTGTATGGCAGGAATTAGATTTGTTCGATGAAGAAAGTTGGGTAATCCGAGTGACGTTGCTTGGTACAAGAAGAAAGTTGAAAGAGGACAATATTTGTCTTTTTGGCTGGATTGAATGGAGACTTGGATGAAGTTAGAGGTCATATTTTGGGTAGAAATCCTCTAGCAGCCATAAGAGAAGTCTTCTCAAAGGTACGGAGAGAAGAAGCAAGAAGACAAGTGATGTTGCAAAATGCTAGTGAAACCAAAATAGGGAGGGAAGGTTTAGCTTTTGTGACTCGAGGAGCTGACTATGATGGAGAAAAACGTAGTGGAAAACAAAAGTCTTGGTGTGACCATTGTAAAAAAATCGTGGCATATTAGGGAAATTTGCTGGAATTTGAACGAAAAACTAGCTAATTGGAAAAAGAAACTAGGCAATGACACCAAGATAGGGGGAGAAGTTAGAGCGTTCCAAGTGAGAAATTCTGATTCAGGACAACAATCATCTTCAGAATCTCTTCCTTTCACTAACGAACATAATTTACCTATGTCTTTGTTCTGTACCAACACTAATTGCCCCTGGATATTAGATTTGGGTGTCATAGATCACTTGACTGGTATTTTGCACTTTGTTTTTTTCATATACTCCATGTGTAGGAAATCAAAAGGTCAAAATTGTTGATGGTTCCTTTGCTTCAGTTGCTGGAAAAGGAACAATGTCTATCTCTCCTTCCTTAAAACTCAAAGATGTCCTCCATGTTCCTAACCTATCATATAACCTCTTGTCGAGCAAACTTACTCTTAATCATAATTGTTGACTAATTTTCTGGTATTCTCATTGTGAATTTCAAGATCTAACCTCCAGGAAGATGATTGGGGATGCTGAACAGAATAGTAGCCTTTATGTTTTTCACAAAGGACAGACCTTTGGAAAGCAATACCATCAAACTTGTTTCAATTTTATTTCAGTTTCTAGTAATAATGAAGTTATGTTATCGCATTGTTGACTAGGCCATCCAAATTTTCTCTATTTAAAGCATTTGTTTCCGAAGTTATTCATAAATAAAAATCCTTCAACGTTTTAATGTAAGTCTTGTGAGTTAGCAAAACATCATCATCATCATGCGGTTTTTGCACTACAACCTTACAAAACTTCACAACCATTTACCATGATCTATGGTGATGTTTGGGGGGCTTCTAGAGTTACTACATTGTCTGGGAAATATTAGTTTATTACATTTATTGATTATCATAATGTGGTCACTTGGGTCTTTCTCTTAAAAGAAAATTTTGATTATGAAAGAGTCTTCTAAAACTTTTATAACATGATTCAAACACGATTTCAGAATAAAATTAAAATATTTCAAAGTGATAATGGGAAAGAATTCTTTAACAATATGTTGGGAAATTTTTTGGCCGAGAAAGGAATAGTTCATCAGAGCTCATGTTATAATACACCACAACATAATAGGCTGACTGAGGAGAAAAAACAAACACCTTCTTGAAATAGTCAGAGCTTAAGTTTTCAAACTAAGGTTCCTAAATATCTTTGGGGAGAAGCAGTTATAGCAGTCACCTACTTGATAAACAGATAAACGATTTGGATCTTTAACTACAAAACACCAATTCAGGTTTTTATTGAGCACTTTCGAACTACTAGACTCATTACAGTCAATCCCCTGAAAATTTTTGCTGGCTTGACCTTTGTTCATAATCATGATTTCAAACTTTCAAAACTAGATCATAGAGCACATATATGCATATTTGTAGGTTATCCCACTAATCAAAAGGGGTACAAATGTTTTGATCTAATTTCAAAAAGGATGTTTATGTGTATGGATGTTACTTTCTTTGAAGGTAATTCATACTATGATAACTACCAACGTCAGGGGGAGCAAAATATCAATGAAGATGGGTTCTTAGATTGTTCAGATCTCAAGTTTGAGTTTGTTGAAAGTGATAACTCTAATGATCATTCACAAAAAGACATCACAAAGTTATTGGAAGCAAATGAAGTAAATATTGACAATGTTGAATCGATTAGTAAACTTGTGACAATGCCATCACAAAATGATAATACTAGAAACATGGAGATATATGAGAAACAGTACAAAGGTCTTATATGTCCATAGGAACACCTAGCATAAAAATGGAAGGATCTTCATGAGTCTAGCCAAAGGTTAGATCAATAAAATCATGATGTTACCACAAATGTTCATTTTCTTGAAAGTATTCCTGTTTAGTGATTCTAAGCTAAACTCTTCTTCCCAAATTGATCCCTATAGCTCTTAGGAAAGGTTTTAGATCTTCTCTCTTTAACTTTGTGTCTTACAAAAATATTTCACCCCATTAATTTTATCTTTATCTCACAAGCATCTAGTATTCCTATTCCTAACAGTATTTAGGAGGCTCTAAAAGTTCCTGAGTGGAAAGAAGTTGTTCTTGAAGAGATGAAAGCCTTGGAAAAGAATGCAACCTGGGAAGAAGTCAATCTACCAAATGGAAAAAAGTTTGTCGGATGTAAATGGGTATTTACTCTCAAATTCGATTCTAATGGATCCTTAGAGAGGTACGAGGCTCGGCTAGTTGCTAAAGGCTTTACCCCGACTTATTGCATAGATTATTATGAGACTTTTTCACCAGTGGCAAAATTAAACACTATTTGAGTCCTTTCAATTATTGTTAATCTTGACTGGCCTCTAAATTAATTAGATGCAAAGAATGCTTTTTTGAATGGAGATCTTGATGAAAAAGGATAAATAGAGCCTCTCGTTGGATTCTTTCAAAAGTTTGGAGCCAAGGTATGCAAATTAAAAAAAATCCATATATGGTATTAAGCAGTCTCCCGAAGCCTAGTTCGAAAGATTCACACAGTTTGTTAAGGGTCAAGGTTATTGTCGGGGACAATCTAATCATCCTTTGCTCACTAAGAGATCCATCAAAGATAAAATTTCAGTTCTACTTGTCTATGTGGATGATATAATTTTAACTAGAGATGATATAAAAGAAATGAGGAAACTTAAGCTAAGTGTAGCCAAGGAGTTCAAAATTAAGGACTTAAGTTAGCTAAGATGTTTTCTTGGAATAGAAGTAGCAAGAATAAAAAAGGGAATTGTGGTTTCACAATGGAAGTATATTTTAGATCTCTTAAAGGGGACTAGAATGAGTGGATGCAAGCCTTCTGACACTCTAGTAGAGATTAATGTCAAACTTGGAGATGTTAAAGATGGAATCCTAGTAGATACAAGAAGGTACCAGAGATTGGTAGGGCAACTGATCTACTTGTCTCATACACGACCTGATATTGCCTTTCTTGTGAGCATGGTTAGTCAGTTTATGCATTCCTTATACGAGGAGCATCTAGAAGCGATGTACAGAATCCTTCGTTATGTAAAGGGAATTCCTAGAAAGGGACTTTCTTTTTGAAAAAAAATGAAAGTAGTGAAGTGTAGGTCTATACTAATGCAGATTGGGCAGGATCAACTACTGATAGAAGATTAACTTCTAGATCTTGTACATTCCTTTGGGGTAGCTTAGTCACATGGAGATGTAAGGAACAAAATGTAGTTGCTAGGAGTAGCGGTGAAGTAGAATTTAGATCAATGGCTCAAGGTGTATGTGAAGTTCTATGGCTACAAAGAGTTCTGGAAGATCTTCAAAGTTCAGTGAGCTTTCCTATGAGATTGTATTGTGACAATAAGGCAGCCATAAGTATTGCCCATAACCTAGTACTTCATGACAGGACAACACATTGAAATTGATATGCACTTCATTAAGGAAAAACTTGAAGCAGGAATAATCTGTACTCCATTCATTCCAACCACACAACAAGTTGCAGACATATTTACCAAAGGATTGTTAAGACAACCATTTGAACTTCAAGTTAGCAAGTTGGGCATGATAGACATTTTTGCACCAGCTTGAGTGGGAGTGTTGGTAAATTAGGAAAACTGATAGCTAGTAGATAATGATTCCAATAAAATAGGAAAATCTTATCCTAGATTCAGGATAAGATAAATCAGCACCTAAGTAGTGAAGGTGCTGCAGATTGGTTAAGTAGTTAGGATATTGATTCTATGCTAGCCGTAATTTTGTTAAGATACTGATTCTATACTGGCTTTATTTTTTTTTCCTATTCAAGATGCATCAGTCAAAGAATAAAAGGAGAGAACTTTAGTTCTGGTTTTTCTATTCAGTTCTGTCAACACTCTTCGTGATTCCTACTTAATTTTTAAGCTAATCCCAATTCTTTGCTTAACAGTATGGTGAGAAGCCAATACAGGTTGCTGCAGCTAGAGGCAATCGAGCAGCTGTCGAAATCCTTCTTCGTTTGACCCCAAAAATTGATGCCATTCCAGAGTGGACTGTGGATGGAGTTCTTGGACATATTCAGTCTGAACTTAAGAAACAGGAGGTATTTAAGATACTTGGGGCTATTTGTTGTTGTGTTTTCCTTGAAACTTTTACTATGCTGAGAAAAGGAGAGAACCCAAGTTTCTTCTTGGTAGTTGCCCTGGCTGTTTCTTTTTGTTTGATTTTTACTATTGAGCTTTGCGGAGTTCTTTGTTTATTCAAGTTAAATTGTTAGGAAGGATCAAGGAAGCTAAAGGAGGCTAATGGTTCAAAGGACACTGCGGTACCAAAGCGAGATCTTCCTGAGGTATCTCTTTCACTTTGTCTTTGCTGTTGATTTGGTCTTCACTCGACATCCATAATTGTAATTACTTGATTTTGATTTCCCTTCCTCTCCTTTTTCTTTGTCAAAATGGACTTCTAGGGCTCTCCATGATGTTTTGTACAATTGAAATAACGCAAACTGACTGTTCAATACCTTCCAATTATTCTTGAATACCTTTCCAGTTCTACCAAATTAATAACTTACCAAAATTGCCATAAACTTTACAAACTTGGATATTCTTCACAAGTATAAATAACCAGTCTTATATACAAGAAAAGTTGATCCGCAGGGCGTACTATATGATTTTAGATAATGGAGAGGAGCAAAAAGAGTTGTTCAACAGTGCTTTGAGTTGGTAAATCTAAACAAATGAATATTGTTGTTTCCTTTGTGGCGGATCCAGAGTGAGTACTGTTTTAATCATTCTCTGAAATCTTGTGGAAAATTTTATTGAAATTTGGCATCCAGGTGTCACCTGAAGCAAAGAGGAGGGCTGCAGAAGCGAAATCAAGAGGACATGATGCTTTCAGAAGAAAGGATTATCGCATGGCTGTGGATAACTATACACAAGTATTCCATCATCCTCTAGCTGCATAGAAAGAATAGTTATTCTTTTCTTCTGTCCTTTCCTTTCTCGAAATTTGATTCTTTTGCTTGAGATGTAATGTTGGATTGTGGTCCTTAATTAGCCCATATTACACAAGCCGTTGCCACAGACTCATCGACTACCTATGGGATTCAACTTGTGCTCATGATTATTTTCACCTCAGCTGAATATGATTCTCTAAAGTATATGTATGTGTAGATAAATATATGTGCATCATTTCCCAAAATATGGGAAGTAGATATTGATAATTGGTTGTAGCAATAAGGATAAGGTTAGAAGGATGATTCGGGGGAAAAAAAAAAAAAAGAGTTGAAGCCCCATGAGGTTTACAGATATATGTGAGAATCTTCTGATGCTTTTACTATGGACATTGTTATGATACTTCATGTCTAAGATTGGTTTGGTTGTTTAGCTGGCTATCATTTGACTAATTCTTGATTGTGATTTGCTGCATTTGCAGGCCATTGATCTAGATCCTACTGATGCGATTTTACTTTCAAATAGAAGTCTTTGTTGGTTACGTTTAGGACAAGCAGAGCATTCATTAACTGATGCCAAAGCCTGCAGGGAATTAAAACCAGATTGGCCAAAAGCTTGTTATCGTGAGGGTGCAGCCCTGCGCTTGATGCAGGTTTGTTTATCTGCCCTCTTTCTCTTTCTTTCTCAGTAAGTTTTTGAATTATAGTGTTAATGGTGCGTTAACATTTTCAGAAATTTGAGGAAGCGGCAAATTCTTTCTATGAAGGTGTGAAGCTCGACCCTGAGAATAAGGAGCTGGTGAATGCTTTCAGGTTTGTGATAAATACTGCATGTAGTTTGCAATCACATGGTGCTTACGATTCTGCCCAGTGCTCTTCTTTAGTTCCTCACTTTACATTCTCTTCTAGAGACCTCGTCTCTGCACGCGATTATCTAACTATAGATTTGGCACGAATTCGACTTCCATTATTACAGGGAAGCCGTTGAAGCTGGAAGGAATTTTCATGGCACAGCCGGGAAACACTCGTAGAGAAGAGACATATCAAGGGAAGCAATTTGGTTGAGTTGATTTCCATCTTCCAGTGTTCATTTTTGTTTTGTTTTGACTTCATTTAGTGTTAATGACATAGCTGGAAAAGAGAAAGAAAATGGGATAAGGAAAGAAACAGTAGTTGGTGTTAAAACATGGAAAAGTTGGTGTTTTATTAATCCATGAGCTTTTTGGAGTACTTGGTTTGGAAACATGGCAAGTTTTTGCTTTCTTTGTGGGTTGTTAGTTCTTATTAATCCATGAGCTTTTAGTTTTAGGAGGTGTTTGTCTTTGTTCTATCGTAACTGATGGATATCTTACAAATACATGTTAAAAAGCTCAGTATGCAGAATGGTGAATGTTTCATTCAACTTTAAATAACATATGCTATCGCCGATCAATTGGCAATGTAATATTCACCTTTAAATTTTTATAATAATTTTGGTCTTGATATTGAGTTCCTGGTAATTGAGTAATTTTAGTTTTACCATAACGAGATTTTAGTTCCCTATATAATTTTTAGATTGTCCTTTTTAGAGTATGACTTGAGTTGTTAATGATTATGAGAATTTAGTCCTAATATTTGTAACCATCTTTGATTATAATGAGTGATTTTTTAATTTTTGTTATATGTTGCTTTCTTTAAATATTATATTAATTAAAATATAATAATTCTTTTGTTAACTCATAGGTATTTGTTGACCAATGTTATAAATATTACATCGAATTTGGTGCTGAATTTAGTTTTAGTACGATATAATATCGATATCAATATCCATTAATATCGAGTACTATAAAATTATAAAATAGTCCTTAAATTTTATAAAATTGTAAAACATTCTTCAATTTATTGTTTTATATAATTTTTAATTTTATTTAAATCTTGTCTCAAAATATCATAATAATATATACTTGATATAATCCTCTTTATTTTTATTAATATTTTTTCATATGTTTTTACATTAATCATAATTAATATAAGAAAAAGATTGTTTAATTTTTATACGTTATAAAATTAAGAATAAGATAAAGTATTTAAAATATTAAAATTTATATTATATAGTAAAGAATAATTATTAAAACATCATAGTAGAAACAATATATGTCCATAAGTGTAACAATAAGAGTTTGTGTCAAAGAACATAGCAAAGTATAATTGAAACCTAATATATATGTATAAGTGAAACTAAAAGAAAAGAGAAAACAAAATAGTTAGAATTTCATTCAAAGACATATGTGCTCAAATTGCATTGATCTCAATTTATATTTATTTGAAAATCTTCACTATTAAGAGGAGTTTTATCGTCATTATCATTCAAATTTATTACATCAAATAATATGTCAGTATTTTGTCATTCAAATAGTCCAAAGTCACTTTTAAGACTTAGTCTTATGTTTGGATGGAGGTTTTATAATGAAATGAAATGTAATGTAATATTATTTCATCGTTTAAAAGGAGGTTTTCTAATGGAATGGAATGTAATGAGATAGAAAAGGAAAGTTTCATATTACATCTCATTCCATTCTAAATAGTAAAAATAAAAAACTTCTGAATTGGAGGGTTTAGGATGAAATATAAAATGATAAACGATTTTATACTATATTATATTATAAATTCTTTATTCAAGAAACATTTCACTCCATTATATTATGAATCCTTTCATCCCTCTCAAACAACAATTTTCTAATATTACGTCTATTTACACTCCATTCCTTCCTATTCCATTCTATTCTATTAAAAGCTTTACGTCTAACCAAACATAGCATTAAAAATTAGGATTGATATATTCAAGGAAAATTGAACTTACATAATTATTTGTTTTATTAAATTATTAAGAAATCACAAATTGTATTCACTTTAGTAATGATAATAACATACATTTTCTTGAAGTTTCAAGTTGTAACAAAAAAATAAATTATTTAATCTTTATGTTCAAATGTATTTCTTTTTTGGATGAATTTAAATATGCTCCAATTCTTTTAACATCGAATTGAACTCTTATATTGACTTAGAATTTGAATTGCAAACTTTTTCTTTTTGAAATACCACTTTTGAATTAGTCCCACTAAGAAGCTATAAGACAAGAAAGGTAATCTTATAATAAAAATAAAGTGATGATTAATTTTAAACAAGTAACAAAAGTTAATAAATATATACCTAGATTAAGTTTGTCTCTTTGATGAATTGTAATAAACATCTCAAAATCACCATAGGTATCATTGTATGCTTCCCTTTATGAGCAAAGGAGATTTTGCACAATCTCATGTGAAACAATTATTGTTGGGCCCTGAAATTTTTATTTATTTATTTATTCTTATTATTGATTTAATTGTTTTATTATTTTTAGAGTTGAGTTTTTAAATTAGCAAGTATGAAATGGAATATTGAATGTAGAAATTAGAAATTAAAATAAAGAATTAGAATTAAGTTAGCTTAAGGAGTTAAGTTAACTTAAAGGAGTAGAGCCATAAAAGACAAAAGAAGGGTAAAATTGAAAGAACAAGACTAAGGAGGGGCATAATTGGAAGAAAAGGAGTTAAAATTGTATTTTGAATTAGAAGAAGAAGGAAAAGTGTTGTAGGAACTAAAAGGAAAGAAGGAGAAACGTGAAAAAGAAGAAGAGGGGAAGAAAGAATAGTAGGAAACTTGGAAGGAAGAAGAAAGAAGAAGAAAAGAAGGGGAAATCAACTTGTTGGAGGTAAGTTTTTATCTTTCTTATGCTAGGTTCAAAAAGGGGATTAAATAGAGGTTAGGGTTTGTGTTGGGAATGAAGGAAGAAAGAAGA
>JANVCQ010000003.1:29198639-29208662 GCA_025531925.1 Erythroxylum plowmanianum
TTTCAGTGGGTCTCAAGGAATTTTTTTAAAATTATTATCTTATGCATTTAGCGAGGTTATTATTTTATCCCATTGGCCCAAGTCGAGATCGAAAAAAATTATTATTTAATCAAAATTTTTAATTTATCGAATATTCATTTATCGAGATTTTACTGTATTATTAAAAAATGCATCATACAGACGCTTATTAGAATTTAACTTGACCTATGTCAATCTACTGTTCGGTGGTGTTGACTTGAGCGATCATTTGTTAAAAAAAAAAAGGTTAAAGAGTGGAAATTGAAATGGAGAGCTCCCTGACCCTGAGACTGCACATTGGACAAAGCTTTAATGTGATCAATCTTCTCATAGAAGAATCACTTATAGTGTTCGATTGGCATAATCACATCTTAAAATCACTTGTGAATTGTAAGTTGTAACTTTACCACACCAATTCCCCTTTTCCAAAAGAAACTACTTTCCCGGAAAATAGACCACTCAGAAAACGCTTCAAGTAATAAATTCATCGTCTCCTCAGAAGGGAAACAAGAAAAGAATATAAAACCCATCGAAGAAACCTCTAGTAAAGTGGGCGCTTTCTCTTTGTATTGGTTTAGTGTTCGTACCTACGTGCACCAATCAATGTCGCTCAAGTCATCGGCCGGTTATGGCACTGTGTCTCAGACGACAACAACCACAACTATCACAAGACCTCCGACGAACCCGACTTCTCCAAGCACCACCACACCATTGACTTTCATCTCACGCGCCAGAGCCACATCCCAGGCTGTTTTGACGACGCGCCGCCCATGGTCTGAACTTCTAAAAATCGCGTCTTTTTCACGCCCTGTCAATTACGGAGAAGCCATGACTCGCGTCAAGTTCAATTTCAACTGTTTCAGGTTCAATTACGCTATGGTTTTTCTAGGGATTCTCTTTTTAAGCCTTCTTTGGCACCCTGTCTCAATGATAGTGTTCATCGTGATTTTCATTGGGTGGTTCTTCCTATACTTTGCGAGGGATGAGCCTTTAGTGTTTTTTGGTAGAACTTTTGATGATAGACTTGTGTCGTTGGCACTTGGTTTTGTTACAGTGGTGGCATTGGTGTTTACTAATGTCGGATTGAATGTGTTAGTGTCTTTGATCATTGGAGTTGTCGTTGTTGGAGTTCACGCTGCTTTCAGAGGCACTGAAGATTTGTTTCTTGATGAGGAAAGTGCTGTTGAAGGTGGGTTGCTTTCGGTTGTGAGTAGTCAACCTTTGCGACCCACGGTTGGTTATACGAGGATTTGAGCCCGTCAATGTTTGTAGTTTGTTGTTATCGGGTTTGATCTGATTGGGGTTTTGGGTTTTGGGTGTTGATTTTTGGTTTTTGGTTTCAAGAGATTCAACAATCAGTTCTTTGTGCAAGATGATGAGGAGGGTTGGTAGCTTGGGTTTGTTTGTTGACTCTTCTCAAACACAATGTGGCTGTAAGATACAATTGATATGAATCAATTTGTAACATCTGTAATAGAGGTGATGTTCTTCTTTCTCTTACCCGAATTTTGTATCTTGGAGTTTGTAGTGATTCAAGTAGGTTGCTTAGTTGCCAGATTCTTCAACCTTGATGAAAAGCTACATGTTTTTCTTGTTTTCAAGCACATTCGAATCATTGGAATGATCAAACAAGCTTCAAGTACTTTTTTATTTTTTTTCCGACTGAAATATGGATTGTGTTTGCCTTATGTTCTTGATTCAGATTACACCTATTGATCATAACTTATTCACACTCACTCAATTTATCTTCAGTATTGCCTGCATCTGGAAAGATGGGAGGCTTCCTGAGAGACCATCATTCCACACTCTGCAGGAACTTGTAGTTTGAGGGAGTTCCACTGTTGGAGATCCTTTTTGTTTATATTTCATATAAAAATTTGCAAGTGGTAGTATCTATAGCACACAAGTTTTTGATAGATGGTAACAGGTACATGATAGCTTTCATCCAACGGCAATCCGTGTGCTAGATGGTTGTTATCTATTGTCCTTCTCAAGGGTTTAGTGATTGTGAAGAACATTAGCCATTCTCCAAAGTAAATGGTTACTTCCATCTGATGCATGTTGACAAGAGTTGTTGAAGTAACTATCTGATTTTCTGTTTTTGACAAGGTTAAATATGCATGATGTTAGGGGGTTAACATAAGCTTGGCTCTCAAATGCAACTTGGATCATAGCATTGCACACTAAGCAAATGGATAGGAATTACTGGTCAAGTTCGCCATCTAAGTGGTGGAAGGAAATTATATGAATGTTAATGAGTTGAATTAATGACATTTACAGGTTGTAAAAGGTTTGAATCCGTATGGTTGGAAGCTTCTGTAAATCATCCAATTCCATCAAAAGGTGGTTTGGTAGGAGTAGGACTAGTCCATGTACGACATCTAACGATTACTACCTATTCATCAGCTTGAATACATGAAAAGAAAGCCAGTCTCTTGGCCAATAGCTGGATCATTTACTTTATGATAAGGACGAATGTAGGTCTATAGCAATTAACACTCTTATACAGAGGTTGGCAGGTGCCTTTCTGTCGAAACTCCTTTGTTTTCTCATTTTTGGCTAATTGTGACGCGATAGTGTGTAGCTTAATAATGCATAAAGATCCGCACTTATGGGGGCCGTGTGTTTTGATTCTTTTGAAGCTGTTATCCAATAGGCTTATTTCTCGACGCTTTTTGGAAAACAAATAAAGCTGCAAGTTTTATTTTGATTTAAAAAATAAGGCTGAGCTTCGAATATTTACATGTATTTTGCGGCAGTTTTTTAAGTTGAGGAAAATGAAATGATGCCGAGTTGTGTAAGAAAATAATAATTATACAAAATCATTAGCATAACCATGACATGTTTTGAGAAAAACAGAATAGTACAAACAAATCTGTTCAACAAATTAGCTAAATGCTAAGAAATTGAAATACAACACCTAGATTGTTTGGTGATGATGCTTCAGCATCTTGAGAGGCAATCGGTGGCACAGGGAATTGGTATCAAAATTTGCTCAAAACATAGACTACATGTTGGATTCAAACACTTAATATTTTGTTGAACTAATTGTAGCAGTAGTTTATGATGATTTTGAGACAAATATGTCAGTTTTGAGATAGTTACTTGACTGTCTAAATTTAGATATCCTTCTTATATATCTTCTTTTATTTGTTGGTTATTATTATTATTTATTATTGTCCATAAAGGAAGTTAGAAGTAACTATTTTGCAAAAACTGTTGTAACTATCCAGTAATTAAGTTTGGTTTACATATAAATATCATTCATGATGTTGGTCATAAAATAAGGTGTTTATTAAAAAAGAGTACTAAAACTAGTGTGAGAAAACTCGATTATTGGCTGTTCACTTAGAAAAGAACTTGCAATATAGTTATACTTATAAAGGAAAAAACACTTGCAATATAGTTATATTTATAAAGAAACACGTCTCTTCATCTATACTTTATTAGTTTGTTGGCCTCACTAAACTAATTGAAACAATTAAGTACGATATAGAACTGTTTGTGAGCATTTTGTCCAACCTCAACTTAGATCACGTGACAGCGTGTGTAAGTGTTGGTTTTCAGGTATCATCAGCTGTTCAGCAAGTATTGGCTGAAGAAAGAAGCTTAAAGGCATAATACATCCTACATGTTACAAACCGTCCACTCTTGGTCAATTCAACAAAGGCACCACCACTACAACCAAGTGGAACTCCACCTTTAAACTCTTTTTCTCTGTTGCTTTCTACGAACAGGATGAGGTTGTTTACGAGCTTAACAGCTCAACTCCAAACAGGTGTTCATTGCCCAACACAAAGTTACTGTCTAAAATATAAATAATGTTAAGACAGCAGTCAAACCATACACTCGAAATAGTCCATACTGGTTCCATAACACAAATTAGCAATCTCACTTGTCATTAAGCACTATATGAAAAAAGTTGCAATTCCCTAGGGGCACAATCTGTGATCTGCAAGTATCTTACTGAGAATTTGGCAAACAAAACTAGTTGGGGCTTTCAGCATTTGAAGCAAATTAACTTGCAACCACCAAAAGACCAAGACTTTCACATAATTAATCCTTCCTAAGAATAAATGTGCAGAAATTTTATGTAAGAAAGAGAAAGAAACCATTTCAAAATGGATACGTACGAACTTAACAGCAATGTGTAAACAAACAAATCGATCACCAGTTGAGATATAAAAGGACACATGGTAAATGGGTGACTTCCAACAAAAAAGGTAAAGGCTGAGCCAACAATTAATAATACAAAGCTAATGTATCTCTAATCCTCCTCTAAGTTGATGGAGTCTCCAAACTTTCCATACAAAATCTTCTTCAACTCAGCCATTTGAGCTATCACAGAATCCTTCTCTTCCTCAAGCTTCACCAAGTTCTTGGTAGTCACTTCTTTCATCTCCTCTATCCTAGTCTCTACTTCTTCCCTTGGAACATGAGCAAAAACTTCTCCTATTTGAAAGCGAACTACCTCTTCATCAGTAAGAATCAACTCATTTCCTGCATCCTCTAGATTATCGTTTGTTTCCTGAAGGTTGTAACCATTTAGTTAGTGAAGAAACAACAGCAATCCAAGCACATTCTATGCTTTTTAACAGAAAAGATGAGAATGGAGTTGACTTGTCACAATGATACCAAATTATGGGTACCCTCCAATCAATATAGAGGGAATGAAAAGGAATTGTCAACTTAATAAGGGAGAAGTCATCACAATCCTTGCACTCTTTCCTTGTTCAAATGCAAATTGAAAATTTGACAGCTACCATATACAAGCAAAGAGCATAGTTTGCAGGGTCATATGCATATAAACACCATATACAGTTACAATAAATGAATAGGTCCCAGCCGAGCAAAATAACCACCGACTCCAATACCTTCCACAAGTTTACTCTTAGTTCTATCCTTTGATCATCACTATTTTAATCAAGACAACAAACACAGCTCAACATTCATCGTTCATTCCCATTTCATCTTCAGAAACGGGTCTAAGACCAGTCTTTGGCAGAAAAAAATCCAGGAACCTTCTCGCACTCATCATTCAGTATAAATTGCACATAGTTAGCCTTTCGAAGGAAAAATTCAGATTATCCCCACACTAAATAACCAAAAGCACCAATCCTTCTTCCACAACCATATGCAGAGATAACACCACCGGGCATACAAAACACAAAAACAATAACTAGCAAACAATTGTTATTAACATACCCATTTGCTAGAAAATAAGCATAAAGCTGAAGTCTTTCAACTTTTCAGTACCAACCAGATATACAATACATCAAACTCTTTAGAGGTAGAACTAAAAAAAATATGTATATTACCTTGGCAATCTTAATTTCGTCTTCAAGCTCGTGGAATCTGTTGTTTAATCTACCAAACTTGTTGATATTCTGTTGGTCCTCCCAAGTGACCTCCGTTTCAGATCCTCCACCCTTCACATCCACCAAAGATTAGAGAACTGAAAAAATTTTGTGGGCTTAACGTAAATTAGGGTTTTTGATTACCTGTTGCATGGTCGATTCAAGAACGATTGAGCTAGGAAGCTAAGGAAAGCACAAGGTCAATCTCAATAAACACCGGGCTACACAAAAAGCCACACCACATACACTTTTGCGGTGACTAATCTACCCTCTATTTTATTTTTCCAAAATGAAGAGTGAAAGAGTAATTTAAACCATCTACAGGGCCATTTACTTTCGCGTGTTTTTTAGTTTAGATTAGTCACCGTAAAAGTGTATTTTTGTAATTAATAATCTGTATAATTAAATATGAATAAAAATTAAAAATAAATTATTTTTATTAAAAATTTAGCTAAATTATTTTATAAAAAATTTGTGTTATGTATATATGAATAAAGTGTATTTTGTTATTATTTTTTTACGAAAGTTTAAGAAAAATAATTAAAAATTGTGAATAATTTTTAAAGTAAAAATTTAAATTATAAAAAATCGTGTATTTGATCCATCAAAACAGTTTTAGTTAAAAATATAAGAAATAAAAAAGAAAATAATCCAAGAAGAAGGAAAGGTAAGGTTGAATATTTATTAATTATATAACTCTCAAATGAGAATATAAAAGTAAATAATGAACAAATGACTACAATTAAATTTATATATTTGAAAAAGAAAATAATTCAAACATTCTTTACTAGTTATTACTCTAAATTAAAAATACTTTAGCTTTTAACTTTAACTTTAATTTTATATCACTTAAGAAAACGGCTATACATGAGAAGAGAAAAGAAAAACACTGATCATCACCAGATTTTACATAACATAAAACAAAAGGTATTAAAGATAAGTTTTGATATTATCTTATTAGTTTAATTAAGAATCCACGAAAATTTAGGTTATACATAAACTAATCAAATATTATTGATATAATGATTGAACTTGACATTTAAACTTGACATATATAAGTCAAATTAGACCTAAATTAATAATTTTTTAAAATAAAAAAGAAAATATTAATAAATCCTTGAAAATGGGGATTTAGCCCAAAACACAACTTAGGATGAGACATCTTAGCAATATATAGACAAAAGATATGCTGGCACTTCACATAGAGTGCAATATCATACTACTAGAATATATTCCTATGACTGCTAATAATACACAAAATGTTGCTCATTGTTTCAAATTAGAGTTAATCTCTATTTTAACCTTGTTAAATGTTCCATGCAACTGTTTGTTCTTAGCTTAGTGTCAACTTCAAGAGTTGGTATTAACCCAAAGCCATTACTTTCATCCAAGTCCTCAATTTCCTTGTGTCTTGAAAAATTCTTTTGTTACCATCTCTCCAGATCATGTGGAGGCTGCTACTAATTTTCTGCTAAAGAGGTTCTTTTGGGATTTTGTGAGAGATATATGGGAGTTGGTCCGTCTAGTTATACATTCAATGTTTATTTCAAGGTAATACAAATCACTCCAATTCACAGCTTGCTCCCATATGCTCTTGCAGACTACGTACAAGAAAGAAAAAAAAAGAAGATGATTAGATGATTCCTGCTCTAGTTTACATAAGCAACATATGTTTTCTGTCCCGATGCCTTGGACCCTATCCTTAGTTGGTAGCTTGCTCTTAAAATTGCCATCCACAAGATGAAACTGACTTTAAGAATACTGAAATTTGAACCATTTTACCTTGTTGAAAGGTGTTTTTAAGAGAGAAAGATACGATTTACAAGTGAGTGCCCCTAATTCCTTAGCTTTCCAGATTATAGAGTCTTGCTTTATTGGGTTTGGATTCTAATTAGGCACATTAGCCATGATTTTAGTAAAGCCCCTAAGCTTGCACTTTCTATGTTCTTTCACACACTTTCTCCTTATCTTGAGTAGTTGATATAGAGGAAGCTTGAATAAGGGTCCAAATCTATGTTAATTTTCAAACCAAAAACACAACCATTACTTAGGAATTTCACAACATTCTACTGCTTTCGGTTCTTAGCTTTAGCATTTGTTGGAATGCTCAAGATGAATTAGTAGGTAGAACAAGGGTCCAAATGATGTTTCTTTATAAATAATGGGTATACACCTACTTGACGCATATGGATTGTTTGTCCAATAGGAGTTTCCTGATTTTTTTTTCACAAGAAGCATGTTGTTGACTGCTCTTATTGAGTTGGTTCTTATTCTTTAGGACTACGAACCTCTTTCTAATTCACTTTGGCATGTGAATAATTGCATGGATCTCCTATCCACAAGAAGTTCTGTATGGTTTTCTTCATAGTCTTGATTAAACTTCGGGTTAGTGCCAGGTGGGTTGTCCAGTGCACATGGATAGTGTCAAGTATGGAAGTAATTAGTTGGACTCTGCCCGTAAATGATGGCTCCTTCTTGTTCCAACACCTAAGTCTCCTTTGTCTAGCATTAAGTAGAGGCAAGTAGTTGCCCGCGCGGGTAGATCAGTTGGTTATTGGGAAGGAAAGTGAGTCCAAGATCTTGGATTCGAGTCTCGACAGCAGTAGTGTGGGAGCTCATCCAATGTGGTGATTCCTTGTGCACACCAAACACTGAGTCGCCTTTTCGAGAAGCTGACTGAGATCAAACCATGATTTACCTCCTTCACACAATATCGGATCAAAATGTGGAGGCGCCTGAAATAGACATTCTACCTTTTGAGTCCAAAGTAGAGGCAAGTAGTCCTTGGTAGTGAGTCTGGAGGCTGTTATTGGCACTCCATGGTACTTGAAAGGTGGCTTCTTCGACTTCAAATCAGTGTGGGATGTGAGATGTTCAGCTTTTTGATGATTAGGCCCTGAGATGTAGATTGCGATCTTCTGCCTATTGATTATGAGTCCTGACATAACATTAAATTGGTTCATTGCATCTAATAAGCCTTTGATTGATCCCATATTAGCTCCACACAAAAGCAAGAGGTCGTCTATGGATGCTGAATGAGAATTTTTGTTCCTTTAGCTCTCCCAAGTGGTATTTGAACATGTTATTCTCTCTAATGCTCTTGGTGATCGTTCTGGATAGCACCTCCACACAATTCGTGGAAAGATAGGGAGATAATGGTCTCCCTGTCTCTATCTTTTTCTTCCCTTGAATATATTGCTTGTTATTAAAATATAAAGTGGGAGTTTGTCTCACATTAAAGAAAGAGAGAAAAGAAGAATAACATATAAATCTAGTGGGCTACTTCACCTATAACCAATTGGTTTTAGGATAAAATCTTACTTAGACTTGTATGTAGTCTAATTTTTCTTCTCGTGTGACCTGTAGGCTCATTGTAAATTCTAACATGATATCAAAGCAGGTTACTCTTATGTTAGTCGTTAACACCTCGAAATGATAGATTATGTCATGTGTTAGGCCCACACGTGAGAAGATGTGTTGAAATATAAAGTGAAAGTTTGTCCTACATTAAAGAAAGAGAAAAAAGAAGAATAATATATAAGTCTAGTGGACTACTCTACCTATCACCAATTAATTTTAGGATAGAACCTCACTTAGATTTGTATGTAGTTTAAATTTTCTTCTCGTATGAACCTGTAGGGTCATTGTAAATTCTAACAATTGTTTCTCTATTCATTGGCATTTTAAATGAGGAAGTTGTGATGCAAATTTTGATCCATTTAATGAACCGCCCTACGAATCCTATGAGCATCGATGTATTTAATATAAAACCTCAAGACAAAGTGTGGCAAATACTTTGTAAATGTGTATTTTGACCAGCATCAATATCTTTTTGAAAAATGACCCAATATTTATTATAATTATCTTAAAATATAGATTTGAATCGAGTTTAACAATTAAGTTTAATCTTCGTGTCAATAACATTTAATTGATTTATGTGTGATGTTTATATCACGTATATTTCATCATTATTTTTTAAAAGATATCTAAGAAAAAGTATTTTTAAATTCAACATTATTAATTTTTTTTAAATAAGTTAAAATTATATTTATATTTACAATTACTTAAACCATAAAAGTATCCTATTTTATCTTTTTTTATTTATTACATGAGTAAATTTTTATCAAATCATTTTGCTTCTAATTCATTATTTTTTATATCTTTTGTCTCTTAGTTGTATTTTTCTTGTAACTATTTTTTCAAAAATTATTAATCTTGTTTTTTTGTTAGTAAGTTGTTATTTCAATGTTTTAAAAACTAGACTAGAAGTTAAATTGATAAAATAAGAGATTTAAGATTTAAAATGTTCAATCAGTATTAGATCAACATAAAACTAACTAAGCATTGAATAAAATTAAAGAATTTGAAATATAATTGAAAAAAATTGCTCTTGCCTATTAAAAAATTTGAAGTTAAATTGAAAAATAAAATTGTTAAATAAAATTAATTGATTTATTTTAATTTATAAAAACTTATTAATTTATAAAAATTGACCAATTAATTAATAAACTAATTAATTTTAATAATAAAAATAATTAAAATAAATCAAACTAAAAAAAATTAAAAACTGAATTAAAAAGTTAAATAGTTCATAGGTTGAATCGGTCAAACTGGTTGAGTATTTTAATCAAAAGTTATTATACCTAAT
>JANVCQ010000003.1:29264103-29285667 GCA_025531925.1 Erythroxylum plowmanianum
ATTTCACCATGATTTCAATCCACAACACCTGAAATGATTTCTTAACCAATTCTATACATTTTATTATTATCAAAACAAAAGTGGGATTTAATTTGTCAACCACCATTGGTCCAACAACTAACGAATTACCTGTCGGTTTGTCTAATGCTCAGAGGGATAAGCTACGAAGTGAAGCGAAGTACTATGTGTCGTATGATCCCTATCTTTGGAGGCATTGTGTCGATCAAATTATCAGAAGTTGTGTACCAAAAGATGAATCATCATCAATTTTAGTCTTCTGCCATTCGTATGCTTGAGGAGAACATTTTCGAGTAAAACGGACAGCTCAAAAAGTTCTGAAGGGCGGCTTCTACTGGCCAACATTATATATCTTCTGCAAATCATATGATAAATGTCGACGATCAGGTAACTTGTCCTGTAAGGATCAATTGCCACAATCCCCTTTACTTTTCTATGAACTTTTTGACGTTTGGGGCATTGATTTTATGGGACCTTTCCCTCCATCTTTTGGTTTTACTTATATATTGCTTGCGGTTGATTATATTTCCAATTGGGTGGAGGCAAAAATCACTAGGACTAATGATGCTAAGGTTGTTGGAAAGTTTGTTAAGGCTAAAATTCTTTCTAGTTTCGAGATACCGAAAGTTGTCATTAGCGACAGAGGAACCCACTTCTGCAACAGGATGATGGAAGCAATGTTTAGAAAATATCACATCATGAATAAAGTTTCTACTACTTACCATCCCCACACCAATAGGCAAGTTGAAGTCTCAAATTGAGAAATCAAATTAATCTTGGAGAAAACCGTGCAACTCAATAGGAAGGATTGGAGCGTAAGACTAAAAGATGCATTGTGGGCCTACCGGATGGCTTACAAAACACCAATTGGAATGTCACCATATAGGCTAGTGTTTGGAAAGCCACGTCATCTTCCAATGGAATTACAATATAAGGCGTATTAGGTTATCAAAAGATGCAACATGCACTTGGATGATGCGGGAGTGCATAGGAAGTTGCAGCTTCAGGAGTTGGAAGAAATGAGGAATGAGTCATATCAAAATGCAGTGATATATAAGGAGAGGATGAAAGCTTTTCATGATAAGATGATTTCCAGGAAAAGTTTCTCCATGAGCCAAAAAGTGTTACTATATCATTCTAAACTCAAGTTCTTTCCTGGTAAGTTGTGTTCGCGTTGGGTTGGTCCATTTGTTATCACTCATGTCTTTCCTTTTGATGTAATGGAGATACGGAGCCTCAAAACTGACAAGACATTCCGAGTGAATGGTCATCGCAAATTATGACGGCTTCCAAATAGAGGATTTTAATGTGTTGATGCTGGAGGATGTGACTAGTGTCACTTAAAGCACGCAACTGGAGGTCAAGTCAATGACATTAAACAAAGGCGTTTCTTAGGAGGCAACCCAAGGGAAGTTAATTTCTATCTTTTCCATTTTACCGTCTGTTATTTTTGTCAGCTACTCCATTTCTGGCATTTGATTTTACATTGAGGACAATGCAAGTTTTAAGTATGGGGTGGGGTACATTAGTTTTGATGACTTTTTTCTTAGCTTAATTGTAGCTTACGTGACTCCTCAGACGGTTTCAAAATTAAACGAACAAAATCAAAAATTTTCTCATTTTTTATTGCTTTTAAGATTATTTAATCATAATTAGAGTGTGAATTGATTAGTAAAATTCATAGCAAAATTTCGCATGTACTTTTGCTCTTGTGGTTTGTTAATGTGCATTATCTTTAGAGGAGTAGTGACTAATGGCAGACAAAGCTGGTGAGATTTTTTAGCCTTATCTAACTAACACATATATATCAGTCTTATTGCCTTTTACTGATGTGTGACCTTCATGACATGTAAATCCTGATTTTACATTAAATTTCTTTTCAAGACCACATTTTTATCACATGCATTAACATGAATATGATTAGGCATTCTTTGTTTGTCATAAGCTAAATTAGCTAAATAACCTATCCTATTGACATGATTTTTCTATTAATAATCCCTTTTGAGTTTTAGCCTTTCTTTTTGTTAACCCACATTTTATGCTTTTAAACTTAACCAAATGTCCTACCTAAGTCATAAAGCTAGTGGAACATTGGTGACTATTGAGTTTGTGGATGTACAAATTTCTAAGTGTGGGGGTGTATATATGTAAGGGTTAGTTATAATGTTGGGATGTTAGTTCATGTCTTATAATTGAAATTCTCATGTTGATATAGTTTATTTTAATTTTTATAAGGAAAAGAAAAAAAGCAAAAAAGCAAAAAGAAAACAAAAAGAAAGCAAAAAAGGAAAAAAAATAAGTTTATAATAAATGTATTAAGAAGGAATTGCACATGTGTTGAAAAGTTTTTTATGGTTTATGCATCTTCCTAGAGTTGTAATGGATGTGTTATTTGAACATGTTGAATATGAGGTAGAGGTTAGCTTGGAAAGTTCACTCTTGGGATTTTATTAGTATAAATTGTATGAGTGATTCCTTCTGATTGGTATATGCTTCATGTGGTTTGTGTGTGAGAGCTGAATGGGGTTATGAAATATAAATGTTGCATTTGTCATAGCTGACGGTACCCAGTTTTTGATGAGTGTTGCTTTGTTTCACTAGCTTTAATGACTTTCATGCTACTTAACCCAATTATATCTCACCTTACCTTTGCCCACATTACAACCTTGAAAAATCCTTTGATTAATGATTTTGCATGTGAACATTAGTGGTGGAGAAATGAAATGATATGCAAAGTTGTGGATTGTCATGATCATTAATGGTGTTGAGTGTACCTATGAATATATTTTAGTTAAACACATTTTCCGAGTCTACCATTAGATTGCTCAATTTTTAAAGATATTGAATGTGGATAGATCATGAGTAAAAGCTTTGAATGTTGACTTTATGCTTAGGCTTTTTAAAGTCATTCACTTTTACTTATGGCTATCTATTCTTAAGAAATGTGGAAAATGAGTTAAAGTTTTAGTTTGTGATTTTCATTTTGACGATTTGCCCGAGGACGGTCAAAGACCAAGTGTGGGGGTATTTGATAGGATGGAATTTTCTTATATTTTCTTATGTATTTAAATATGATTTCAATCCTATTTTTAAGATAAAATGCTCAATTTGTGTTCAATTTGTGTTGACTACTAGGTTGGATATATTGATGTATTTTTTAGACCAAAAAGACAAAATTTTCTAAAACAAATTGGAGCACAATTGTTTATTTAGTTAAAGGCACAATTTAAAAAAAATAATTTAGTCAAGAACCATTTCATTCAACTCATTCACCATAAGTTCATACTACCCCTAAAATGCAAAATTTAGTCAAAACCATCAAAAGCCAAAAATTTATGGTTCATCCAATTCATGCTCTGTCACCATTTCTACATTTTCAACATTTTTCCATATTCTCAATTTTCCTCTCAACTTTCATTTATACACTCATACCCATTTTAGGTCATCATTTTGCAACTACTCTTCAACTCAAAAACCATTTTCTCAATCATCTCTAAAGCTTTCATCTATTCACGTATACACATACATATATATAAACACGGTGAAGAAATAGAGCACATCACCTTTTTCATACTTTAATTTCCTACACTCATCCTATACAAATTTAATTCCTCTTTCTAACTCCAAAAACATTTTGGGCCTTTTTTTGAAGAATTACACTCACTTGTTTTCATAGATCATCACATCATTAGCATGGTGTAAGATGTGAATTTAATTAATGGACAACACCAAAATGCACAACCAAGAGATAAGAAGCTTGTGTTTCATGAAAACGGATGTTGGATGTGTGTTTCATACAACTTTGGACTAAAAGCATGTAAGGAAAATCAAAACAACAGTAGTTTATGATGAGGAAGCAACTATCGACAACAACAGTGTGAAGTAGATGAAGTAAAACTGCAATACAACATGTGTGTTTCATGCAACATAGGAGCAAAACGTAGCACGAAAATTAACCATATTAGAGATTGAATCAAAATTCAACTTCTGCATAAGATTTGCATCCCTATGTCTCTAGTTTATTCCAAATCAAAGATCATCTAATATGGACGTCTAGAGAAGAAGTTATGGTCAAAAGAAACAGAACTATTTAGTTAGCAAATTTCTCTAGGGTGTTTAGATCAATTGCAAGTCATGGCTACTATTGAGGAAAACAGTAACCTAATGTGACAAATAAACTTGAGTCTTGCAATTAACTCATGGGCATGAAAGAGGAAAGTCACAGGGGTGTAGGAGTCACGGGCGTGAGAGGAACATGAGTGTGCAAGAGTCATGCGTGTGACAGATAAAGACAAAAATTGGGTGAGATCACAAGCCAGACCAATCCCACGTTTATCATTCAATCTCTCACAATTCATTTCAAATGGCCATTGTTTTTGGTGTAGAGATAGACCAATGTCTTTCAAGTCCAATGGTTTAAGAACCAAGTCATTTAGAGGTCGAACGAAGAAGATATGGTCAAAAGAAGCAAGACTATTTAGTAAAAGAGAAAACCCCAAATGCAATCGTGCTCAAGCACGAGGGTGCAAATTTCACTTCATCTCCAAAGACAATGTCATGCTTATGCACGAAGGTGCATTTTCGCTATATTCAAAAGCCTCAAAAGTCACCATCGTGCTTATGCACGATAGTGCAATTTCGTTTCTTCTTCTCCATCGACATCTCAACTTCTAACCTCCTTTATATCAATGGAAAGCTCAAAGAAAGATCTACAATTTTTATGTAGACCATTTTGTCAAAATCTCTCTAGATCAGTACAGTAAAGTCATGGAAATTTTAGATCAAAAATTCAACTCTCAACTATCCATTCCCAGAAATTTTCCAGACTTCCATTTTCCAAAATCTAACAATTCAATTTTTTTTAATTTCTAGTCTTTCTACTTCATTTCATTCAACTCATTCACCATAAGTTCATACTACCCCTAAATATGCAAAATTTAGTCAAGAACCATCAAAAGCTAAAAAATTTATGGTTCATCCTATTCATGCTTTGTCACCTTTTTTGCATTTTCAACATTTTTCCATATTCTCAATTTTCCTCTCAACTTTCACTTATACACTCATACCCATCTCAGATCATCATTTTGCAACTACTATTCAACTCAAAAACCATTTTCTCTATCATCTCTAAAGCTTTCATATATTACATATATATATATATATACACATAGTGAAGAAATAGAGCACATCACCTTTTTCATACTTTAATTTCCTGCACTAATCCTATACACCATTTTATTGCTCTTTCTAACGCTAAAATCATTTTTATATCACCTAATCACTAACAATCCATCAAATACTAAATTAACACTATAACCAAATTTTTTTATCTCATCAACACATTATTCAAGAATAGACATGTAAATGCCATGTTCATGCAACTGACAGTAATTTCATCAAATTTATTTCGTAAATCCACAACTCTAAAGGATTTGCTCAATACTTGTTAAAAACTCCAAGATCTTCAACTATCCCAAAACCCTAAATTACATGCAAAAACACATAATTCACTGAAAATATGTGCAGCTTTTGGTTTTTCTTAAACAGAAAAGACCAATAGCAAGGTGGGATTTGTATAGGAAAAGGAAAGGAAAAGTTAACCCTCAGAAGGAGTTTGATGGAAAACTCTATGTGTTGGCATAACTTGAAAAAGGAGACTACAAAGAAGGAAACTTAGACATATAACTAAGCCTTTTTAACTCTCAGACAACCCCACTTACTTCTAACAAATTATAAAAACAACTTAACTAAGTTAGTGACATTTGTCACTTTCCTAATTTCTAACTCTAACCAAGTTCCTTTATTGAAGTAATCTCTTCAACTGATTCCTTTAACCCTCATCTTTACTTTCTAATTATCTCTAAATATCATTGATTCCTATTCTTATTTTCTATAATACTCTATAATTTCTGACAATTATTCCTAAATTCACCAAAATTCAAAATTACAACAATTCCACTAATCAATAAAATTTTCAATATAAGTAAATTCAAAATTCTCAAAATTTTCAAAAATCACAACTCAATTCAATTATACCCGAAATTATCTATGAATGCATGTACAATTATTTTTATGTACAAAAATTTCACTATTCACATATATGTGTATGACATATTATGCATGAGCATGTAAAAATGCATTTCTAAAAATCACTCATATTTACTATTCTAACCTTCCCATATGTGGTGGGATGTTATAACTCTCCTTTCCTTAAAAGAAATTTCATCCTCGAAATTCTTACCTGTTTGTTCGAATAGGTGGGGATATTGTCTCCTCATATGCTCCTCCGTCTCCCACGTTGCTTCCTCAGTTAAGTGGTTCCTCTAAAGTACTTTTACCAATGGAATAACTCTACTCCTCAACTACTTGATTTGTGATCCCACAATTTTGATCGGCTCCTCAATATAGCTTAAGTTACTAGCAACCTCAATCTCCTGAGCCTATACCATTTATGTCAGATCCAATCGATATCTTCGAAGCATACTCACAGGAAACACATTATGCAATTGAGACATCTCATTCGATAAAGCCAACTTATAGGCTAAAGGTCCTATCCTCTCAATCATCTCATAAGGACCAATGTATCTAAGGCTCAACTTGCCCTTTTTATTGAATATCAAAACTCCTCTCCAAGGTGACACCCTTAGAAATACTCTATCTGCCACACTGTACTCCATATCACGTCGGTGTTGATCTGCATAACTCTTCTATCTATCCTGAGTCATTTTAATTCTGCTTTGGGTCAACTTCACCTTGTCCACTGTATCTTGTATTAACTCTGGGCCTTCAACCATTCTCAAGCCCTCTTCATCCCAATATAATAGTGACCGACATTTTCTACCATACAGTGCCTCATACGGTACCATTCCGATACTACTATTGTAATGGTTGTTGTAGGCAAACTCTATCAATGCCATATATTGATCCCAAGCTCCTCTAGACTCCAATACACAAGCTCTGAGCATATCCTCAATAGTCTTGATTATCCTCTCACTCTGTCCATCTGTCTGAGGATGAAATATTGTATTGAGGTTCAACTTAGTACCCATAGCAGACTGCAAACTCCTCCAAAACCTCGAAGTAAATCTAGGATCCTTGTCTGTTACTCTGGACACTGGAACCCCATGTAGTCTCACCACCTCATTCACATATCTCCGAGCCAACCGGTCCACTATGACCCATATCGTATCATTTTGCCTCAGAGTCTTAGGCAGTCCTATGATGAAGTCCATAGTGATCCGTTCCCATTTCCATTCCAGAATGGGCAACGAATGTTGCTTCCCTACTAGAGCCTGGTGCTCAGCCCTAACTTGCTGGCATCTCATACATATGGGTACATGTTCTGCCACTTGCTTCTTCATTTCAAGCCACCAGAAATGCTACTTCAGTGTGTTATACGTCTTAGTAATACTAGGATGCATAGCATAGGTGGCCATATGAGCTTCCTCAAGTATCTCCTTCCTCAGATCATCCACATTAGGCACACATAGCCTTTGTTTAAACAATAAGGTCTTAACCCTCAAGTCAAACTCAGAATCTGAATTCATTTTTACTTTCTCCATAAGCTTCACCATATCAGGATCTTTCCCATGGACCTTTCTGATTTTATCATGTAGCATCAGTCTCAACTTCAAAGTTGCAATCAGTACCTCATCTTGCTCCAAGTTCAACTCCACATTCAAAGCTCTCAAATGAATCAAATTAGGTAACCTCGATAACTGAATTTGAGCACTAATATTAGACTTCCTGCTCAAACTATATGCCACCACATTAGCTTTCCTCGAGTGGTACTCAATAATACAATCATAATCCTTTAGTAACTCAATCCATCTCCTCTGCCTCAAGTTCAACTCCCTCTGACTCAACAGATATCTCAAACTCTTATGATCTGTGTATATCTAGAAAGTCTCTCTATACAAATAATGTCTCCAAATCTTTAGAGCAAAGACAACTGCAGCTAGCTCTAAATCATGTACTGGATAGTTGATCTCATGAGACCTTAATTGTCTCGATGCATAGGCAATCATCTTGCAATGCTACATCAATACACATCCCAATCATTGATGTGAAGCATCACTATAGACCACATATCCTCCATTCCCCGATAGAATAGTCAACACCGGTGTAGTAGTCAACCAATGTTTCAGCTCGTCAAAGCTTTTCTGACACTCTTCATTCCATCTGAACACTAAATTCTTCCTCAAAATCTTTGTTAGGGGGCTGAGATTAGAAAAAACCTCTTGACAAATCTCCAGTAATATCCAACCAATCCTAGAAAGCTTCAGATTTTAGACACACTCCTCGGAGCTTCCCAATTCATCACTCCCTCAATCTTCTTTGGATCCACCTGTATGTCATCTCCACTCACTATATGTCCTCGAAACACAAACTAATCCAACCAAAATTCACACTTACTGAATTTGGCATACAATTGCTTCTCTCTCATAATTTGCAAGATGACTCTCAAATGCTTAGCGTACTCCTTTTTATTCCTTGAACACACCAAGATATCATCAATGAACACAATCATAAATCAATCCAGGTAGGGCTGAAACACCTTATTCGTCAAGGCTATAAAAGCTGTTGGGCATTAGTCAGCCCAAACTACAAAAACTTAAAATGTCCATGCCTGCTCCTGAATGCACTCTTAGGTGCATCAGCCTCAGCTATTTTCAACTGATACTATCCTGGTCTCACGTCCAGTTTAGTAAATACCTGAGCTCCCTGTAACTAGTCAAGCAAATCAACAATTCTAGGCAACGGGTACTTGTTCTTCACTGTCACCCAATTCAGCTACCTATAACAAATGCATAGCCTCAAAGTCCCATCTTTCTTCTTCACAGATAGCACTGGAACTCCCTAAGGTGAAACACTGGGTATACTAAAACACTTTTCCAACAACTCCTGAAGCTGATCCTTCAACTCCTTCAGTTCTACAAGTGACATCCTATATAGAGGCATAGATATAAGAGCAGCACTTAGGACTGGATTAATCATGGACTCTATTTCTCGATCTAGTGGTAAACTAGGTAGCTTATTAGGAAACACATCTAGGAATTCCTTAACACAGGAATGTCCTGTATACTTCGCTCAGCTCTAGTATCAATTTATATGGGCCAGATAAGCCTCACATCCTCCTTGCATCAACATCAGTGCACTCATGAAGGATATCATCCTATCTGGCATTGCTTGACTAACTCCTCTGAATGCTGCCCTCATCTAATAGGAGATTCTAGTACTACCTCCTTGGTGTAGCAGTTCATGATGGCCCTATGAGCAGTGAGCCAATCTATGCCTAAGATAACATCTATCTCTCACAACTATAAGATAATTAGGTCTGCCTCTAACTCTGCTTGATCAATCCGAATCAAGCACCCCTTGCATACCTCTCCTATGACAGTAGTATTATCTAAAGATGTACTCACCTCTAGCCCATACTGTAGTAATTCCCTATCACAATGCAGCCTACATGTAAAATGTAGTGCAATAAAGAAGTATGTGGATCTTGGATCTAGCAGTGCAAATGCCTCAAAGTCATAAATGAGAAGCGCACCTGCAACCACATCTGGTGAGTCTTGAGCCTTCTGTCTGGTTATAGCATAGGCCTGGGAAGAAGAACTCCCAAAGCTCACATTACCTCTACCTTAGCCTCTCTGTCTAGATCCACCACCTCTGCTCTGCTGGACTATAGCTTCACTCCCAGGTCGCCCACTCACACCAGATTGAGCTCCCAAAGTAGCAGGACAATCCCTGATCCGGTGGTCAAAGGAGTCGCATTTGAGGCAAGCTCTAGTTAGCCTCCAACACTCACCCTCGTGCCTCCTTTCACAATGCTCACATACTGAAAACTGATTATGTACTACACCCCTTCCACTGCCCTTCTATGAAGATCCACCCCTCTGTCTAGATCCTGGCTGCCTGGATCCACCTGTGGTTTGAATGCTCTATTCTGGCACTTACTAAATCTACCACCAGAGCTTCCCTAACTCTCACTAAGCCTCTTCCCTCTAGACCCTTGCCTAGTCTCTGCTTGTCTCTCTCTCAGTAGTTGCTCAATTCTAATTGAAGTAGCTCTCAACTATGTGAAAATACCCAGATCTGAAAGCACCAACCTTGTTATGATCTCCATGTTGAGTCCATCCTCAAACTTCCTACACTTGTCCTTTTCTGTAGGAATTAGAGCAGTAGCATAACCTATCAACTCATTAAATCGAATCTAATATTCAACCACTGACATCCTACCCTGCTTCAATTCCAAAAACTCCTTCATCTTCATGTCCAAATGGATCTTGGGCATGTAATTATCGCTGAAGACCCTCAGAAAGTCTTCCCACTTCAATTGGCAAGGCCTGGTGGTAATGTCTGGGATAGTCTTCCACCACTGGTAGGCTGGGCCCTGTAGTAAGGACACTATATAGTCGAACCTCTAATCAAGCTCATAGTCTATTTGATCAAAAACCCTCTCAATCCTTTCCAATCATCCCTCAACCTCAGTGGGATCTGTGCTACCATAGAAGTCTACAACTCCCTACTTCCACATCCTATCATACCTCCTCTTCTTTCTCTCGGGAACTCTAGGAGGCATATCCTCTAATCAAGGTATCGAGGACTCCTTACTGACTCCTACCGATCCTTGGTCAATGAGTTGATCAATCTGATCACCTAGAGCGGATGACCTATAACAAACAATAACTTCAATCATAATCCGCATTTCTCACAATATTTCATGCTTAACATTCTATATGTCCCAACAAAGGCCAAACCATACTCTGATATCACCTAAACGTAACATCCCCTTATCGTAAGGTATACACCGAGATGCCCGAAGGTCATTCCAGTATATATCCTACGATAAGGGCGAGCTACATTCGATCACTACACTCACTTCATATGGCATCATATCATTATTCACTTATAAAGCATTAATAGAAAATTCACAATATTTTAAAAACCAACTTTTTCTTCATTCCAATGCATACAAACGAAAGTCTACATTGTTTCTTTTAACCTTTACTACATGTGCATCATTAAAACCTAGTAGGAAAGTACTACATGAAAGAGGAAAATATATAAATTCTATCTAAGCCATCCCAAAAATCCCAGCTGACTAATTTTTGAGCCATGACTTCACTTGCCAAATCACAATCCACACGATTGGTAGAGCCTCTCAGTAGCTAGAGTCGTCTCTTGGTCCTGAAAAGACAACGTTACAATTTTGCTGAGTTTTACGAACTCAATGAGGTAACCATCATCGATGGTTTACTCAATTCATGCAATACAACAATTCACATAACATATCATTCATAACTTAGCATAATGAACACATATCACATTTACATTTAAGAGCAGATCAATTTGGCATTTCAAAGAATTCACATACTTGTTAAAAATGCATATGAAATGCTTATAAGATTCTTTTTCCAATTATTAGTGACTGACTACCTAATTGTCCCGTATCTATTTTAGATACCGGGTTCATTGCTAATTATCCCTTCTCTGTTGAGGATATAGGGCTCATTTTACATATTGAGCCTTAGGCTCTTAATCATTTTCTGAGCTCGAGGCTCTTTTTCACACTTTAAGCTTTATGCTCTAATCGGTGGCTACTCTTGTCATAACTGCCATTATCTGATTATGCATTCATGTATGGAATGCATCTATCACAACCAATCATATTATGAAGCACATAGTACTTCACATTCACATTCAAGCAGTACTTCAATATACATTCCACATTTCACAATCATCGGACCTTCTGTACGAGACTCAACACAATTCAATTCACATTCAATTGTCATTCAAAACATAATTTAAGCAAACAATAATTGAGAGAATCCATCTAGGTTACTCACAAGCTGTTCCTGAAGCTAATGCCTAGAAGTTTCGACAACGTCTAGAGGTTGACGTTCCAGTTGCTCCTCTATAACAAACAACATACACATCCATTACAATTTGTACAATCATAAGTGTTTAACAATGCGCATAAATGAAATGAAATATGTACAATGCATGTTCATGACACTCCCGGGTATCTTACCATCAATTTCATCAAAAAAATCATTCTCATATCAAAACTCATCTAAGTATAATTTGTACTTAGGTTTATGCCTCACTAGCACCGTTAAATTCACAATTCATTTCTCATTGAATCACTTCAAATTTTTTCGAGACACACTTTCAACTCTACTATTCATGTTCAATCTGAAGGTGAAACTAAAGTACTTTGGTTGTACTCTCTTCTAAAAAAGTGATCCTCTATGTCTTATGTTTCTATTGACATCAAAATCACCCAATTTGGTTTAGTAATTTGGAAGATATGCCTCAAACATTTTCGAGCTATTCATATTCAAAAATAGTGTCCTATTCATAACTTCCATCCAAAAATTAACCATCTTAGAGACTAAATCAAAATTCAAATTTCACATAAAATTCATATCCCTATGTCTCTAATTTATGAAAAATCAAAGAGCATCTAATTTGGACATCTATAGAAGAAGTTATGGTCAAAAGAAACAGAACTATTCAATTGGCAAATTTCTCTCAGGTGTTTAGATCAATTGCAAGTCATGGCTACTATTGAGGAGAACAGTAACTTGATGTGAAAATAAACATGAGTCTTGCAATTAATTCATGGGAATGAGAGAGGAAAGTCATAAGGGTGTAGGAGTCACGGGCGTGACAGGAACGTGAGTGTGCAAGAGTCATGGGTGTGACAGATAAAGACAAAAATTGGGTGAGAGCACAAGTCAGACCCATCCCACATTTATCGTTAAATATCTCTCATTTAATTTCATATGGCTATAATTTTTTTGTGGAGAGGTAGATCAATGTCTTATGAGTCCAATGGTTTAAGAACTAAGTCATTTGGAGGTCGGACAAAGAAGCTATGGTCAAAAGAATCAAGCCTATTCAATAAAAGAGAAAATCACAAATGCACGATCGTGCTCAAGCACGAGGGTGCAAATTTCACTTCATCTCCAAAGTCACCTTCGTGCTTATGCAGGATGGTGTGCATTTTCTCTATAATAAGCATGATGATACAAATCCATTTTGAACCTCAAAATTCACCGATAAGCACGACGATGCAATTCCACTTCTTCTTCTCCACCTACATCTCAACTTCTAACCTCCATAACTTTTGATCTAGAACTCCAAAATTTGCAAACTTTATATCAATGGAAAGCTCAAAGGAAGATCCACAATTTTCATTAGTCCATTTTATCAAAATATCTCTAGATCAGTACATTAAACTCATGGAATTTTCAGATCAAAAATTTAACTCTCAACTATTCATTCCCGGAAAATTTCCAAAATCCAACACTTGAATTTTTTTCTTTTTTATTTCCAGTCTTTCTACTCCATTTCATTCAACTCATTCACTATAAGTTCATACTACTCCTAAATATGCAAAAATTAGTCAAGAACCATCAAAAGCCAAAAATTTATGGTTCATCTTTTTCATGCTCTATCACCTTTTCTGCATTTTCAACATTTTTCCATATTCTTAATTCTCCTCTCAACTTTCATTTATACACTCATACCCATCTCAGATCATCATTTTGCAACTACTCTTCAACTCAAAAATCACTTTCCTAATCATCTCTAAAGCTTTCATCTACTCACGTATACATATACATACATATATATACACACTGAAGAAACAGAGCACATCACCTTTTTCATACTTTAATTTCCTACACTCATCCTGTACACCATTTTATTGCTCTTTCTAACTCCAAAATCATTTTTACATCACCTAATCACTAACAACCCATCAAATGCTAATTTAACACTATAACCAAATTTTTTAATCCCATCAACATAGTATTCGTGAATATACACGTAAATGCCATGTTCATGCAATCGACAGTAAATTTATCAATTTTATTTCATAAATCTACAACTCTAAAGAATTTACTCAATACTTACTTGTTAAAAACTCCAAGATCTTCAACTATCCCAAAGCCCTAAACTCTATGCAAAAACACGTAATCCACTGAAAATTTGTCCAGCTTATGGTTTTTCTTAAGCAGAAAAGACCAATAGCCAAGTGCGATTTGTATAGGAAAAGGAAAGGCAAAGTTAACCCTCGGAAGGAGTTTGATAGAAAACTCTATGTGTTGGCAAAACTTGAAGAAGGAGATTACGAAGAAGGAAACTTAGACATATAACTAAGCCTTTTTAACTCTCAAAGAACCCCACTTACCTCTAACAAATTATAAAAACAACTGAACTAAGTCAGTGACACTTGTCACTTTCCTAATTTCTAACTCTAACCAAGTTCCTTTATTGAAATAATCTCTTCAACTGATTCCTTTAACCCTCATCTTTACTTTCTAATTATCTCCAACTATCATTGATTCCTATTCCTATTTTCTGTAATGCTTTATAATTTCCTAAAATTATTCCTAAATTCACCAAAATTCAAAATTACAACAAATCCATTAATCAGTAAAATTTCCAATATAAGTAAATTCAAAATTCCCAAAAATCACAACTCAATTCAATTATACCCAGAGTTATCCATGAATGCATGTATAATTATTTTCATGTGTAAAAATTTTACTATTCACGTGTATGTGTATGACATATTATGCATGAGCATGAAAAATTCAGTTCTAAACTCTCATTAATCACTCATATTTACTATTCTAAACTTCCCACAGGTGGTGGGATGTTGCATTAATGTAGTTAATTTTAATAATAAAGAAGAGAAAGAGAAAAAAGAAAGAGATAATAAAAAGAAAATAAGAAATATAAGAAAAATATAAGAAAATTGTTTAAATAAATGTATCTAGGAGGAAGTGCATGTGTGTTGAAAAGTTGTTTATGATTAATGCATCCTTCTAAAGTTGTGATGAATGGATTATTTGAGTATATTAAATATGAGATAGATGTTGGCTTGGAAGGTTCACTTTTTGTGGTTTCAATGTATTGTCATCAATCATTATGAGTGATCCCTTCGGATTGGTATATAATTAATGAGGTTTGTGAATGAGAGCTAAATTGAGTTGTGAAACATAATTGTTGCATTTTTAATAGCTAGCGGTACCCAGTTTTAAATGAATGTTAACTTATGCACTTGATATCTCATTGAGAATTACTTTTGCTTCACTAGCTTGATGACTTTTATGCTACATTACCTAAAATTCATCTCACCTCACCCTTTGCCCACATTATAACCCTTGAAAAGTCTTTTCATTTATGATTTTTAGTGTGAATTTTAGTGGTAAAAAAAAGAAATGGTTTGCAAAGTTGTGCTATGACATGATCATTAAAGGTGTTGAGTGTAGCCATAAGTATATCTTGTTTAAACATATTTTTAAGTTTACCATTAGATTGCTCAATTTTTTAAGATAATGAATGTTTATTGATCATTGGTAGAAGCACTGAATGTTGAATTCTTGTTATGATTTTTGAAAGTCATTCGTCTTTGTTTATAATTATGCAGTCTCGAAAAAATATAAGAATTGAGTAAATGTTTTTAGGTTTGCGATCTTAATTTTGATGTTTTGCCCAAAGATAGTCAAAGACAATGTGTGTCGAAAATTGACATGTGCTTAATTGATTGTATAATTATTCCATAACACTTAGCAATTAATGACATGAAATTGCTTAAGATACTTACTTTGACTTATATGTGGTTTTAGGCACAATTCAGAAGTAAAGAATCTAAAGTAAGTCAAAAGCACTACATTTGGGCTTTTTTTTGAAAAATTGCACTCACATGTTTTCATAGATCATCACACTTATAGCATGGAGTAAGATGTGAATTTAATTAATGGATATCACCAAAACACACTGCCAAGAGATAAGAAGCTTGTCTTTCATGAAAACAGACGTTGGACGTGTGTTTCATGCAACGTTGGAACAAAAACATGCAATGAAAACCAAAACAACAGTAGTGCATGATAAGGAAGGAACTAACGACAACAACAGTGTGAAGTAGATGAAGTAAAACAACAATACAGTGCATGTGTGTTTCATGAAATGCAGGAGTAAAACGTAGTGCAAACATTGTTTGCTTTAAACTTATGTTACCATTTCTTTTAAAGTTGTCATTTCCTTTTGCTACATTCGTCTACATTTATGCAAATAACATTTGCATAAACCTAAACAATATCTATATTTCACTAAAACATTGTGCCTAAAATGTAGTTATATATCTAAAGGAAAAATACAATTATTGCCCATAAGCATAAAATGTAGAAAGAAATGAGGCTTTTAATGTTGGGTTTTGAAAGAAATAAAGAGAATAGTAGGCAATGTACTTAGCGAATAGAAGAGAGGCACTGTAGACAGAGGGGTGTTTTCGGCTGGGGAATGTTGGAAGGTTGACATCGGCACCGACAACTAGGGTTAAGCATATTTCTCTTTATAGTTGTTATTTTATTTCTATCTTTAGAAACTGGTTGTGTTATCTGATGCACATAGATTTGGGTTTTGTGTATAGATAATTGTGTTCGCATTATCATTTGATTATTTGTGTATGAACCAATTAGGTATTGTGACAAAATGATTTGAATGTGTTTATTGGATCGTTTGAAAAAACCATAGTTAGAATATGCAATATAATATATAATCATCATGCTGAAATTTATTTGTAGCAACAAATGGTTCATAATCATTAGGCATAACATAATCTAGGTTAAATGAGGCATTGTATGTGGTTGTTTCCTTGATTAATTGCTTTTCCTAATTCGTAATGCTACTACCCAATTGAATCTAGAGATTGTATCCTAGGTTATTCAGTAGTTACGTTTATTTAACGATCGTATTTTTATTAAACACTACCTAAGGGAAAACTTGGGTTAATTATTAACCCACAATTAATAGTTATTAGAAGAGGATTCATAATAAAAATAAATGAAATATGTTTAATTAGGGTGCAGGTTGAGATTGAACCAAAAAATAGTGTCCCTACTGTATTCCCCACTTTTATCATTTTTTACTTGTTTTTTTAAAATTGCTTTTGTTAGTCAGTTTAGCTTTATTCTATTCTCCCATTTTTTAAAACCAAAACAACCCAAAACCTAAACATTGATTAATTTAAATTCATAAACTTTATACACACTCTCTATGGGATCAACCTAGACTCACTACTACTATAGTAATAGGTTTAGTTTATTTTGACTAATGTTATGACGCACTGTCAAGTACATAATTGCCAGCATGAAATAGCTAGCTTCGAGAGCATCATCCTTATGCTTCTTATAAGCATTCCTTTCAGTAAGCGGAGTAGTGGAAAGCGATACCCTTTTAGGGACTAGCTTTTCAAGGACATAATCCTTCTTTTCTTGCTTCAGAACAATTCTTAAGTTTCTATACCAGTTCAAAAAGTTTCAACTATCCTTCTCAAGGACTAATCATAATGAAAAACTTGATGAAGAGTTAGTGGTCATCATTATCTACAATAAAATGTGCAAAGCTTTAGTGACATTTTCATTAATAAAACCCAATTCTTAACAATTAAAAATCTCCCACTATACTCATATTGAAAATTTCCCTTGTAATAAGTATCGTGGTCTAAGATCCATAATTCACCAAGACCTAAGTGAGCTTTGGCTCATCGCCTAAATCTTGTTTATTTAACTAAGAAACTTTTGCTAATTATATAACATATAAATCTTGGTTGTTGGGTGACATCTTATATACCAACTCCCAACTACAAGCCTCAAGGTCCAAAACCATTATGATAGCCCCATTAAGTAAACCAATTCTCACTTATAAGTAACCCATACCTATCCTGTTGTACTTAAATAATCAAGAGTACTTTGCTTTAACAAGCCCACTATTCAATGATTTGAGTCCTCACAGGTGTAGAATTAAAAAGGCATAAATTATTACTTAACATTATTGAGGGACTAAGTTGATTATTAATTTGCTATATACTTGCATAAAAGAAAATATGAGTAAAAGCATAAATGAAGCAATATCAACATGATATAGTATGACCCCTAGCCTATGAAGTTCTAATCTTTAATATGAAAATCTTGTAGCAAATAGATCACCATCCTTGTCTCATCACTTCAGTCAATTTGATCCTTCAATTAACTTGAAGGTATATTATTACAACTAAAACTAGCAAATTATTACAAAAAAACCTAATGACACGTAGGCTGTATCCAAAATTACATAAATACATAACATGTAGGCTATATCTGAAATATAAAACAACTATGGTCCATACTATTCACCGTTCATAATCAAGGCAAGATATCAAATATCAAAGCATATAAAACACTAATCACAAGAAAACAAGTGATCAATATAAACGTGAAATTTGAAGAGGGTCAGGTGGCTGCACCCCCTGTGGGGCCTAGCGACAGCACCCCTCACGAGGTCTAAGTGACGTTGCCCTAACAATAATGTCACTAATTCAATCACATTGAACTATCAACATTCTTGCTAATTCAATCACATTTTGTTTATTAATTAATCTTATTAATCTGAAACCACTAATTTAATCATATTTTGTTTATGAATTAATCTTATTAATCTGAAACCCCTAATTTAATCATATGGTTGAACTATCAATAGAGCCCTAATTCGCTTAATGTAATGGTACTTAATGTAAAAAACATGGGTAAATGGATCATTTGTTTGTTTCGGCATGGACATACATACTTAGAGTGAAATATGTATAGAAATTTTTTTTATGGTTTGCTTGGATTTATAAATGTGATGTGAGTGGAATTGGTCAAAAAAGTACTCCATAAGTAAATGGCATTTTTGGTTCAATTGGATATATTTTTGTGTTAGTCTTGCATGATAAGATTGAAGTTTGTTAATTTGGGATGTGTACCTTACTAAATGGATATGTTCCACTAAATAGACTCTCGTAATTTGGCCATACCTTGGACTATCGACCTCCAAACTGAAATTTCTTAATTTCATATTAAACTATAGACATAGATCTAAATTTTTCATAAAGGAACTAAAATCTGATTCTGCATCTAAGAGTTTTGAATTCTATTTTGAATTTGAGTTTTGGTTGTTGTCTTTATTTTTGAATAGCCTATAATTTTTGGGGTATAACTCCCAATATAATTAACCAAATTGCAGGAAAGTTATGCCATTATAAAATTATTAATTGATAAGATTATAGGCAAATGTGTGAATTAAAGGAAGAAGAAGGAACAATATGCAATTTTTCTAAAGTTAACTCATGGACTAATAATATTAAATCATATGTGTCTATTAGAATTGTAACACATAGTCCAATAGAATTGTAACTCGTGGTCTAATATAATTTTAACACATGGTCCAATAGAAATGTAACACGTGGTCTAACGGGATTGTAACACATGGTCTAATAAGATTGTGACATATTCTCAAATGGGATTGAAACATGTGTCTAAGACTTGAAAATTCATGAAAAGGGCTTATGGAGAGGGGATATGGACAAAACTTTGATGGATTAACTTCATATTTCTCCTTTCCATTTCACCTTCTTCGTACCATGCATTAGAAGAACTACTTTGCCAATTTTAAGGTTTAGGACTTCACTTAGTTGATTTCTATATTTTTTTATGATTGAATGGATATAAAGATTTATTTGGATGTGGAATGGTGGCTGGGATGTTGCTTTGGTGTTATCTTGGTGTTATCTTCCATAGAATTGGTTGAACATGCAAGAGAGAATTGTATAGTATAATTCTATCTAGGGTTTCTTTGAGTCATAACTCATCCTACATACCTCAAAATTGTGTGATTTCAGCTGCATATGAAACCTAAGACACAGTATTAAACATCTCTAGAAGGGACTCTAACTTAATTATGGCTTTGTAACCTTGGAAATTGAGATTGAAAATAATGACTTGATGTTGCCCATGTTTTAGAGCAGCTTATGATATTTTGTCTATATCTTATGAGTTAGGAGTCCAAATGACCTGATTATTAGTGCTATAGAAACTACAGACACAGAAACCCAGTTCTAATGTTTGGTATATGAATATTAAGGAACAATTAGTGGTATGAATAAAGAAAGTGTTTGTCACAACCGTTGCATTCTTTTTGTTTCTGATTTCTATCACATCTTATCCAAACCTTTATGAATGTGTATGAAAATTTTCAAACTGCTAGAAATAAATGAAATAGGACTTACCCCATTTAAATTGGGAGGTTGAATATTGTAATATAAAATTGAACATACTGCATTCCAAAGAAATTTTACATGTATATAAATGATTTGTATGCATATTCTTTACTCATATGTGTATAGTATGATTGTACAAGTGTGATTTTGATACCCTTGTAATAGTGGTGAGCCATGAAATTGGATGTATGAATGCAAATATAGATTTTATAATTTGAAATGTATATCATATAACTTGTCAATATATGATTGGCGAAATTGACAAATGGTTAAAATAAATGTTACATTGCCTTCTCTATTGTCTTGGTGGTGGCTAGATAGGCATGCCTATAGGGTTATAGTGCAGTTGTTATAGTTTGATACCTTTAGGTATCCACAGTTCAATACCTTGGTTATCCACAATTTGATGCCCTTGAGTATCCACAGTAACCATTATCCACATCTACAGAAAATGTGCAGGTTTAACATAGAAAGGAATCTTAACAATCGTAAATAAGAAATACAACATGACAATATGAATAATTGGTATTGATGAGTACTTGTATTGGTTGTGATGATGAATTGTAATGATGTACCATTATATTGATAATTTGTATCAATGAGCATTGAATATCAATATTTGGCTTATAAATCTGCATTTTCTGTATATAAATAATATGTTGAAGTATATTTGCATTATATACTTTGCTTAAGAATGCCATCATTGTTTACATGAGCACTAAATATCAATGTTTCATTCATGAATGTGAATTTATGGTAAGTTAGTTGTAACCTTTCTGAATGTGTGTACTTGGTAGATGATTGATGTCAGTGGTCATCTAAACTAAGTGTTTTCCCGACTAAACTTTCAAGCTTAGCACAAATATTAATCCGTGTAGGCCCAAGTTATAGGAGTGAGGTACAAGGAACATCTATAGGGACTAAGGCCAACAGATAGAAGGAAAAGTACTTTTGGAATTTATTTTTAGTTATAAATGATTGCACATATAATGAAGAAAGGAAATTGTATGTTTTCTTTTATATTACCATGTAAATGTAAAGATGTTACTACTGTTAAATGACAATGTTAAGCATTGGTGAGTTTTGTAATGTGTATATATATATATCATTGAATAGAATTGTATGTTTATAAATGTGTGTGTAGGAATTTGGTTGCCTTATGTATGGATGGTTGTAGGTTCCGTATAGGGGGTGTTACAGAATAGACAACAAACTTACATTCAGAATAAACCACAAGGAACACAACAATGTCAATCAAGACCACAAACTTCTTCCAGTTTAGGTTCATCTTGAAGACTTGGTGTTGGAACCCCTCCCCGGTGAATCGCGGGCCCGACGTCTTTTGTGACGTCTGGACGCGCATCCCACGATGGAGGAATTCCTCACTACAAAGAAACCTCAAAGCGAACTTATTTTAATGTCATCCAAACAAATGTTGATCATTTTAC
>JANVCQ010000003.1:29356907-29374261 GCA_025531925.1 Erythroxylum plowmanianum
ACATTGAAAGGTATAAAGCCAGACTTGTTGCCAAAGGTTACACTCAAAAGGATGGTATTGACTATAAAGAGACCTTCATTTTAGTTTCAAAGAAGGACTCCTTAAGAATTGTTATGGCACTTATGGCTTATTATGATTTAAAGCTTCACCAAATGAACGTAAAGATTGCCTTTCTAAATGGTGACTTGGAAGAAAAAGTATATATGGATCAACCGGAAGGTTTCGTGACCACAGGAAAGAAACAATTAGTGTGTAAATTAAAGAAGTCAATATATAGACTGAAGCAAGCTTTCTAACAATGGTATCTTAAGTTTAATGATGTCATTAAGTCTTATGGTTTTGTAAAAAACACCGTTGATCGGTGTATCTGTATAAAGGTTAGTGAGAGCAAGTTCATTATATTGGTCCTATATGTTGACAATATCCTTCTTGCTACGAATAATATTATTTTGTTACATGATGTCAAGAATTTTCTTTCTAATAATTTCAAAATGAAATATATGGTTAAGACATCCTATGTGATAGGAATAGAAATATGATCACAAGGATTGTTAGGATTGTCTCATAAAGGTTATATCAAGAAAGTATTAGAAAGGTTTCAAATGGAAAAATGCTCTGTAGGGATAGTTCCAATTCAGAAAGGGGACAAATTTAGTCTAATGCAATTTTCATAAAACGATTTGGAACATAAAGACATGGAGTCTATTCCTTATGCGTCAATAGTTGGGAGCTTAATGTATGCTCAAACATGCACTAGGTCAGATATCAGTTTTACTGTTGGAATGCTAGGACGATATCAAAGCAATCCTGGAATGGACCACTGGAAAGCTACAAAGAAAGTCCTTAGATACTTACAAGACACTAAAGACTATATGCTCACATATAGGAAAGCAACCCATCTCAAAGTGATAGACTATTCGGATTCAGACTATGCCGATTGTGTAGATTCACGGAAATCTACATTCAGTTACATGTTTCTATTAGGTGGAGGAGCAGTTTCGTGAAAAATTAAAAAACAGTTCGACATTGCTATTTCAACTATAGAGGCTAAATTTGTGGCGTGTTTTGAGGCCACAATTCATGGATTGTGGTTGCGTAACTTTATCTTAAGTATTGGTCTTGTCAACAGTATTACCAAACCATTAAGAATTTATTGTGATAATTCCACAACCGTATTCTTCTCTAAAAATGACAAATATTCAAAGGGTGCAAAACATATAGATTTGAAGTATTTGTCTGTGAAAGAAGAAGTGCAAAAACGTAAAGTGTCAATTGAGTATATTGGTATCAATCTCATAATAACGAATCCGTTAACAAAAGGCTTACCGCCCAAAACATTTATTGGTCATGTTGAATGGATGGGCCTTATAGATAAGTTCTTGTTAGCATAATATTTAGACATTTATATATACATATCATTGTCTTGCTCGAATTGTTATGACACTTGTGAATTCAATTACAATCATATGTTTTTACTCACTTACTGGTTATTCATATTATGTTGTATACAATAATTATTATTTGTGAGATAACAATTGTCGAATTATCCACTTAAAGTTTGTTCAGTTGAGTTGATTATATGATACATGGAAGGAACCAGGTTATATAACTTGTGACCGCCATGATCCCATCAGCTTAATTCAATTAAGGATGACTTGATCGATTCCATATATTGTGTGCACTTAAAGTTTTATTGTTGAATCACCAAGTCGTAACATGGGTCAAGTGAAAGATTGTTAGGCTATTTAATATCCCATGTAATTTATAGATTTGAGTCCCATAAAAAGCACTCAAGATAATGGTTTTTAGGTATTAAATAATGGATCTTAAATGAGTCAAAGACCATTTTCCTCTCTCTCTTCAAATTACCAAATGACATGTTGGTTGGTGATGCTTTAAAAGTTCAAAAAACTTATTAAATAGTGATTTTGAACCAGAAACACATTAAAGAAAGAAGTAGAGAGGAAATAAACTCCCATCAAGAACATCAACATCTGACGAAAAACAATCATGGATACAGATACGCAAAAATTAATCGATCCATAAATGTCTTTCAAATTATAGATTAGGGCTTCACTCAACTTCACAATATTAACTCTTAGTGACCTTATATGTATATTAATGGATTTTGCACCTTTATTTACACTCATAAATTATTATGCAACAAGTGATAATTAAAAAATTCGTATGTACAATTTCATATCTTGAGCATCTGCAGGTGCGCTCCAAAGATAAAATGAGCACTTATTATTAGTTGCAGAAATATGATAAAGTCACCATCAACCCTTATTGCCACCGAGATCTCTTTCATTAATGAAAGTTGATTTTAAACTCCATGAACCAATTTTATACCATCTTATGTAAATGGCTCCTAATTTCTTATATTGCTCTTAATTTAGCGTTTTTTTATCTAAGGGTTTGTTTATTTTTATTTTTTCATCTATTTTTGTTTTCAAATTTAGTATAAAAATATGTATTTGTTTGAACTCTTAGTTTCTATTTTTAGTTTTAGATTCTTCCAGTTTTTAAAATTTATGAAAACCATAAAAGATAGTTTTTGTTTTTTGTTTTTATATTTTTCACAATTTGATTTACTATTAACTAAATATATATTATTTAATTATTTTATTAATAAAGATATGAATAATTTAATTTAATATTATATTATGTATATTAATTAATTAAAATTAATTATTAATAAAAAATTATTAATATTTTAATTTAAATTATTAATTTATTTAATTTTTAATTAAATTTATTTAATTTAATTGAATAATTATTAATAAATTTAATTAAATTTAAAATATCTTCAAAATATTTAAATTTGAAATAAATTTTTATTTTAATAAATATATTTAAAATAAATATTAAATTTAAATTATTTGTTTTAATAAAATAAAATAATTTTTATTGATAATTTATTGTTAAATATTATATAAGAGATTCAAATAATTTATTTTTAAGTTTTATCTAATATGTAATTATTATCGGTAATAAAATTATAACTATATTAACACTAACGACTAAATATAATTTTTATTTTTTATTTAAAAAATAGAATCTAAAAATAAAAAACAAAAATTAAAAATTAAAAACTGCATCGGAACGAAATGGCCCTAAGTAATTTGGCAGGGTGCTTAAAGACAGAAGAGATACAACGTGTATTTACAAAAAAAATTAAGAGAAAAATTTAGGAAAAAGAGAAATTAGGATATAGAAAAGAAAACAAAAAACAAATTCAATTGTTTATAATATTAAACAAAGTTATTTAATATTATAGTTCATCATTTAATGAAGAATGGAGTTACAAACTACAACTAAGTTATTTAATAATCCTTTTATGCAGTAGATGAAGGTTAAAGACATATGTTTATACTTCTTTTTATTCGTTATTACTATTTAAAAAATCAAAATTATTAATATATTTTCAACTTTAAGAGTTAATGCGTGTAGGAGTTTTAAAAATTTTTTTTTATATATGTTAACTAATTTAGTGTTTGAAGTTTATTTATAAACTTAAAAAACATTCTTATGTTTAAAATGACTAATTTATTTTTATTCAGTTTAACGTTATAATTACAGTCTCCTGGTTTGCACTTATAAATAGTAACACAGATATTTATAATTTAATTAATCATATTAAAATAAAATTTTGGTTTTAATTTTTTTTTGTCAAGGATTCCGTTGTTGGTCATATTTTCAAACAGACAATTCCATGGTAAGTAGTCAATTTCTCTACGATGGAAACATCCGTTGCGTCTGACTTCCGATTTCTGACCGGGTCACGAATTCCAAGGATAAAGTTATTGCGATACACCAAGGAAACCAGAGGTATCTGCTATCTTGGAATGTTTTTATTTTTATTTTTTTGAGATTTTTATGTTGTACAGTACAACTCATAGCTCTTATGCAAACGAGATTTGTTCCACATTGTGTGGTATATACTATGATCCCGCTTTCATACTGCCGTACTCGAAGAAGCTGCACACCTAATGAACAAGCTTGTTCCTCCTCTCTCTCTCTCTCTCTCTATCATTCCTAAAATAACCTTGTAACATAAGATATCAAGATTAACATGCATAAATTCTTCAAGATAAGGTAATGGTCAAATTAGATCGTTAAATATGTAAGTTAGGAAAATAAAAATGAAGTTGACAATGAATTAGGGACCACTACAATGTTGAAAATGTAGTGGTCCCTAATTATTGATATATTTTCAACTTTAAGGGTTAATGCTTGTAGGAATTCTATAGTTTTTAGGTTTATATGTTAATTAATTTTGTGTGTGAAGTTTATTTCTATACAGAAAATGTTTTTTTATATTTTAAAATGACTAATTTTAAAATATAAAAATTAATTTTCAAACACAATTGTCAATTGCCATATTAATTAGTCAATTTAATTTCTCTTTGATCAGAAATATCCGCTTTGTTTGACTTCTGAGTTTTGACCCCGTCTACCCACTCTCTCTCCAGAATACCAGACCGCCCTTGTGTTCCTCGCACTAGCACGCAACTTTTGGCCATCTTCACTTTGTTAAGAATTAGACGGAGTCAACAAGAACGGAAAACTTTTTTTTTTTTCTATTTCAGAGCGTTTATGTCTGAACAAATTATATAATTATGTTTTAAGTTTTAAAAATTGTAATATTTTAAAACGTTGATAAGCTAATAACACATTTTTGTGAATCTCAATGTAAGTTAATAGGTTTAATTATTTTATTAAATAATAATTTTTAATTAATTTATAGAAATTTTATAATATTGTAAGCTTAAATTCTATTTGTAAGCTACAGTAATAGGATTCTAGTGTATAATATGGACAATTATTCCCTTCTACTCCTAAGTTATCAGGATTTAAATTTGTAACCTCTTATTCCCCTGATGATTTCTATGATTGTTTTATAGATATACTAGAAATATCATAAACATTGCTCATGGTTAAAATTATAGTTCATCGAATGAAACTTTTCTGACCTCTTTTATGTTAAGTTTAAAGACTCATCAATTTCTTTACCAAAATTTAATATTGTAATGTTTCCATAAAAGATCTTTTTTATATAGTTTTGTTAATTAAGTATAATCTAAAAGTCCATCATTAAGTGTTTCATGTTAAAGAATCTCATTCAATTAGAATACAGTTTTTTATATATGAGTTTTGTAAATAGCAATAACGTACAATTTCATCGAATGCAAGATTTATTTTTAATAAAATATTAAATTTGTGTTAGCGAGTGACCTTCTAGACAAGTACGAATGTGGAAGCATAAACCCCAGTTTGTACCTAGCATGAGGACAATTGAAAATTATTTGGAATTAAAAGAAAAGAATATATATTATAACATTCAAAGTTGACACACCAGCGTTCTTATCGAAGAATATTTCATCGAGTCAAAGATAAAAGGCATGGCAGGCGGCTGATCCGTGACTCAATTCAACACCTCGCTATAAAATGAGGGAGTTGGATAAAGCTTTTACATGCAAACCAAAGAGCTCAGACACACAAACATGAGAAAGTTAAGCCTAGCTCTAGCTTTCCTTCTTTGTCTACTATCCAACGCCATTGCCCAACAGTGTGGGCGGCAAGCCGGTGGCCGGACGTGTGCCAACAACCTCTGTTGTAGCCAGTGGGGATATTGTGGGACAAGCGATGACCACTGTTCGCCGTCAAAAAATTGTCAAAGCAACTGTAAGTCCAGTGGTAATACTGGAGGTGGTGAAAGTGCTAATAATGTGAGAGCTACTTACCATTTGTACAACCCCGAACAAAATGGATGGAACTTGAATGCAGTAAGTGCTTATTGCTCCACTTGGGATGCCAATAAACCTTTGGCATGGCGGAGCAAGTATGGTTGGACTGCCTTTTGTGGTCCAGTTGGTCCCCGTGGTCAAGCTTCCTGTGGCAAGTGCTTAAGGGTAAGATCAGTTACAGCTAATATTTGTCTTTTTCTTTTAGATGATATCTAAAGTATTGTCATATACTACAGTCTTGAAGTTTTTGGAGTTTGCAGAAAATTCTAATGGTTTTCATTTATATAAAAAATTCATACAGGTCACGAATATAGCAACTGGAGCTCAAACAACAGTGAGAATCGTTGATCAGTGCAGCAATGGAGGCTTAGACTTGGATGTTGGAGTGTTTCGACGATTGGATACAGATGGAAGAGGGAACGCCCAAGGTCACCTTATGGTCAATTATCAATTCGTTAATTGCGGCGATTAATTATGAAGTTCAACCTGTGATCAACCAATATAATTAATCCAATGCAAAAATAAATATCTTGCTTTCTGAATAAAATAATGCTTATTTTATGTAATGTCATAAACTTCTGATCTACTTACGTTCTGAATAAAATAATGCTCATATTATGTAATGTCATACGCTTCTGATCTACTTATATAAATTAATAAAGGTACAATTAAAGTCTTAAGTTATTCATGTAAGATTCAAACAAATCACAACACAAGACCAAGATCTATCATGTCAGATTATTTAGGTCAGATTTCATATGCTTAATATCAATTACCAATTTGCCCATCATAAATTAGAAATATAACACTGGTTTTCACCCAATAACCCAAAACTTCATCAGATCACTTTTATTTGGGTCATACCTTATAATAGCCCATGACATTTAATTATATATATGTAAGTCCACCCAAAAAAAGCTTCAACAATCTCCCACTTGGACTACATATATATAATTTCGTATAATTATATGTCATGATAAACCTTATGAGCTCAAAATTGCTATTACTGTTTAATAATCTTTAAACAATCTGGTCCATTAATTATATCAATGCAAGATCAAAGGGATCTTCATCGCAGTGATCGTGACTAAACCCATCAATGATCACATACATTAATAAAACAACATGGTTCAAGTATGGATGTGTAGCATGGAAATTTCATGTCATGTGATCTTTAATATGTTTCTTTCCAACTGGTCCTCCTTTATTCTTTAATGAGATCAAGCCGAATGAAACCAGAGTGTAAATTCACAAAAAAATTTATACTGAAATTCTAAACCATACAAAATCCGTAAGACTTGTCTGTAACCATAAATGTATACAAACTCCTACTAAATCACGTATCATTAAATGGGAAAACACCTATATGAGCTAAGTGCTCATGAAAGACCTTAGGTGGTTAACCTTTAGTTAGCGAATCAACAATCATAGAGTTTGTTCCAATACATTCTATGAAAACTGACCACTTTGAATTCTTTTTTTAACAACGCGGAACTTGATGTCGACGTGTTTCGACTTTGACGAGCTCTTGTTGTTATTAGAATGTAGTACTGTCAATTTATTGTCACATAATAACTTTAATGGTCTTTCAATGCCATCTATAATTTGCAACCTCGCGATAAAATTCCACAGCCATATGTCATGATTGGATGTCTCATAACATGCTATAAACTCAGCTACCATGGTGGAAGAAGCTATGAGTGTTTGTTTAACACTCTTCCAAGAGATAGCTCTTCCAGCAAGCATATAGATATAACCTGAAGTGGATTTACGACTGTCTTGGCATCCCGCAAAATCAAAGTCAGAATACCCAGTGATCTCCAACTGATTCGATCTCCTATATGTGAGCATGTTATGTTTTTTCCTTATGACAGAATAAGTCAATCTCATACACTAAAGTATGACAATATTTAAATAAACGTGTACTTATTAAAGAACGAGTTCACTAAATAGACCCAATATGGAAACTTTATGTGGAATGTTATTTGTATATTTGTGGAAATAAACATTATAATAGTTGTATAAGTAATCATTTGATATAAAATTTCATATAGAGATTGGTATATTTTGATATTATTTATGATATATCATAGTCAAAGGTAGTTATACTAGTAGCCTTAAACAGGCAAAAACTATATAGAGATAGTTAAGTGATCAGTACATGATTTGTCACCCTAAATTAATAAAGAAGAGTGTTCTATTTTTCTTAATTAGTATTGATTTGAGAAATCTTTGATCAAAGTAGAATGACACTTTTAAAATAGCTTTCAAAAGTCACTAAAAGAATCAGTTATTAATGTTGAAAAGTAATATGATTGAACTCAAATAGAGTAGACATTAATTTTATATTCTATGCATAATTAGATCATTGTACAATGAAAGGGTCAAATTACACAAATAAAAAAACTACATAAACAGGTTGGTTAAGATCACTTTGATATTCTTAATATTTGAAGGACATAATGCATTATTATATGTTAATATTAATTTATAGATATAAGTTATTTAACTAAAAATTAAAAGTAAACTAAAGGATTTTATTTTATATATAAATATAACTTAAGCATATAACTTATACTCGTTGTCAACATATTTGAGAACTTAATTAGTCACATGTAAAAAATGACTATAGAGGAAAAATATAATTTAATCAAGTTGGACTTTATTTTAAAGTTTAAGAAACTTTAAACTTAAATATAAGATATTTGATAAATGAAAATCAATTTTAGGTATTGAATCTTAATGAAGCATAATTGGTATTTAATTAGAATTAAACTAAAATTTTAATTAAGTTTAATTTAAATTATATTTATATTTTAATTAAATTACTAAAAGATTTAAACCTTATTATACATAGGTACATGTTCTACAAGAGTTAGCATTCTTGGCATACCACTTTTACTACCACTTGTAGAGTTCTCTTAACTTATTCATTTAAATATTTTTAGAGGTCAAACATTTATATAACTATAGTAACTTGTCACTAAAAATTTCAGAAATTGGTTTTGTTATACAAAATATAATCAAGCATTATTATAAAGTAAGATATACTATTCAAATTTTATTATATTTATATATTAATCATATTATATAATTAAAATGATCTTAATTTAAGAAAAATCATGAAAATCTTTAGTTAAGTATTAATTTTGGTTTTCAAAAAATGATGCTAGACATGAGGTTGGTGAAGAAACATAATCATCCCAAAAAGGTTTGCAAGATGATATAGAACAAAGATGTGCAAGATTGAACTTTATAAACAAGATTCTTTAAGATAGGAATATTATTGTTGTTAAAGTTAGCTAAGAATTAAATAAAAAGTGAATTAGGCCCAGATGCTTGGTAACGGGGGAGTTAAGTAACAGTCTAATATGCAAGCTAATTTCCTTTATGTTGTAATTAAGGAACAATAATGAGTCGGGTTAGGTAGAATTGAAGTTTAGCTCAATGCTTATTAACCTGAATCAATCTAGTGAAATTTGTACGACTTGTAATCGTGCTAAATCTATTTTAGCCGGATTAAAATGATGTCATTTTAGTTTAAAATTTTTAAACATATAGTTAAAAATGATTTCATTTTGTCCGATTATACTAAAACAATAAACATATAGTTAAAATGATTTCATTTTCACCAATTATACTAAAACAATATTGTTTTTACAATAGTAGTCAAGTTATTCGGTTTTAGCCCAGAGTTTAAGAAGACCTCCTAGGTTCAAACTCGACTCCAATAAGCTCCACCTTAACAAGTTGACTTTGAATCATACCAAACAAATACTATCAAGCCTAATTATAACATTTGAAGAAAAATATTTGTTTGTTGTTCTACAAAAACTTGTATGTTTATTCAGTCCTCTTTCCTCTCGTATCTCTACTTCTTCTAGACTTCTCTCCAACCTCTTTGGCACATTAAGTTACGTGTTTAGTCTACATAGATAATTAGTTGATAATTAATTTTTCACGTGAACGCTAACATGTCATAAACAAAAAAAAGATCTCATTAGCCAAATCAAAAACAAAACTAACGTTTTGAATTGAGTTGTTAAGATTATAAAAGATTGGTTGCTTAATTGAAAAATTAAAAGTTAGGGCACTAAATAGGATAAAAATCTTAAAAAGTTGAGCACTTTAAAATCTATTATTCCTTTAGAAATTGTTTTGTACAAAGAAATTATACAAAAGAAAATCAAGCTTTATTATAAAGTAAGATTGACGATTCAAGTTCTATTATATTTATATATTAATCATATTATATAAATAAAATGATTTTGATTTTATAAAAATCATGAAAATCTTTATAGATGTTTTAATCTTGGTTTTCAAAAAATTATGATCTTTTCTATATCGCACACATAGTAAAACCATGTCTTGATTTTCTAACAAATACATCTATGAACGGGTGTACGATAATTATGCTAGACAGGAGGTTGGCGAAGAAACATAATCATCCACAAAGGTTTTGCATGATGATATAGAGCAAAAACTTTCAAAATTGAACTTTGTAAACAAGATTTTCTAAAGCAAGAATATTGTTGCAATTAAAGTCAGGTAAGATTTAAATAAGAAGATATATGCTGAGGCTCGTGTCAACATAATTATGAATCTAAACTATCCTATGGTAATGCTTTGGTTTACAGGCAAGTATCTTTGAGATGTCCCATAGAAGTAAGTTCTCCTAATTCACATCGTTTAATTTTCAAATGTGCAGCTTATCCTTTTAAAGTTAATTACAAGATGTATTTTAACTTGTTAATTGCAGTTTGTTCATCAGCACCTGCAACAGGCTAAGAATCAGAAGTTAGGGATTGCACTGTGTAAATATCACGAAGAGCTCAGCAATACTTGTATCAGTTAACATTGAAACCCATAAGCTTAAGGCTGTTGGGGGATAGGTCTGATCATGTTCATGTTCAAAAGAAACAAGGAAATAGTGATCAACTTGTTTCATTCACGGAATAGCCGGAGAAACCTTTTGAATTATTGTTTTGTTTTACATGATTACGTTTCTTCTAGTGTAGATTTTTTCATATGTGATTCACTGTGGGATTCTACAAAAGAAGTATTTAACAGGTTCTGATATAATATTATCCCAAGTTATTCCATCAAAATTTTGGGTAATATAGCGTACAAGAGTACAACAAAATCAAGCCTTAGTCAGACTCAGACCCAACAGTATGTCTTTTTTTCTCATGTTGGCTGTGAAATGGAGTAAGACTTTAAAGACTATGAATGAGTTCAAATTGGTGAGTTTAGCTAGAAAAAGTCATTGAAGATGGCCATGCTGAGCTATGCATGAAGCTTTAAAGATTAAGCAGGGATTATGAATTTTTGTATAGACTAATAATTGTTCAAAAATTATTTAACTATTTCAAGCTATTAAAGGTGGTGTTTAATTGGTAATGAAGTTTTACTTTGAACCTCTACGTTGTATGATTTTATCCAAAAAGAAAAAAAACGAGATTCCATTTCATTGATGCCAAGTGCCCGGGTCCTGAAAACTGCAAAATCCTTAAATTGAAAGAAGTGTATAGCTCCCTTCTGATGATGGAATTCTTTTTACAATCTAAAAACCAATAAAAGTAATCAACGATAGTTTTTTAATGTACAGAAACGCAAAAATCTTTAGTGGTTTACTGCCAAATTTCGTACATGCTGTCTTGTTCTTTGTGTGACCCACCAGAACTGAAGAGATCAGATCAATGCAAACCATTAACTAGTTTCTTCCATCTAATGGCAGGACAGGAGGCATTGAGAAATGTGAAATTTGGAATCTTCAATTCCACAGATGTAAACAATGAAAGTTGATTCCTCACCCACTTTTTGGCACACCCTTTACCAAGTTTTATGTTCGTTTTAATTCCACTGGATGTTGGATTAACCCTGTCACGTTTTCTCTCCTGTGTTCGTTCTAAGGATTGAGATTGGCACAAAGTCTGAGCCTTTAACCAAAAGGTTTACATAAACTCGAGGTAAGTGAAGTAATCATCAATTGTCCCAAGCAACCTGCCCTTATCTCCATATACAACCATTAACAGTTAAATGCTATCTTAAGAAACCAACCATTGCCTCCTAAAGGACAAAATGTCCATTTCTTTAGGTCAATTATACGAAATGCGTTGTATAAGAGGTTGCACTAATTGTATGCAGTCTCAAGTCTATATAAAACTGGCCAATTTCTGCAGCTTTTAGACCCCATATATCATAAAAAGTATTCCAAGATTTTCAACTTCTGCAAAGCATGATGATTTTACCACTTGGTAGGGAAATTTCTCACTGATCTACGTTGGGAACCAACGATTACATCTAAATAGAAATGCAGAATATGTGAAAGTAGAGCTAATGTACCAACTTCAAATTTATTCCCTCATACACTCTCCTTTGAGCTTGACGCTTCAAGATCCTGTTTCCTCTCTTCGCTAACTGGAGTGGGTTTGTCTACAGGTGCATCTGGAGCAGAATCAGGTTCCTTTTTAAGCTCAGACTCGAATTCTTTTGCAGCCTGCAAATTATCATACACATTTCTTTTTCTAATCAAAAGGAAGTCATAGAAACATAAAGGAAAAAATTTTCCCACATAATAGACAAATAAAATTCCAATCATCAACAAGCAGAACTGGTTTCTTGTGCATCGACGCATAAAGTAAATGCAGAAAGTAAATCAAGAAACTAGTGTCCATGATTAATGTCATTGCTAGAATAACACAATGCGAATGGTCAATAGTGCTAATGAAAGCCCAAATGATCTTCATACCAGAGACAACTTACATTAGATATACAAACTGTCTAAACTCCACTCTTTCCCTAAAGTTGGATATACCTGTTACTGTACCAATTCCCAATTCAAATTTTCAGTCTGCTTCTCATATTTATAGCAAGATTTCTTATTATAAGATCTCTAAATCGCAACATCGAGTCTCTAAATAGAAGAGCCATCAGTCTCAATTTGGCAGACTTACCATCTGTAGTTTACTTGATGTGTTTTTAGAAAGAAGTAGCTGAGTCTGCCAAATTGAGCCCGATGGCTAGCAGAACTCTACAACAGAGAATTAAGACAAAAAATAGAGAGCTTAAATAAAAGAAACGAGTAGGAGGGCAGACAAAACTGCCCCACTTATTTAGTCCAAGTAAGGGATTCAGTATTACGATAAATCAGTTAGTGGATATATTTCTTTGAGGTACCTTACTTCCTTTCAAATTCAGCCACTAAATCATGTTCTGTTGTGATGTATATGCATTACACAAATCCAAATATGCTTCCTTCATGTATAAATTGGCAACCAGAACAGTTAAATGGAGTTCCCAGGTTTCATGACACTTGTTTTCCTATATTTCCTTGAAAACTGCAAGGAATAACACTGTTCAGGAATGCCTAACTACAACTACCTCTAAAAAGATTACACCACCAATTTGGTTTGCTACCTATTGACTCACTAAAGATTCCTGGCATTCTTGTGGTCTAGAAGTATATGATCATTCTCCTTCAGAAGAAAACAACTATAGCCTCAAAATTTCACAATTCTTGTACCAAGCCACATTTGAAAGTAGGCGTATAAACTAAAATAACAGCCAAAACCTAAAATGTAATATGGAGTTGGGTCCTTCTCACCAGTTGCAACTCTAGGACACACACGCGCGCACTCACATGATGGGACAACAGAAAGCAGAAAACTAATTTGATAGTGAGTTCATTTTCAAAGGTCCTATACCAAAAGGTACAAGTAACTAAAGCATGACAACTGACAGAGAAAATATGAAAGCAAAAGAGTAAGGAATTTGCATCACTATGTTCATTTCAACATTCACGGATGATATATTTTCAATACAAGTCCATGTATGGTCTTAAATGCTATTGAAATAGAAAGCCACATATCCATAACTACCCTTTTGATCAATTATAAAAAGCTTTAAAAACAGAAAACCAATTTTCAAAATTTTCAAGTATGACAATCCACTATGAGTTAAAAATAATATGCTAAGAACAGGTTTCACAACCAAAGGACCAATAGAAAATGCCATCATAAGTTCCCACATGTTTCAGCACGGTCGGTAACTATACATCGTGCCAATAAACAAATATAGGGACAAACATAAGAATCCTAGATATCTGTATCTTACATGGAATGTCAATGGTCATATATTACGTAGGCATTTTTTTGGTTTTCCACTTCTTCTCCGTCTTGAGAGGACGGTATAAGATTTTCATAGAGAAGAAACAGGGCAAAGAATAAAAAGCAAACTAAGTTCAGACTGTAGTCAACGAACTAGCAAAATAAGTCTTGTATCATCGTAAAAACCCATTGCCCACTAACTGTGGTAAAAAATGTTTGGTCATTGATACTCAAAAACATTTGTGCAAACACAAGTATGAATGACATACAATAAGAAACTCATCCTGGTCCAGTACAAAAAAGATTCGGTTAAATTAGCACACGACGATAAAAAGCTAATCTTGCTGTCAGGGGTACCAAAAAGTGTCTAACTCGGGGTTTTAGACCCTATTTTTCAACTATTATACTTGAGAAATATGACTTGGTGCTAACAGAATCAACAATTCCATTCCAGCTCAACCTAATAAACTCCTTGGGAATTTAGCACAACAATTTGAATGAAATCAATATTAGCATGGCAAAGACATGCTGAAATCCTTTACCTATGTTATCCAACCGCCTTTTATGCCCCAAAAAGAAACTCCAATATACAGAACAAGTAAATCATTTCAGTTACATTTTTCTATCCTTTTGCTTTGGTATGACCTCGTGAACCTTCAGAACAAAGAATAGATCCTTAAAGAACATAGAAATCACATCTTTACTCAGTCCAGTTCCTACTGAATCTAAAATGAGATTCCTAGACCAACAATGAACAGTTAGCTTCAACGAAGTTACAGTTCACTTTCTCAACCAAATGACCTGGACAAAGAGTAAGTAGTAGCTCGAAACCTTCTATTCTTCACATGGATAGCAAAAAGATTCAGATGAAAACACCAACCTGTTGAAAGCTCTTCACAGTCTTCCCAATACTCTTGCCTACTTCAGGCAGTTTTTTGGGCCCAAAAACCAAAGCAGCAACTCCAGCAATCACAACCAGTTCAGGGACTCCCAGGCCGAACAAAGCATTACAAGTACGACCCTTTTGGGTTCTTACACTTCTGCTTCTGGTTTTGCCTAGAACCAGAGTATTGTTGTAGAACTTGTTGGTTTGGTTGGGAAAAGCAGTGCTGTTGAAGAAGGCGGAACGAAAAGAAGAGAAAGGTAGAGACGATGGGCTCTTGGAGACAGAAAGAGTGATAGAACAGATCTCCATGGTTTATTTTGTTACTAATTGTCTGGGTGCTTTATGGGTTTTGCAGATTTTCTTGTATGCTACTGATTGAGGAAGGTGGATAACAGAGGCACATGGTTGGTATGGGATTTTTTAGGTTTTGACCTGGGGACCCAAAAAGAAAAAAGAAAAAAGAAAAAAGATATATATATATATATATATATCCGAGGATAGTTATGTTAGTAAAATTAAGATAAACAAGAAAACATTGTGGTTGAGTTCAGTGTTTGGAGTGCGTATGGGTTGTCTGTTAGGGTGACCGTGTTTTGATTTTGAGTTGTTCTAATTACAATACATAAGCTGTTTGTTGGAGTTACGGTGAAGAAGACATAGTTCAGACATAAGCAGTAACATTTCAAGTTGGGCGTTGGGCATTAAGTGCTGGTTGGATTGGGCACAACGAACAGTCAAAAAGTGGCTATGGCTTCTTCAGTCTTCATTTTCACTGATTCACCATTTATAATTTCCACCAAATACAGTCCCATCAAGAATCAGTGTGCATCAAAATTTTTGTAATTTGCGAGAAATAGACAAGTGGCTTAAGAAGGATTTAAATGATATAAATTACAATTTATATGTAGCTCAATCACATAGGACTCATTATATACAATAGATGTATCTACTAATTAAATGAAATCACATGCATATTAACAAAAAATTAAATTAAAATCTTACATTAGATGTCTTTAATACATGTAGTTATAATTTTGTTGTAAATTGAATTTTATTTATGGAGTGATTCTAATGATAGAAGATAACAAATAAGTGGATTTACAGACCCATGTCTATAAAAAAAACAATTTAATTATCAAATCTTAAGAAATGATTTAAAATGTTATTGGATGAATTTATATTTATATTTTCTTATACTACTTGGTAAATAAGATTTTAATTTTGCACTATCTATGCTTAGAAAAAAAATAGTTAAATAAAGAGCCTTTTTTATGAGACATTATTTTTCTTACTAATTTCTTATATTAATTTTCTAATATAAAATTTTAATGAAGAGTCTTTTCAATATATTCACTTTTTGCAAATCATAAAATAAAATTTTATTATTAAAATTGATATTATTTCTGTAAAGATTATTTTTAAGTTCTACTTTTATGAGTTTTACATTTAATTTATATCAACTTCATTAATTTTGCTTTTCACTTTGTAATAAAAGAAAAGAGAGATATATTTTAAAGAGATATTGTTTTTTTTTTCTCTTTCTGTTCTTTTTTTAATGTTTAGAATTTTTAATTTATTTTTAATTTTTTGTTGTCTTTTTATTATATTTGTTTCTCTATTTTCCTTTTTTATTATATGTTTCTTTAGTTTAATATATCCAAATATTCTGTCTTATTCATTTACGTAACATTGCTCTAATCACTCTTAGATTTTCTTCTTGATTCATAATGTTTTACGTTCTCTATTTTCTTGTCACCTTTTTCTTATTTGTTAGGATTTTTGTCATTTAAAAATCTTCTCTAGTTTCCTTTCGTCTCTATTTGTATTCTTAAAGTTTTTTTTAATCTTTTAATCTCTCTCTTTCTATCTTCTCATTCAGTTTCTTACTTACTTTTAGGATTATATTCTTTTAGTGTCTTTGCTCCCTTTTTTCAAGTCTTTTTCTTTAAATCTTTCTCTCTTTCTCTAGTTCAATTTTTCTCCTACTTTATGTCTCTTATAGCCACCTCTCATAATCCCTTTCTCTTTCTCCCTCTTCTAAGAATCTATCCCCTTTTTACCTCCTCCCTTCTATCACTACCCAATTAACTACTAACCTTAACTTCTCTAACACCAAATTTGTAACTTCTAAATCGTAAGTTCTCTCCAGAAAATTCATCTCTAATTTCATCCAAACCCTTAATCTCATCCTAAATCCAACCTAAATATATGAGGGTTTCTTCTAACTTCAAAACTCTTTCCTCTTCCTCTCAACCATCTTTCTTAATACTTGGACGCTTCATCCTCCCTCCTTTTTAAATCCCCCCTTTAGACCTACTATCTGCATTACCCTTTCTAGTAAATACTACTTTCTTCTAATGATCCAATCTCCTCTAAACCCCTCCTTAATGCCTCTTTTTATGATAAAAGCATTCTTTTTTTTAGTGACTCCATCCTTATAAATGAGGTAATTTTACTAAAATACTTTCTCCTTCCCTTTGAGAATGGACAAATTGTTATTTATTCTTCGTTGCAAATAACAACTAAAGGAATATTTGTTAAGTCAAAACAGACTTCACGTATTAAATAATTTTGATGACAAACAAAGAGAAATATAAAAATGAAAAGTAG
>JANVCQ010000003.1:29376525-29393596 GCA_025531925.1 Erythroxylum plowmanianum
TCACCATTCTCAAGTAAAATCATAGTTCTTTTGTTAGGGCATTGAGAAGCAATATGACCAAAACCTTGACATTTAAATCACTTAACTTTATAAGAAGGATTAGAAGAAGAAGAGGGTTTAGAGTCATTTTTACCCTTAGGATTGGAGTAGAGAATTTAGGCTTACTTTCCTCTTTTAGCTTGATGTCTCCCTTGGATTTGAAGAAATTTTTGGACTCCTTCAAACTTTTCTTCCAGGAACCCGATCCAACACCATTTTGGATCTTTAATTGCTTTTCTACCATGACGGCCTTATGCAATAACTCATCCATGTTAAGAAAATTTTGCAGCTCTACATTGGAAGCAATTTCAGGGCACAAACCATCAAGAAATCTTCTTATGGTAGCTTCCATGTCTTCCTCAACATTAGCCATAATCATGATGATCTCCATCTCTTGGTGGTACTCTTCAACACTCATAAATCCTTACCTCAATTTTTGCGACTGCTTGAACAAGTCTCGATAATAATGACTTAGAACAAAGTGCTTTCTTATGACGACCTTCATTTCTTTCCATGTGTGGATTGTTCTTTCAAGATTCCGCTTTCTATTTATTTGCAATTGATCCCATCAAATACTAGCATAGTCACACAATTTAACAGCGGTAAGTTTTATCTTTTTCTCTTCATTATATGTATGACACTCAAATATATTTTCTATTTTCCTCTCCCACTCTAAATACAATTTGGGATCATTTTTTCCTTGAAAGGAAGGGATTTTCAATTTTATGTTGTCAAGTTCATTACTAGAAGAAGCTTATCTGCCTCTCCTAGTGTTTCATCCTCGGATTGTACATCTTCATCTTCTCTATGGAACATCCTTCTAGGACCTTTGGAGTTTGATGTGGATTGGATGTCATCCAACCTAGGTTTCAACCTCCGGAATTGATCTTGCATAGCCTTCGTAAAGACTCTAAGATCTTGCTCAAGTGATTCATCTTCTTGAGAAATGTTTATGAGCTGCAAAATGTTAGTGAACAACAAAAACAATATGGACCTCACCACTCATCCTCACATGTATACACTCAACAGATGTCAAATAACTCGTGTTTTACATAAAAATTGGCTTTTTCTATAATGCAAACACTCTTGTCTTTTACCACTCAACTTGCTTTCTATAGTATCCTTATTCGAAACAAGACACAATCAAATGGAAGCAATCAAACCAAATGGCAGCTAAGACTAGAATCCCAAGATAAAATTCTCAAAGAATCTAAAAGGGGAAATAGAGTGTGGAAAAATAGTATAAGGAATAAATTAAGGAAATGATTACCTCAAGGAAAGTCAAACTTAAAGCTAAAGAAAGACGAATGAGATAAGAAATGAAATAGGAAACTAAAGACAAAATAGGAAAGTAATTGAAATAAGAAAGTGAAACAAATAGGAAAATACGTAAGTTCTAAGCAATATAAGATAGGAAAGTACTAGCAATTATAGTTCAAGCAATAGAAAAGATTTTATCTTTATTTGATTGTAATTAGAAAAGTAGCAAACTTGGACTTCATTTTTTTTAAAAAAAAATTGCAACACACACTTTGATTGTTTTCTTCTTTTTTCTTCTTTATTGACAATTTTTTTTCTTTTTCCTCTTTTTTTACGAATTTCTTTTTTTCTCTTTTTTTAACGAATTTTTTTTGACTTCTACTTTTTTCAAATAATTTGAAGTTCACACAAATAAATATAGAAGCAAAACAATTTTCAGAAGCTGGATGCTCTCAAATTTCGACTTAGTGTAACTTGCTCTAGAAAGCTTGAATTTGAATAATTCCAAAAAGAGGAGAAAGAAGAGATCCTGAACTTGAAGAAACACCTATTATTCAACCAAAAACTCAAACAAAAAGTAAACGAAACAATGGATGAAAAATGAATAGAGAAGAAGAACGAAAGTAAACAACAAAAGAATAGTTATTTGAAATCTAGCAACCAAAACGCTCTGATACTAAATGATACGAGACCCAATAGAAACTTGTCCTAGAGAACCTTCAACAAGATAGAACTATGCCCGGGAACGGATAGAATCAAATACACACGGAAGCATAAGAAACAAAATTAAAAAGATAGAAATATAACACAAAGAGAAAAGGGGTTACAAGAAAGTTATTCAATGGAAAGAACCCTAAGAGAACCTATCTTTTAGAACCCTAGCAAGAATGTTGGTCAATAGAAAGAATCCTAAAAGAACTTGTCTTTGACGCCACAAAAGGAAGACCACTCCTTTGATAAGTCAAGTATTCTCAAAGAATACAAAGAAAGCAGGAAAGATCAATATTATTTCTGAATGAAAAATCCCCTTTCAAAGTACATAGAGGTTGCCTATTTATAGGAAAAAGTTCCTAACTTAATGTCCTAAAGAAGAAACTAAATAAAAGGAAACAAATCAATCCCTAAAAGGAAACAAAATAAACTTAGAAAGGTGTTGACTAGATGACCTTATTTAAAGGAAAACAAAAAAAGGAAACTAATTGAAACATGATCTAAACATATTAGACCTTATAGACCACGTCCTTCTCCTTATTTTGAAGTGGCACATGGTTGTCACATGTTATTTTAAGTGAGTTCTCCCAATTGGACTCCATGTGGGCCTTTGGACACTTCATGTTGGTCTTTAAGAAGTAAGACAATGCTTCTTGGATCTTTATGAGATGAAATCTAACTCAACAACATGGGCTCTATCTCTTGAAGGTCTTATATCAAACAATTCAATGCTTGCTTCATGGCTTTGGCCCTAGCTCTTGTCATTGGGCCTCCAACATCTTGCATTAGACTTGAATGTTGGGCCTTTGATATGGGAATTTCGTTTAGCCCCTTGCCTTGCACATTCAAACTTCAAATCTGATCCAATTTCAGTTCCTAAGCCTCCTTTTACAAGCTCATGTCCATGTAAGTCATGTCCTAAGCTTCCTTGTGGCATATCACACCATGTATGTTTCTCTTCTTGTCTTTCACACACCCATAGTTCACCATCACTTTAAAAATACTTATTAGGTAAATTTGAATAGTGTTACACCAATCCAAATAATTAAGATAAGTCGATGTATATTCTATGAGTTTAGACATCACATAAATAATACCAGTCAACCATAGAGACAACATAATTAAACAAATCAAGAACAAAAAACAAGTTCAAATGCAAAGAGAAGTCATGTAGACTCTTTTGTCTAAGAAAATCAGAAATTGAGACTAAGCTAGGTACTTTTAAACCAATTAACTTATGATGCTTATAAACCAAAAAGTCATGATTCAAAATAACAAATGGTTATAATGGCAAGAAAAAATAAAAGACAAACTGTATTGTCGAGGTATTGAGAAAAGCATATAAATAGGAGTGGGAGAGAGAGAAAGAGAGAGCATTGCCAAAGAAATTGAACAAAGAACGAGGTGTTCTTGCACCACAGCCATGCACCGACATGTGTGAAATATGTAGAACCTTAAGATGCATGAGAATCACATGCAAAGTTTTTGGTGATTGGTCTTTGGGAAGAGGTTGATTAGGCAACGATGCTGCTTTTAGTGACGCTATCAATGAGAGCTAACGATCGAAAAATATTGGTGACCCAAGAAAAATTCAAAGTTCTACAAATTATGGAAAACTAAAGTTAGAGAAAATAAATTAAGATATTGAATATTAACTCTAATACCATAAAAAGAGTGGAAAAATGCTTCAATTGATATATTTTGTTCAAATATATATATATATATTACTTAAGTATAGATATAATTTGTACAAAGGAAAAGAAACATTACACTAATTGCTTAACTTATAATTAGGTAAGTAACTAAATGAGATCCTTATGATTATGCCTTGGATTCTTATAACATATACAATCTATAGTTAGCATTCTCATGATGATTTTGTTATCCAATGGTATGTTTGCTTCCATTTATTTTTTTAATTTTAGTTTTAGTTTTTAAATTTAGTTTAAAAACATATTTTTTAGTTTTTAGTTTTAGTTTTTAATTTTGGTTTCTTCTAGTTTTCAAAATTTATAAAAATCACGAAAAGTGTTTTTTTTTCGATTTCTTATTTATAATCTAATTTACTATCAACTAAATATATATTATTTAATTATTTAATTTGTTAATTATTAATAAGAATTATTAATAATTTAATATTATATTTAATTAAATAAAAATGACTATTTTAATTTAATTTAATTTTGTAATTAAATTAACTTAATTTAATAATTATTAATAAATCTAAATAAATATAAAATATCTTTAACATATATAAATTTCAAACAAAATTTTAATTTAAAAATTAAAGGATATTTAAAATTAATAGTAATTTATAAATAAAATTTATTTTAAGATTATTTATTTTAATAAAATAAATATTTTTATTAATATATATTATTTAAGATATTAAAATAAATTTAATTAATTAAAAATAATTTATTTTTAAGTTTTATCTAATATGTAATTATCATCAATAATAAAAATATAACAGTATTAAGATTAACACCAAGCAAGTTTTTGTTTTTAACAAAAACTAAAATTAAAAAAGCTAAATACCACAAAAAATAGAAGTAAAACGAATCAGCTCCTAACCTTCTGCTGATTATCTTCTATTAATTTGATCATTTGTAATAAATTGATTGTTTCGTGAACACTTATTTTTCTATTTACTAATTTAGTCACTTGCAAAAGGAACTTTATTAATTTTGTTTCTTAGTAATATTTATTATTATTATTAAAATTAATATTTTTCTTCTAGCTACTTGTGAATATGCCACTGGCTTCTTGTGTAGAAATTACTCTAATATTTTTACGTGATGCTTATCAAGTCTTTGAATTGGCATGTACAAGTACTGCATATAAATTCTTCTTCACGTCCATAAACAGTATTTCTATTAGTACTTATAAATTCTTCTTCACGTCCATAAACAGTATTTCTATTTTTTTCCTCCCCATTAGACTGTGCTGCACAGGAACTTATACCCCAGCAGCTACGCTGCTGCAGATGCTACAAGCTATGCACGGATGCCGTTCGTCCCATGTTGTTCCCTGTTTGTCCTGCTGATCCAGTAGTTGGCTACACATTTTCAGTAGAAGAAATGTCTCCTGAACCATTGTTGTTTGGAGGCTGATATAAGATAAAATTTGGGTTATCTTGAACAGGAATAGCAACATCTGTTAATGTCTCAGAATGGCTTCCCTCAGATGACGGCATACTCGTAATGGATATGCTGGGCATGGAATGGAACATAGGACTAAGGCCAGTAATTCGTTTGACAGTCTCCTCAGCCATCTTTACCTGCATAAGAACAATTCCAACATTTATACATCCACGTACAAGCATTAATGAACACCTAACAGGTTACAGAATATAATATGCCCGTTTGTTTATTTACATGTTACTAAGTAATGCATGCTTGTTTATATATGGGGTGAGGGGTGAGAGAGAGAGAGGTCCTACGACCATTAGGTTTCAATCGGGGTCAGTGCTTAGCAAGCATTAAGTCAGGGTACGTGCTGCAAGTTTTGGAACAACATTTAACATGGCACTTAGATTACGGACATCTTCCAAATTTTACCTCAACCCTCAACGCCTCTACATCAGCTTTTAAAACTCTATTGTCAACAGCTGCCTCATTGTACCTCTGGTTTATGCCTTTGAGACGTTTCAAAAGCAAAGAATTTTCAACTAACAATTCAGAAACCTGTAATGGGAAAATTCTTAGTTCTTCTGGGGGAAATCAACAATAAGAAAGAGAAGAACGGCACCTGTGTCTCAAGTTTGGTCAAATGAGCCTGCTTTCTCCTTTTCAATCGTCTAGCTGATTCTCTAATCGAAAGCATTCTGAAACCCATCCACATATTTAATTTTAGGGAACCAAATTAAACAGTAAAACTTGATCCACAAATTTACAAATTTATGTTTGAAAGGAAGTGTGATCTTTCCACCAAGTATGCTACTACCAACTATTGGCTTCATATGCGTGCACCAACCCCCTAAGGCTACATGAACCTGGAACAATAACACCTGATCCAGTAATAGAGATTATGGTAGTACTCTTCTCCTGTCCCTTGGCTACAATTTAATATCCTGTTTTACTTGATCTATGTAAACAAGGGCTGGTGACTACGCTACTAAAATTCTACATAGACGATAAAAAGAAGTGAAGATTTCTGCCCCAAAACAAGGGTAACTATCCTAAAAGAAATAGATGTAGCTAGTACTGTCAAAGGAAAAAGTAGCTCATTGTTAAACTTATGAGTAATTTCTTTAACTTGTAATTCCACAATACAGAAATCACATTACCATTTGCGGCTGTTAATAGACATTTAACAGTAAAAAGCAAATCTCTTCTCCTTGGCATGCAAAAGACAATGAGTCAATTTTTCAGGGTCCTGGAAATGGTAAAGGTATAGCAGAAAATAACATTTGCAGCACATTCTGGCGCACAAGTTCTTGCAAAAAGTTGGAATAATCAAATTACAGGAGTCAAAATTTCATAAAACATGGAGAACATGTCATTTTCAACATCTATGAGATCAAACTTATGCTTGCAACTAGAGAACAGAGATATTAGTTACCTCCTTGCACGTTTTGCATCAACATGATGCATATTTTCCGTCATTTCTGTTTCAGATTCATTTTCATTTTCTTTTGACAGGTCTCTTGATGATCCACTGGTGGTTGGCTTGTCAGGAAGGTCAGATACATTTTGTATAGCACGTAAATAGGAAATCCCGAGCAGTTTATTAGCATCACTATCTTGTGACCTGGACAAATCATACCCCACTACTGTACGGGTAATAAGGAGGGAAATAACTAAGAGTAAAATCATTATTCAATCAAGAGAGACTCATCCCTGTACCTAGTGCTTGACAAGGTTCAGAGTAAAACGAAAATGGCGTCATTACACAATTATTGTTTGTGAAGATTGGCAATTGTGGCACAGAAAGTTGGAAATCTTGAGCATTCTGGGCTCTTAAATGAAATATATTTCTTCACTTACAAATAGGCCAACAACTCTGGTTTCCCAATGGCTACCTTATAGGTCATTGTTCCGCTAATGGATCTTTTACGATTCCTACTGTTTCCCTGGGACCTAATACCGTGGATAAATATTTGGTCATATGAATTCTATTTACCAAATTAGCTAAGTTATTTGACCTCATCAAAAGCTAGTATTCAGTAATGCAGAACACATCCTCAAAATAAGAGGGTTACGCTTATACCATATATACATAAGTATGAAAAAAAATTAGGAGGTGCAAACCTTCAGAATGAACATGAGTCGGTAAATTCGGAGCAACTGAAGTCTGTGATCCGTGGTCGAGTCCAGCAGGGGAATCTTCAGGTTTTAGGAAAGATGCCTGATGGCAATAAAAAAACACATTTAGTTGGCAAGAACAGACACGTCTGATTAAAGAAAGATAAATCCAAGACAACCTAAACAAAGACAAAAAGACTACTAATGACCTCACTCGAACTTATAATTCCGTTTAGCAGAAAACCAAAACAACGTTCACCAAAAACAAAACAAAGATCTAAACTTTCACCTCATCGCTCTCTCTTCCGATTTCATCAAAATAAACTAAACATAAGCAGGACAAAGAATGAGACCCTCCGAAGGAAACAACCAACAAGGTCAAGACTTTTTATTTCCTATGCTCCTAAGAAAATAACGCTTGTATCATATATATTATGTTTTTAAGGAGAACCGAAAAGGCTGTTACCCGAAACAAGGAAACGGCTGCAGAAGCTGAGTCGATTCCACTCTTAGGAAAGGCCTGGTACTCGGCGGAATCTACGGGAATATTAGAAGCACCACCACCACAACCCACATCACCAATCGATGACGAAGTGGTCTTACGTGAACCATGATACCTGATTCCCACGAAGTTCTTTGCGGTCGAAGAAGAGGAGTCGGAGCCAATGTCCTGGAGAAACCGTTGAAAATCCCACTCGGATTCGCTCTCGTAGCGGAGTTTGGTGGGCTGCGGTGGCGGGGACCAGTGGTGGTCGGAGATATCTTCCACCGTGAAAACTCTCTCCATTATTTTTGTTTTCGGGGAACGATGGGAATCTTTGCAGCAGAAGCACAAGTCACGTAGAAGTTTGTATGAAATTTGAAGGTATGGAAGATGTGTCTCCATGTCTGTCCAATTGGTTTGGTGTCAGATCTGATGTGGGTTTGAGGTGGCAAGTGGATAAGTGTGGGTCCTACTGGGAAGATAAATCTTGTGTATGAGACGGTCAATTAAGCCCCGGACGAGTGTTCATATGAGATTTTTGCCTTTTAATAATAATAAAAACAAAAAAGATTATAAACTTTTAAAAAATCACAAATAAGAAATTTTAGTTCCAAGTACCAAAGCAAATACCACTTACCATCACTGGTAATGAAATTTCCACATCCTATTGCGTTTCTATATATTCTTTTATACATATACACATATATCATCCATTTGAAAAAGATATTCATTTATTATATTAATAAAGTTAAATGCCTATCATCATTATTAGTGCAATTTACATAAGATTATATATATTTTAAAGGATAAGATGCTTAAGTCCGTTACAAATAATTTGAAGATAAGATGCATATGATCTATAATTTACAAATGCTTCCTCGTAAAAGAGCAAGATTTTCTAAGCATTTATCCAAAGAAAAACCATAAATACTAAAGTAATCCATGAACATCTCTATGATTTTCTCAATGTTCTTAGAGAAAATGCTTATCATACATTTTTGAAAAATGGCATGTACATTGCATAATCTGAATAACATCATTTAGTAAGAAAATATATAGAATGAGCATATAAAGGTAGTATTTGCTTGATCCTTTAGCACAATTGGGATCTGAAATAACATAAAAAGCCATATAGAAGCGCAGTAACACTCATATCCAACCAATCTTTCAAGCATTTGATCAATAAAAGGAAGGGGAAAATAGTCTTTACAAATTGTCGTGTTCAATTTTCTATAGTTATTACATATTTGCCACCCAGTTGTCACGCAGGTGGGAACCAACTCACCTTCCTGTTTAGCTACTACTGTGATTCCAAACATCTTTAGAACCACCTGAACTAGACTTACCCACTTACTATTGGAGATTGGATAAAAGACCCCTGCATCAAGAATCTTTAACACTTCTTTTTTTTCAACTTCTATCATCGGTGTGTTTAACTTACGTTAAGCTTGCCTTGTGGACTTGGCATCCTCCTCTAACAAAATACAATGCATGCATATAAAATGACTTATTCTTTGATATTTGCAATCATCCATGCAATGGCCTTCTTTTGCTCTCTCATCATTCGATTCAGTTTGTCTTCTTGATTAGAAGTTAACAATGCCGAAATGAAAATTGGAAGGGTTTGTTTGTCTCCCAAATATGCATACTTCAGGTAGGCGGGCAGTGGTTTCATCTCCACATCAAGTACTTGCACATCACAAGGTAACAATCTTTAGTAAGATTCAAGTAACTATATGGAAGCCAGTTCATACTTTATGGGAGAATGTTCTGATGACTATAAGGTAGCTGCCATCTCAATTAACTCTTTTCTTAACTCAACATCATTAGTGAAATTTGATTCCAGGTGCTTGGTTAAGACTGCTTCTAATTGAACCTTGCAACTCAATTTAAACATTTCCTACATTGGGGAATCAATTACATCAATAAAAAAAAAGAATGATCATCATGAGGATGTTTCATTGCATAAAAAAAATGCCTAAATGAATTATTTCCTCATCAAATTCCAACGTGAGGGTACCCTCACAAATATCTATCTTAATTTAAGTCGTGTTAAGAAATGGTCTCCCTAGTAAGATAGGTATCAGATTGTGTGAGGTTTCGTCATTCATATCAACTACGTAGAAATATGCAAGGAACAACAACTTATTTACCTGCACCAATACATTCTCAACTATGCCATCAGGGTAAGCGTTAGTATAATCAGCTAATTGTATGACAACACTTGTCTCTTTCAAACGGCCTAAATTCAAGGAAACAAAAATTTAATGGGACATAACAATGATTGAAGCTCCTAAATCTAACATAGCTCTATTAATCACAGTGTTACCAATTTTATAGGGAATAGGGAACATACCTGGATCCCTACATTTCGGAGGTATCTTTTTCTTGAAGATTGTAGAAATGTTCTCCCCCATCATTACTTTCTTTTCACCTCTTTGCTTTCTTTTATTGGTACTCAATTTCTTAAGGAAATTTGCATACCTGGCACTTGCTTCATTGTGTCTAGCAAAGGTATGTTTACTTCTACTCTTCAAAAAGTCCTTAATATCTCCTTATCTTTTCCCTCATTTTTTGATTTTGCTAATTTGTTAGGAAAAGATGGAGAATTAGTCTTAACTATATTAGGGCTTTTGAGTTTACCTTTGTGCTAGGCAAGGAATTTCCTTCATTTCCCAATTCCTTCTCGATCTCTTCTCCATTGGCTATCCTTAACAGGGTCCTCTTAAGGATCTTAAGCTCCTTTCCACTTCTTAAGATTACGTGCTAACGTTCCTTGTATTCACCTTGGGTTGAGAGGGCAACTTCCCTTCACTTTGTGAATTTAGGTTGTTGATAGTTATTGAGATCTGAACCATCTGAACTTTCAAGTTTTCTATGCTCGATTTTACATCCTATTGAAATTTCATAGTGTTAGTAGTAAGAGACTTAACTAAGTCTTCGAAAGATTTACTTAAATTAGAAGAGGAGGCTTGTGGCCTTGGTTAAAATTGTTGTGCTCCTTGTGGCCCATTTGATAAGTGGTTATGCTATATATTTCCCCCATAACTTAGATTGGGATGCTCTCTCCAACCTAAGTTATATTTATGAGAATATGGGTTATACTAGTTAGGACAATTCCCTTCCACAGCGTTAACGTACTCCATACTTCCCTCTTGTAAGGTTGGGCAACCATCAGTTAAATGGACTGTATTTGCATATATTCCACACACCTTTACCATTGCCTGTTCGACTATAAGTTTTCTAACAAAAGAAGTTAGCTTATCTAAACGGTGTTCAATAGAAGACATATCTACCTCGTTTACACGATGAACATCGTTGTGAGTGCCAAATAGTTGAGTGTTCCATAAGATCAATTATTGTTCGGGCCTCCATAGGAGTCTTCTCACATAATGTTCCACCACTTGTTGCATCTACCAAACTACTTTCAATATGTAATCATTGTTTTTACAAGTACTGGATGAGGAGTTGTTCTAATATGTTATAGTGGAGACAACTAACACACAACTCTTAAAACGATCCCAATACTCATAAAGGGACTCTCAGTTGTGTTGCTTTATGCCTTGTCTTCGATGCCAGAAAATATTTTTCTAAAAACAACCTCTTTACCTTAATCCACTTGTTCACTCTCCTAGCAAGCAAATCAAATAGCCATTCCTTGGTTGCATCTTTCAGTGAGAATAGGAAAAACCTTAACATGATTTGCTCATCTGTCACCCTCAGAGGTTTCATGCTCTAATAGACCATATCAAGTTCCTTGAGATGCTTATGTGCATCCTCACTTGTAAGTTTATGAAAGTTAGGGAACAAATGGATTAGCCTAGACTTAGATTCAAAATTAACATGCCCAGTAAAATTAGGAAAAGTAATGCATAATAGTCATTGAGTTAAGTTTAGTACTGCCAACTGTGTTATCTAAATTTACTTCTCTTGAAAATGATAATAAACAAATAGTTTCTGAAAAAGAATGTTGGGAATAAAAAATAATTTAGTTAGAAAACTCATTACTTGAAAATGACTCTGCTAAGAAAAAACAATTAGAAGAGAAAGTTATTGCTTTAAAACTCAAAAAAGAAAAATGTGCTAAGAAAATTGTTTCTCTTGAAAAAGATCTTGATAATTTTGTTAATGGAAGAGACAATCTTAATGTATTACTTAGAAGTGGTAACTGTATTTTTGATAAGGTCGGAATAGGATATAATGAAAATAACAATATCAAGCAGTACAAAAACTTCTTTGTTAAATCTAGCAGTAGTTATAGCCAAAATAGTAGGAACCAGGTAAGAGGAAAAAATTATAACAACAATCATTAATCCATTTTGTGCGATTATTGTGGTAGACATGGTCATATTAGTCACTCTTGTTACTTTCAAAAAATGGAAAAACCATTTAAAATGTATGTTTGGAGACAAAAAGGTCAAATTACTAACATGAAAGGACCCAAAAAGATTTGAGTATCCAAAATGAGATAATACACTCTGCAGATATGCTTCAAAATGGAGACAAAGCAAAATCAATGGATAGTTAATAATGGTTGTTCGAGACACATTACGGGTGAAATATCACATTTCAACTATATTGAAAGGACAAATGGAGGTAATGTTGTCTTTACCAATAAAAACAAGGAAAAGGTCACTAGAATTGGTAAAATCGGTGATTCTAACTCTGCTTCTATTGATAATGTTCTTTTTGTTGATGGATTGAAACATAACTTGCTTAGCGTAAGTCAATTATGTGATAAAGGTTACAGAGTTACTTTCAATGCATTGTGAAATAATTGAAAATCTTAACAATCATATTGTATTTGTTAGTCCTAAAAATCATAATATATTTTGTGCTCAATTGGAAGATATATCTTCTCAAAGTGACAAGTGCCTTGTCGCAATAGAAAATGATTCATTTATCTGGCACATAAGACTTAGAAATGCTAGCATAAGCGTTTTATCAAAATTGTCCAAAAATGAGTTAGTAAGAGGACTATCGAATTTGAAATTTGAGAGCAATCAGGTTTGTGAAGCTTGTTTAAAAGGAAAACAATTCAAAAGCAACTTCCCTCCTAAAAATATTGTGACTACTAACCAACCACTTGAACTCATGCATATGGATTTATTTGGTCCTATTAGGACTCAAAGTTTTGGTGGCAAACATTACGATTCTGTTATAGTATATGATTTTTTTAGATTTACATAGGTTTATTTTCTATCAAATAAAGATGATACTTTTGAAGTCTTTGAGAAGTTTTGCAGGAGACTGAAAAAGGGTACTAGGTTACATTGATTTGAAGTGACTATGGAGGAGAATTTGATAATAGGAAATTTGAAGACTTCTGTAACGAAAATGGTATAACTTATAACTTTTCATAGCCAATGACTCCTCTGCAAAATGGAGTTGTTAAGAGAAAGAACAAGACTCTCGTAGATATGACTAAAACAATGCTATACGAAAGTGGCTTACCTCATGGTTATTGGGTAGAAGCCGTGTCAACCGCTTGTTATATACTCAACAGGTGTCTCATAAGACCTATTATAAAAAAGACCCCTTATGAGCTATGGAAAGGAAGAAAGCCAAATGTTGCTTACTTTCGAGCATTTGGTTGCAAGTATTTCGTTCTAAACAATGGAAAGTTCGATGCGAGATTAGACAAAGCTATCTTTTTGGGCGACATTATCGCTAGTAAAGGATTAAGAGTATATAACAAATGAATAAAGAAGATAGAAGAATCGATACATGTGGAATTTGATGAAGCACTACCTTTAACAAACATCAACTGATTCAGCTAATAAAGGGCATCCATTGATACCTAAAAATACATTGGAGAACTACACCTATAATACCTTCATAATCATGAAATCAAGAAGGCCACTCTAAAGCTAAAACAGAACAAGCTTCTTCATCTCAGCAGGTGCCTATGTAACGAAAAACATAAAAAGAATGGAGAGGTCATAATACACACTAATATATTCTAAGAGATCCCTCTTAAAGTCTCAAAACAAAATCATCAATCAAAAACAAATTTGTTGCTCTCATTTACCAAATAGAAACAAAGACTGATGAAGAGGCCTTACTGATAAAAACTAGGTTTTAGCCATGAAAGACGAATTGAATCAATTTGACAAAAATAAAGTTTGGAATCTAGTACCTCGTCCTCAAAACAAGTCCAAAACTAAGACTTGGTGGTATTTCAAAACAAACTTAACAAAAATGACAAGGTAGTAAGAAACAAAGCTAGATAGCTCAAGGTTACAATTGATAGGAAGGTATTGATTTTGATGAAACTTATGCACCTATTGCTAGATTGGAATCAAATAAAATTTTACTTCTCTTTGCATGCTATAGAAACTTTAAGTTATTCCAAATGGATGTTTAAACTGCACTCTTGAATGGTTACATTAATGAAGAAGTATTTGTTAAGCAACCGCCAAGTTTTGAAGATGAAAACTATCCAGATTATGTGATGAAGTTAACCAAAGCTCTGTATGGTTTAAAGCATGCTACTTGAGCATGGTTTGAGAGGGTAAATAACTTTCTACTTGAGAATAACTTTGAAAGAGAAAAGGCTGATAAAACCTTATTTATTAAGAAACAGGAGAATAATTTACTCATAGTGCAAATAGATGTTGATGACATAATATTTGGTGCTACTAATCTATCCTTCTGTGAAGAATTCTCATCATTAATGCAAGGGAAGTTTAAAAAGAGCATGATGGGAGAATTGTCATTCTTTCTCAGATTATGAATCAGACTGATCACAGTTTTTTGATATATGTAGTTTTAATATTTTAACCTCGATATTTCGAAAATGTTTGGGTTATTCACATAGTACCTAAGGTGTCGATATCACGATGAATGTTAATCTAATCCTAAAATTTAAGGCTAAAAATAATCGCAGAAATTCAAATTTACCTAAACTAAAACAATGATGCAATTCAATTAATCGATTCAATCAAACAACTCAATTCAAGAATTAATCACAAAATATTAACAAATCAGCAAATTGCAACACACACATCAAGAATTAACCTGTGGAACTACCAATTAAGAGAAAGGGGAATTTTTACTTATCTTCAACACTAATCTAATTAATTATGAATTTCTGGATTATTGGTATTGGATGATCCTAGGGTTGATTGCTCTCTCTCGAGTTATAACCAATAGTCTTAAATTATAAACCTAAGCAGATTATGAAAAATTGCTATTTCTTAATTCACAATTTATCCAAACCCTAATTAGATCAGAAGTTTTCCACTAGACTACCAGAAACCTATGTGAGATCTCTCATGACACAATTACCAATTTGATTGACTTCTCGTTCTTAATAAATCACCTAACTCTCGTTAGTCTAATTTAATTATTTTTCATTCGATTCACCCTCTCAGTCTATCACTGAATTATGCAAGTGTATAAATCAATCACAATGAATCCAAATAACATAAACAATTAGATTTTTATTGATTTAAAGATTAAAAAATAACCCAAAGGTGAGTTTAGACATTCCTCAACATTCATAAAATCCTATCTCAATAGTTACCCCAGTTATATACATAAATAAAATTAAAATACACCAGAAACTAGATCTGAATAGATGACGGAGGCAACAATATTGAGAAACCTCCTGTTTCAGGAACTACTTCACGTCGGCTTCTTCTTCACGTCTCTCTTCCATTGTCTCTTTCTCAATCTCTCGATGAAGTCTCTTTAGGGTTTTTTGATGGTTGCTGATGCAAGAAGCTCCTATTTTCTCTTTTGTATTGTTCTTTTTATACTTGATGTGTTTGTGGCAGCCCTAAGGTTTTTTGGGAGGTCGAAACTATGTGTTTGCGTGACTATCTGACGCAGGTCATGATCGTGGGCCAAATGTAAGCTCTCTGTCATGATCGTGGTAGGAAGGCCTTGATCATAAACCAAATTTGATGCTTCTGTCACAATCGTGGCAATTTGGCCATGATCGTGGGTTGTCTCCCTCACTTTTATCATGATCATGGTAGAATAGGCCATGATCATAGGCTATAGTCTATTCGAAACTTCTCCATTCTTCGCTATTCACCCTGAAACACTAATAAACACATCAAAGTACCTCAAAGACATAATAATTAAGCTCAAATGCTTGTACTAACCCATAAAAACACTTAAATACAAATAATTCACAATCTAACACAATTCTACCGAAAACACATACTAAACAATCAAATAAACATATAAACAAATATCCAACTATATCCTAAAATATGATGCATTTCATACTTACCACATCCCCACACTTAAACGTTTGCTTGTCCTCAAGCATACAAAACAACAAACATATAGAAATTCACACAACACATAATGTAGTAATGAGACAATGACTTCAACTTCTTGAAATAAATTTAAATTAAAACACAATCATTCAAGTCATTTCAAATCATTAACATGCAAAATCCGTGTCTTGGGGCTTTGAACTAAATTTACATATTAAATCAAACTCAAGTTTTAAATTATTTACCCTTCTCAATTGTATACACTTATTAATAATTCTTAGGTCTTTTACCTCTATAACTAATCCTAAGTATGTTTTTATGAAAAGTGAAACTATTACAAGTTCGGTAGGTTTAATTCAAAAACACTTTTTTTATTTTTATTTACTTTTTATGAACATGGACTTAGTCTTTTACTCGGAGGCAAACATTGGTAATGAAAATCGATTCAGTTACTCAACTAAATCATATTTTTTATTAAGATACTTATTTGGAATGTCATTATAGTCTTTTTACGTGAAGGTGCACATTTGTGGTGCGTGTCTGTAACATCCCATCACCGATGGGAAGGGTAAAATAGTAATTTGGGACGGGTTATGAGCGTGAAAACTAGTCTCGACATGTTCATGCATAATATGACCTCCATATATGCATAAATTGTAATTTTTGTATATGCACATGATTGTACATGCATTCATGACATTTTCCGACATATATGTTATTGTGAAAAACATATGATTTAGTGCTTGAAAATTGAATCGGAGTGGATTTTTGTGTGTTTTATATTTTTGTGAAATTTTAGAAATTTTTCTGGAAAATTTTCGGGATACTTTTTCGGATTAGGAAAAATGCCAATCTGCAGTCTGACTAGTTATCGGTAGTCAAAGAACTGTCCAATGGCACTGGAATTTAGATATATGATTTTAGAAATTTTTAATTTTGAGCCATTGAAATTTTGGGAGAAATTGGACTAGAAATTGGAAGGAAATTAAGTGAAAAATGGAGAGATTGACATGTGGCAAGTGACATGTGTCACTTGCCTAACATGCCTTGTCTTATGTTATTAAAGCCTCCTTTAATAGTCATTCTCGAGGCTTCCA
>JANVCQ010000003.1:29439409-29450335 GCA_025531925.1 Erythroxylum plowmanianum
TTACACATCACTTTCTTCTAGAAAATATCCTCCATTTTCTTAAGTTTCTTATGCCTCCGAAACCATTTAATTTGGTTTAGTGATTCAAAAGATACACTTCGAACATTTTGGACTATTCTTGTCCATAACAATATACTATACATAACTTCCATAAAACTTTTGAACATCCTAGAGACTGATTTAGATTCCAAGTCCTTCATACCGTTTGTGGCTTCATGTCTCTAGTTCACCATAAAACAAAAATTGTCTCATTTGGACATCTACTGGTCCAGAAAACATCAAAATACTGAGGTATATTTAGTGAGATAACACCAGTTCATATTAGTGAAGAACACTCTCACTGTACCCGTCTCACTCTTTTCACTCAATCTTTGTCCATAAATTTCAGATAGCTTCAATTATTTGTGGAGATATAAAGAAAAGTCTTACGAATCCTATGGTTCAAGAATCAGGTCATTTGGAGGTCTAGAGAAGAAGTTATGGTCAAAAGATTCCAACACGTTTATGCCCTCACTTGAAATGTACATGTCATAGTACGAATGCCATAACTTTTTCTACAGAGGTTCGATTGACTTTGTTTTTGAACCATTGCAAAGAGGACTTCTAGATCTAAAACTTTCATGAAGACCTCGAAGGCCAATTACATCGTCTAACTTCTATATCATCTACTTTTTCTTTCTGTCTGCTTTTCTCCGTCTGTTTTTCTCCGTTTGCTTTTCTCCGTCAATTTCATTATAAGTAATATCATAAAAAAAATCATTATTAAAATGAAAAGAAAAAATTGATTGCAAATGATATCAGGATAGACCGAGCTATGAAGATAATAGAAAACTATTATAATTTAGAAGCTTAAAAATGCATGAACGAGCAGTAGTTCTTTTGCGTTGATAACTACAAGGCACTATCAAATTTTGATATTTCACTCCATATTAGTTATAATATCATAACAAGTTTAACATGTCTTCCTGTAATAAAGAGAATTTTATGCTAATATACCTCTTTTATTAGAGTTTATTAGCAATTAATAAGATCAAATCTGTTTTGCATCATAAATTGTTGTGCACGTATATAATCACACATAAGAGAACAAAGAATAGAAGAAAATCCTTCTAAGAAAGTAAGTTGAAACAAAGAAGCAAAGTGGGGATAATAAGTTTAGTTGAATGCTTATAATAATTCTTACTTAATTTTCTTTAAATTACATTAAAATAATATTATTTAATTTTAAAATTATAAATTAAAAATTAAAAGATACTAATTTTTGAGTTTTTAAATTAATTATTAATTATTAAATTTCGGAAGAGGTGGTGAGCTCGTCATTCATATTGGCTCCATATAACAATTCCAAATATTACAGGAGCATGTAACAGCTAAGCTCATAGTAAAAGCAGAAGAGCAGCAGCTTTTGGGTTTCAACGTTAAAACAGAAAAGCAGCAGCTTTTGGAGTTGAATTCACATGAATTAGGCTGTGAATTGAATTTACAAAAAGAATGGGGGTTTAACCCACACGTAAATTCAATTCCTGGCCATTTTTTTGTTCCAAACAAGTGAATTGAATTCAATCAATTCACGACATTTCGAACAGGCTCGTAACATCTCACCAATGAGTTTGGTCATTATCTCTTTCTGATAATGGGGATATCGATAAGGCTTGACATTACTCGGTTTAGTGTTAGGTAAGAGATGGATATGGTGGTCGTGATTTCGAAATGGAGGTAATGTTGTTGGTGTTCGGAAGATGGTGTTAAAACGGTTTAAAAGTTCCGAATAGGTGGTAGGGGTGGAAAAGTTTGGTTCAATAATGTAAAAGTAGGTGGGTTGGGTTCACAGATAACTGCGTGGATAGAAACAATGGCGTTAGTGTGAACCAGTCTGTGCAGTTGATGGGCCGAGGCAGCAGAGAAGATGCTGTTCTCCGTCAGGTGGATTGGGGTTCCCTGGTGTGTGAAAGACATCTCAGGTGTAGAAAAATATGCTTGTATTGGTCCCAATGTCTGAAGCCAAGCGACGTCAAGCACTAAATCTGCTCCTTGGATGGGCAAAACTATCAATGGCATGTCAAATCCTTGTCCTGCGAGGAAAAGAGGAACCTCTAAGCACTGTCCATGGCATTCCAAGTATTCACCATTCCCTACCATGACTGAAAAATTGGTTGTAGGATGAACTAGCAGTTATGAAAACTAAGTAATACGAGGTTGAATAATATAATGGGTGCTGCCCGAATCTACCAAAACAGAAATAGAAACCATGAATTATGCCTTGTACGCGTAAAATGCGGAGAGGAGAGATCCATAGCAAGCTGCAAAGGAAAGATGGAAGTGGGTCAGTTTTGTTGCCTTGTCAGGGGTTAGGAAGGAAGTCAAAAATGGTGTGGTTGCGGCAGGGCTGTTCTTATCGTTATATAGGCCCTGGGTGAAATAAAAAAAGGGCTCCAATAAATTGACAATATACTTAATTTTATATGTTTGTATGAAACATAAATAACTCAATTTATAAGTTTACATAATCAACTAAATATTAACGAAGTAATTGTCATATTCACAACAACTAGAAAGTAATTAACCCTGAAAGAATCTTGTATTTCTCCATTATAGTTAATTTCATCAAATTATCGCTTCCTAATAATACAACATCTAGTTGAAAATGTAGGCTCTATATTCATCTTAAGTGCAAGACTTTTGGCAATATTCATACTAGAGCTAAACCCTTCATCTCTATATTTCTCAAAAAATACCATCACACCATTTAATTGCTTTATAGTAGCATTAATGCACATAGATTTAGATTTAAATCAATTATAACACAGTTGGATTAGAAAAAGAACAAAAACACCTGTATGGAAATGGAAGAATAATGCAGGTACAACCAAACTCCAACAACTTCACATTATATCACAAAGATATATAAATGGTATTATATTTGTAATAGAGGAAAAAAATAAATAGCAAAATTTAATATCTAATATTAAAAATAAAAAATACTTAGAAAAAATACATTAAAAAATCAAAAACTTTACCTTTAAATTATACTCAAAACTCAGAAGACAGAATTGTCAAATTTTTTGTTGCTAATTTTTGAGTTGGAGTACTTTAAATACATATATTGATAAAAATAAAGAAATTAAAAAGTAAAACTACATTTAAATATTTCAAGACTGTTTATAAGCATAAGATGTTAACTTATAAGTTAATTTACATCGTTAACTTAACTTATAACGTTAACTTATATCGTTAAATAAACTTGCCTAACGTTAACTTATAACATCAACAACCACCAATGTTAAAATTATTTATTACTACCTTTACCTGCAGCCTACGTAACCTGCAATCTTGGAACTTGCAATCTTGGAATACTTGCTTAATGTTTACTCTTCGAAACATCACTAAATCAATTTTGAGAGAATTAGTGATATGTTGTGGGAGTCAAAAGCCAAAATATGAGATTAGGGGACCCCTTCTCATCATAGGCCCTGGGCAGGGGCTAGCGGGGTCAGGGCCAACTGTAAAGAACGTAAATAGAGCAAAGAAACCAGATGAGGGAAAAACCACTATATATTTCAACTCATGTACAAGTCTATTTATACAGAAAAATATAAGCACATGTAAGCACGTGTACTAGGTTTGTTAGTGCTAAAAGAACTAATTAATAAAGTTCCAACTATAATTAGTTACAGCAATTATCTACAATCAATTAAATATATATATTCTTGATGCCCCCTCAAGTTGGAGTTTGGTGAGTATCAAACAAAGCCAACTTAGAAAATAAGCTACGAATTAATGATGAACAAAGGGGTTTAGTGAATAAATCTGCAATCTAAAGATGCGACAGAATATGAACTGGAACAATTAACCCTTGCTTGATTTGATTACAAACCACATGATAATCAATGTCAATGTGTTTAGTTCATTCAAGAAAGATAGGGTTAGAAGTGACATGAATGGCAGACTTGCTATCACAGTGCAAAGTAATAGGCTTCTGTACTGTAACTTTCAAATTGTCGAGCAAATAAGTAATCCACATCAACTCACACACTGTTGAAGCTATAGATCTGTACTCAGCTTTAGCAAAACTTCGAGAAATAGTATGTTGACGCTTGGTCTTCCAGGAGATAGGATAATCGCCTAAATATATGCAAAAACCAGTTAAAGACTTTCTGCTTATTTGGCAAGAAGCTCAGTCTGCATCAAAATAAGCTGTAAGTCTTAAGTCATTTTGAGCTGAAAAATAATCTCATAGAAGGAGCATTCTTCAAATATTTCAAAACATAAAATACATGCTTCAAATGATTTTCTCTAGTCAGCTGCAAATACTGACTCAATTGTTGCACGGCATAGGTGATATCAGGGCTAGTAAAGCCTAAATAAAGAAGCCTCCCAACTAAACTCCTGTATTTCTGAGGATCCTCAAAAAGAGGATTGTCATCATGTTCTAGGTTAGAACCCTTTGGAAAAGGAATTTTCTTAGGTTTAGCTGCCAAAAAGACCTACATCATCTAATAAATTCAAGACATATTTTCTTTGATTAAGAAAAATGCCATTCGGAGTTGGAAAAACCTCTAATCCCAAGATATATTTTGCTAAGCCCAAATCTTTAATCGTGAACCTCTCATCTAATGCATGTTTCAAACTACAAATTGCACCATCAAAATTCCCATTGATGAGTAAATCATCAACATAGACAAGTAACATAAAAAAAACAACCATTCTTGTCAAGAACAAATAGGCAGTGATCATGAGAGGATTGAAGAAAACCAAAATCAAGCAGAAAACTAGTTAATTCAATGTTTCATTGTCTGGAAGCCTACTTTAAACCATAAAGAGACCTTAGTAACTTGTAAACCTGACCCTCCTTTTTTGCTGTATAAGACTTCCTCATCTAAAAACCCATGAAGAAAAGTATTGTTAACATCTATTTGATGCAGAAGCCAACCTTTTGTAGTAGCTATAGCCATGAATAGTCTCACTGTGACAACCTTTGCAACTGGAGAATAACTATCATAGTAATCTTCCACATGCACTTGATTGTACCCTTTTGCAACCAACCGTGCTTTATGTTTGTCAAGAGTGCCATCAGATTTGAGCATCAATTTGTAAACCCACTTACTCCCTATGGCCTTCTTACCTTCAGGCAGATCAGCAAGTATCCAAGTTTTGTTTTTCTCCAGTGCTTGAAGTTCGTTGTTCTTGGCATTAACCCATTCTAAAACTACTTTTGCTTCTTGATAATTTTGTGACTTGCTCCTTCATAGCACTAACATGAGCTAAGAAATGAAGATAATCTGAAGGAAGTGTAGTATTCCTGCAAAAAGGAAAAGTAGTAGGCATGTGTGGAGAAGAACATGTTTTAGTGCTAAAAGTACAAACAGCATTGTTAACAACATAATCGAAAAGCCAAGATGGCCCTTATATGTTTTCTTCGAAGAGGGACAACTTCACTTGAAGTGGGTAATACATCTGCCACGGGTACATCTTCATCTACTGCAACTGGAGTTTCATCATTAATCACAGGAATAGCATCTGCAATTGAAGGAATAGGATCATCTGTAGGACTTACAGGAACAACATCTAGAAAAGAAGAAGTAGGATCAGTTATAGGACACATTCGAATGGGAACGCCTGCATCAGAAGAAGGAATATCAGTAAAAGGATATATGGTTTCATGAAACACCATATCCTTGGAGGTATATAACTGTTGAGAAGAGACATCATACACTTTATATCCTTTCTAACCAGAAACATAGCCTAAAAAAATACATTTTTTTGTTGACATCAAACTTGTCCTTCTTTGGACTAGTATATGTCGCATAACATAAACAACCAAATGCTCTCAAAGCATTATAATATGGTGGTCTTCCAAGTAGCATCTCATATGGACTCTTCCAATTTAACACAGAAGATGGCAACTTATTTATCAGATAAGTAGTATGAAGCATGGCCTAGCCCTAGAAATTCTTAGGTAGATCAGCCTGTTGCAACAAACTTCTAGAAATCTGCAAAATATGTTTGTGTTTCCTTTCTACCCTGCCACTTTGTTGAGGACTATATATATGCATCCTTTGATGAACAATGCCTTGATCATGAAAAAACCTGTTGACATTTAGAACCCACAAACTCTCCACGATTATCACTTTTAACAACTTTAACTGAAGCAGAATACTGATTCTTCACCATTTTGAAAAAAATACTCAATAATCAGCTAATTTGATCCTTTTTCTACATCAAATAAGTCCAAGTACACTTGCGACAATCTTCAATGATTATTAAAAAATAAAACGCACCAGAGAGTGATTGTGCTTGATAAGGCCCCCAAACATCCACATGTAACCATTCAAACAATTTGTCACTATGACTATCACTTATAGGAAAAGGAATTCTAGTCTATTTAGATTGAGCACATACATCACAAGGATCAAAGAAACTATCAACGTCATTATTGATCAATCTTAGTTTCTTGACAACACCAATTGAAGGATGCCCCAACCTATGGTGCCAAACTTTCGAACTACACTTAACCATAGTATTCATATAATAGATATCCTGTGTAATGTTATTTAACAAAGAAACATACTTGTCTATTAAAATAGGATTAAAAGAATCTTATCAAGATAATAGAGATGGCCAACTACTTTTCCCACTGCCAGCAAGTTTTTACTCCTCTGGGCCTATAAAACACAAAATTCAGGATAAAAAGTGAAAACTCCACCATTTTCCTTCAATAGTTTGTTTACTGATAGCAAGTTATACTTGAAAGATGGCAAGTAGAATACATTTTTCAAAACAAATTTCCCATGAAGTCTAATATCACTCACAAATCTGACACATCTAGTTGTTCCATCTGGTAACTAAACATTACATTTTCTTCTTAAAGGAGCTAAGCCATTGAACAGACATTTATTTCCAGACATATGTGTACTAGCTCCTATATCCACTATCCAATAAGAATTCTTCACATCATACTCATCAACAAGAGCATTCAGTTTAGAAATATTACCAGCAAAAGTTGTAGCAAAATTCATCTGTTCATTGGTATGGATATGCTTCCCTTTCATGAGTCTAGTTAGTTCCTGTTGTATCAATTCTCTTATATAGGACATACTTTTGTCTTCAACAGGGTCCTCCCGATCATCAAAATGTGTCTCAGCCAAGTTTGCATTAGCATTTCTGCTGCCCTTTTTCTTTTGTTGTTTCTTAAGATCCATGTATCATTCAGGATAACCATGAACCTTGAAGCACATGTCTTTAGTATGTCCTTTTATTTTGCAAAAAGAACAATACTTGTCCGCCTTATCCTTCTTATAATCCTTCCTCTTGGTGTTCTGTTTGCCAGAAGTAATAGTTCTTTGAGTATTAGCAGCAACAACCAATAACGCATTCCCTTCAGTAATGTCAGGATAACTCTTAGCTACTTGTTTTTGTTTTTCAACATTCATCAACATAGAATAGACCTTGTCCAAATTAGGATAAGGATCCATCATTAAGATCTAATTTTTCATTTGACTATAAGAATCATTCAATCCCATTAAAAATTGAATGATCTTAGCATTTTCATTCAACTTCATTACTTGTCCAGAAATGTCACAAGTACACTTTCCACAAATGCATTGAAAGACTAGTATTCCCTTGAGCAATACTCCCAAGATCACGTTTCAATTGATATTCCTGAGGTCCAATAGAGTGGCCAATCCTCTTCTCAAGCTTATCCCATAGATCTTTAGTAGAAGAAACATACAGGAAAGCATCATGTAATTCTGGAGTCAAGGAATTTAAGATCCAAGACTCAACCATGGCATTAACGCTCATCGATTCTTCAGAATCATCTGTATCTTCAATTGGCATCTTAATCTTGCCAGTTATGAACCCTAATTTGTGTTTCACAGCCAACGCCTTCCTCATTGATGTGCTCCAAGTTCGATAATTAAACCTATTGAGAGGAACAGAAACTAGATTCACGCCAGGATTATCAAACTCCTTCAAATTCATCGGAGCTTTCTTGAAGTCAACTCCCCATTCATCACCAACCGCCATTGTTGTGTAAGAACATAAAACAATCAATCCAAAAAGGAACAAATCAACAACAAACCAGTTTCAATCCACTAAACAAGAATCACTTCAGCTATAACCAGCTGAGAAAGAATCTATGAAGTCTTTAAATCTAGATCTAGATCTCGAAGAAAATAATTACTAGCTCTAATACCATGTAAACAGAGCAAAGAAACCAAATGAGGGAAAAACCACTCCATATTTCAACTCATGTAAAAGTTTATTTATACAGAAAAATATAAGCACGTGTACTAGTGTTGTTACACATGCTTATAGAACTAATTAATAAACTTCTAACTGTAACTATTTACAATCAATTAAATATATATATTCTTCACCAACATAGTTCTGAAACTCTAGATTTATTGAGTCTAGATCTAAGGGTTTGTGAAGAGGGTCAAGCAGAGGTAGATCACTTTTAGGTAGGAGCAGGAGTAACTGTTGATGCTTGTAGCGACGCCCCAGGTGGAACTTCTCCTGGCAATTGAAACATAGTCCGTTAGCCCATTTTTGACACATCTCCTCCAATGTCAAATGTCGAATCGAATTTGTGGAAATAGGTCGTGGAGGAGGCGAAGGTAGTGTCAGTGTGGTCGATTGCATTGTCGACAAAACCCGAGGAAGACCTGGAGCACGGTGATGGTATGAGGTCGGTCTAGAATCTAGTAACTTGGACTCTCCAATTGCTTCTGAATTAGAGCGTGGATGTAGCGGGATAATTCTCGTTAGATATCGATTCGCAATCCCGAAATGAAGCAGTTCTTGATATATTCATCGGAGAGTCCCACCAGGCAGTTGCAGATCCGTTCGAATTGTGTTTGGTAATCTGCTACTATACCCTATGGTCGAAGTTTAAAAAGCGTTGCTTGGTGATTTTCAAACGATGGACCCAAATTGTAACTCCAGGTGTCGCGTGAAATCATTCCAAGTAGTAAGCATCCGATTAGAATATAGCCATTTATACCAACTTAAGGCAACCCCTTATATAAAGAAAGGAACCATATAAAGACATTGAGTTGGTTGGAGCTGGTAGAATGTGAAATATTGGTCTGCCTGGAACAATCAGTCCAATCAATTGGATCCATCGAAGAACGCCAGAGTAAGCTTTGGTGGTTTGATGGGAAGTGAATGGTTATTATTGGGTGTTGGAGGAAGGAATTGAGGGGACGATTGGGTGCGAACGGTAGTATTGGTTCCGAATGATGTAGTCATAGTGAGTTGTTATTTTTTGGGTCACGTGCAGGAATCAGGTTAGCCATGCGATTCTCAAGGTTGCTCAAGGCAATAGACATGGTGGAGGTGATTCGGTGACAGTTTCGAGGCGAGAATTGGTTGTGGCACAATCCTCTCGAGGTTGGCATTGGCAAGATTTATGGTCATCAGAGAGCTGCGAATTCATCCGAGTGAGATGTTCAGTGATTGAGGCCATCGATTCCTCCAATGTTGGAGGATCCTTTTTCGATGGCATTACAAAACTCGACGAGAGCACCAATGATAAATCCTGAGTGTAGGATCAAAACTCCTTTAAAGGGTGGAAGAAGAATATAATAGAGCAAATTAAATGAGAATAAACACCACTAACAACATAACTGATCCACGATCAACGTGGGTTAAACACGAGATGAAACTAAAAATGAAAGTGGTGCAATCGTAGAAATTTTCGATCTTATAAGCTCGCTCACTTGGGCCTCCCATGGAGTCCCTTGACCAGGAGGGGTACCTCTCTAAACGCGGGAGAACTAGAAAAAGAGACGATAAACCACCAGCCATGTTGAAGTCGTCTTATAACGCTGTGGTAACCGGAGATACGATGGAAGTCCAAATCACTGCAGACAATGTGTGGCCTGCCGACGACCCAATCGAGCTTGAAGAAGGTGACATCGTGAAGCTGTCTAGTGAGCGAGGGGACAGCATCCAACTGTCACAAACTTTTAAAACAAGGTTGGATGATCAATGGAAGATGACGATTATCATCAGGCTTCTAGGATGCAAGATTGGCTTCCAGACTCTAAACTCCAGATTAAGAAGCTTGTGGCACCCACGAGGACCGATCAAACTAGTGGATCTGGAGCATGATTTTTCCTTGTGCGTTTCAGGGAGGAAGATGATTATCTGCATGCATTAACTATTGGCCTTTGGATCATTTTTGGGCAAGTTCTTTCCATGCAAAGATGGACGTCATCCTTCCACTCATCGCACGGTAAGATTTCTCGCACGGTAGTGTGGATTCGCCTTCCGGATCTCCCCATCGCGTGATATCATCCAGGGATTCTCGCTGCATTAGGCAACCTTGTTGGCAACATGTTTAAAGTTGATGTGGCCACATTCCAAGTCCAGCAGGGGAGGTATGCACCCATCACCATAGACATTGATCTCACTACTCCACTGCGAACCAGTGTGGACATCAACGGCGAAACATTCTGATAATTTGTTGTTTTTGTTATTTTTTTTAGATCTATTTTATCATTGTTTTTACATTAATTGTTGTGGAATTTCTTTAGTTTTTGGTGAAATTGTACTGCTCTAGGTATTTTCCTTGATTTTGCAGGTTTGCCACCGAAGGTTACACAGACCGTGTGAAATTTCACACAGTCTGTGTAAATTGGAGGCAGACGTGCTGAAATCCACCGAAGGTTACACAGACCGTGTGAAATTTCACACAATCTGTGTAAATTGGAGGCAGACGTGCTGAAATTCACCAAAGGTTACACAGACTGTGTGAAATTTCACACAGCCCGTGTAAAGCAGTTAGTTTTGACGATTCCAGGATTTTAAATGGGAAAGAAGAGAGGAAAGGAAGGGGGACCACGCCAGTGAACAAAAAGGGAAAGAAAAGAAGATCGGGGAGAAGAAGGAGAGGAGCAAAGATCGACAAAGAGAAATTGG
>JANVCQ010000003.1:29465445-29481127 GCA_025531925.1 Erythroxylum plowmanianum
GATTTAAAAAATTTGTTATTTAAAAAATTATTAAAATTGAAGAATTATTAAATAAAATTTATAAATAATATTAAATAGTTATTAAAAAATAAGATTTAAAAAATTTGTTATTTAAAAAAATTATTAAAATTGAAAATTTATTAAATTTAAATTATTTTTAAAAATAAAAATTAATAATTAAAAGAAAACTAAAAAAAAGTCGTGGAAGATATTCCGCGACGTTTTTAAAAACGTCGCAAAAGACATTCTGCAACGTTTAAAAAAAAACTTCGCCGAAGACATTCACATTCTGCGACGTTTAAAAACGTCACAGAATGTTAGACAATTGGTGATGTTTTTTAAAAACGTCGCGAATTGTCCAAACTTTCTGTGACGTTTTAATAAACGTCGCGGAATGTCAGAGTTTTCCGCGACGTTTTTCATAAAACGTCGCAGAAATCTTTTGCTTACACCACATTTCGCGACGTTTTTTGTGATATTTTTTAAAACATCGCAAATGATATTTTGTGACGTTTTTTGACATTTTGTGACGTTTTTAAAACGTCACAAAAGGGGTTGTTTTCTTGTAATGCCTGGTGGATTTTGCAAATGTTTCACTACTAAATCCTATCTTAGATTAATGAAGCCTTTTGGAACTCATGTATCTTGGTAAAAGCTAGTTTGGTTGCTTAATCATTACCCTAAAGTTTCTTTTATTTTATGGTTAGCTATTAAACAAGAATTGCTTTGGAGACAAAAGGTTCACTTATCAAGTAAAGAGTGCAACTTTTATACCATAACTTTAGAGAATAACAGTCAGCTCCTTTTCAGTTACAATTTCTAGCTCCTCTTCCATTTAATGCAAGGGTTTAGAATAATACAAACTTCATTCTCCAATTCATATTTGGCATTAATTCATAGTTTGTGCTAGCTCTGTCAAATCCATCTATTAGGGGCATTTTATATTTTTCAAGCTAGTGTTAAGTTATGGAATATATAAATTATAGAGAGAGAGAGGAATTTAAGATTTTTCTAGGGAAAGGAAACTACACTTTAGCAATTTACCAATTTACCAGTTTAGCAAATAACTTATCCTAATTTATGATATTATGCATCTTTTGAGTTCTACTCTACCCTCTACTTAGGACATTGAAAATTAATTTTTATACTAGCTTAAAATTACTTCCTTCTCCTTCCTAGCTCCGAATTCTACCTAGGATATAGGAAAGAGGCTTAAATCCCTCTATGCCTCATCTTCTCCCTCTTGTTTGTCCATATGAGGCTTGCACAATTTACTTATCATATCTATTTATATGATATGTCAAATGTTTATTTTCAGGCTCAAGCTTAGCCTAGTAATTTTGCCTAATTAGACATTTGGACTTCTTATCCTAAATGTTCTTTATTATTAAAGAAATAATTTTGCTTAAAATAAAATAATATTATTTTATAATATAGTTAGGATTCAAGATACGGGCCGGGTCGAGCTAAGTTATGTAGTTCGAGCTTGAAGTTCAAAAGTTTTTATAAATAAAAGCTCAAATATGGTCCAAAGTTTAGTCAACTTGGTTTGAACTCATTAATTTCATATCGAATTAAAATAGGCCAAATCGACTTTGGGTTATTTTGTCATCCTTGTAGAGAAATACTAACACCTAAAAACATAGTTACTAGAATGAGCTATGATTTACCTTTGAATTGGAATCTAGTTTAATTTACTGGTCTCTTGAAGATTAGACCAAATTTTAATCTTTTAAGCTCTTTTAAAAATTTTAATCTTTTAGGCTCTTTTAATTTTTTCAGAGTTCTAGACTAATGTAACAGGGTGTACTCTTTTGTAATCTTGTTTTTTTCTTTAGAGATTTTTTATTAATACAGTTCAATTTCCAAGCTACTCAAATCACATTTAATAACTTGAATACAAAGAGATTCAAAGATCAAATAAATCAAGAAGTAGTTAAGTTTTTCCTCTAATCTCATCTATTTTTTTCTTTGGAAAGTGACTAGCTTGACTCCACCTACAAATTTTAATACCCAAATTGTTGATCTCGTCCCTAAGTCAATGATTTGTTACAAAAAATCAAAGAATTCAGGTGACTTTTGGGTGATTTAAGAGAAATGAGTGAAAAAAAAGGAAAGAGTCATGAATATAAGAGTAGAAAAATGAGAAAGCGGTGTGTCTTTGCTTGTTCAAATTAAAACTCCCTTTTTTTCCTTTTTTACATTTATTTCCTCCTCTTTCTTTTTATTAAAATCGGGTATTATAAGAGTCAAGCTTTCTTTATACACACAAATTGGACAATAAGATAAAATTTGTCAACTATACAATTTGAAAATTTGTCAAATGTATAATTTGTGTACAGAGTCAACTCAGATTTTGATCCTTACAGCTGCACACGAGATTATTTTAGTATATATTAGAAAATACAAATGTTAGCATTTAATGTTTTAACAATAATCTTTGATGTTATATATATGTGATAATAGTGTTTCATTTTCTAAATATAAGACCGTAAATATATATGTGATAATAGTGTATCAAAATTTGTAAGAAATTATTTACGTAAATTTCTTATATTTTGGTGATTTAGTAAACTTTATTAGGTGCAGTAAATAAAATATTGTTCATTTTTCTTCAATGTATAAATTTATTAGATCAATTTACACATCAATTGGAAATAAATATTGAATAAGAATTTTAAATTAAAAATCCATAATTGTAAATGATATCATCATAATTTTCTTATGTCTCACGAATTATTTGAGTAGGAAACTACTAGATATAATCTTATAACTAAGTGTCTACACCTTATTTAAAAAAAAAAGTGTCTACACTTAAGCATTTCATCGACTGAATGCCGTACTTGTAGTCCAATTACAAGATTAGTTGAAAATTATCATGCCTAATTGAATGAAGCCTGAATGCCGTACAGCATTAGTTGAAAATTGTCATGCATAATAGATGTTCTTTATTTGTTTGCTCTGACTAATTGAATGAAGGGGTTGCTAATTCAACAAACAAATAACATTTATTATGCATGAGAATTTTCTATTATGCATGACAGTTTTCAACTAATCTTGTACATGTATGTGTCCTCTGGAGGTGCCTGGACCAGCAGTTCTACCAATTTTTACAAAATTAAGTCATGCAGCATGTTGCTGACCAAATGGATGGTTAACATCTTTTCCTTTTTGATAGTCTTGAAAGATGGATTCAAAATCAACATCTAGCTGTTAAATTTCGCTGTTGTATAACGTTGACTATGGTTATGTAGCTAAGTGGTTCATAAATACAAATGTGATTGGAATAAGCACAAATAAAAGTACAAGGCTCTGGTCAGCCAAAGAATGGTAAGAACATGGATCATACAAATGATATCACTATCAACATCCTCAATTCGTGGTCAAAGATGACTTTTGATATTTTTGAAAAGTACTATGAAGCAAATTCTAAGTTCTAGAAAAATAGCGTAACCATTCATGCGTATCCGACGACTTTAGTTCCACTTTCTAACTTGCAAGAAGGGACTAGTACTGATTTTTAACCCTATAACGCGACTTTGAGACTTTTTATGTATATAAACCAACTGCTAGTTGTTTAAGGGGTACATGTGCAGTATTAAGATCTAAGCATTCTCTAGCAACCACCACCTTTCTTCTCTCTCTTAGCCTCTCCTCTCTATTTATCCCTTTTGCTTGAGAAAATCAAGCATGGGAGAAGTAGCATTGACTGAGGACCAGATATTTGAGTTCAGGGAAGCTTTTTGCTTACTTGACAAGGATGGAGACGGTAGGTCTAGCAAGCCACAGATGTACTCGTTTCTTTTTCACTTTAAGTTTTCTCCGTTAAACTCAAGATCACAAATTTCATTTTGGTGCATCGAAAATCGTTAGCAAGGATCGTAGGCATTGCAACAGGTCTGATGATCATCAACTTTTTATATTGACGTGATCTTGTATTCAAATTTCTGCTGCTGTAGGTTGCATAACATTGGAAGAACTGAGGTTGGCACTCAAGTCTTTGGGCCAAAATCCCACAGAAGATGAGTTGCAGATTATGATTAGCGAGGTTGATGTTGATGGGAACGGAACAATAGAATTTGGGGAGTTCATCAATCTCATGGATAGAAAAATGAAGGTAAAAATGTCTATCTAATAAGTCAAAACTGCAAATTTGGCTAATGTCCCAAGCATGTTTCCATTGATAACATCGCTTTAATTTGGTTGGTTATCGTAGGAGAGTGAAGCTGAAGAGGAATTAAAAGAAGTTTTTAGAGTCTTTGACAAAGATCAGGATGGTTATATTTCACCTAATGAGGTTGGTTTTCCTACACATGAGAACTTACCTCAATCAATCTGCTTTATATTCTTTCAGTACTTCAGGAAGTGTAATTTTTTTGAACTCTGCCTGATTTCTCTCTTTAACCCCTTGCATTAGTGGTGCTAGTACTCATGATTTGTTAGTTAATGGCTTATTTAGCTTGATTTGTTGAGTGCAGTTGAGGCATGTAATGATCAGTTTAGGAGAGAAACTGACAGACGAAGAGCTAGAACAGATGATAAAAGAAGCCGACTTGGACGGAGATGGTCAAGTTAATTACGAAGAATTTGTCAGAATGATGTTGGCCGTTTGATCTATTTTCTCTGATTCAAAACTTGCATACCATTCCTGTTATATTTGTGTAATAGGCTTTAGTAGCTGCCCTAGTTGATTGGGTTTTAAATCAATAGTCACAAAATTTCATGGACGAACAATGAATAATATGAACCCCGTCTCTAAGATTGACTTGGAAATTTTGCATGTGTCGACTTTGACCACAGAATTTGAAGCCACATTATTTATGAACTTTTATCAAAATATTATAAATAACACGATAGATTTAAGATTTTTTTTCTTTAATTGCTGTACCTTAATAGAGCTTTATAACGCACCTATTGTTAAGATGATACTTAATCAAACATATAAATAAATAGCATTGCTAAATAGCATCAAGCGTCATTAAATGTGAATCACACATCAATTCATAAGCCAAATTAAAATTTTAGTAAGTAATGAAGATAGGTAATACGAAATAAATGTATTTATTAATTTTCATATTAAAACCAATATGATTTAAAAAATTAATGTTCCAAGTAAAGGTAAGGAAAAGAATATTCACCTGTGAATTTATAGAGACAAGAAAAAGAAAAAAGGTAATATGTTGATGTATCAAATCTTTTTGGACAATAAGGTATATATATTCAATTGTTTTTCTGGGTTCTAATGATGATGTCTCCACCATACTACATTTTATATTATCGTAGGGTTCAACACTTTAACAAACAATTTTTCTGATGCATGTTATAATTACTTCATTTCATTTCAAATAGTAATTGATTTAATTGTTGGGTTTTAGTGGCATTTCAATTGCATTGTTCAATTATAATCATAAAAAATATCACCTGTTCAAAGTACTTAATTTAAGTGCTTGATAACTAAAATTTTGTTTAAAATGTGACATTATGATATTACATTACAATTAAGGACATTGATTAATTGTCTTCAATAATTGAAGGATTCTAGAGTATATTTTCAAAGGAACTTATTTATAATATAATTATTTTTTTAATCTCTTGCCTTATTTAGTAATCTACAATTTTAATCTCTTGCCTTATTTAGTAATCTACAATTAGTCTATTTTCTATGTTACCTTAGTGTATCACACTATATTGATTTTGTGATGATTGTCATTTAATATTAGTAAAATATGTATGTGTTATTTCCACATTAGTAAAATAGTGTGTGTGTGTTTCATTTGAGGTAAAAGACAACAAATTATCTTATATTTTATGTAATATTACAAAAACTCTCATCTTTAAATTTTTCGTAATTTCTTATAATTTTTAAAAAGTTCCTTCTCTTAGACTTATGTTAAAAATAACAAAGAAATAAGCATAACAATAACTTTACAATTACAATTAATTATTTAAAATAAATAATAAGTTATTTCTTTGAGTTGGATTAAATTAGTTTAGAGAAGCTTTAAATGTTAGGTCAATAACAATTAAATAGTTTATGTGCACCGTGTGTACTTCACTACTACTTTAACGAATGTCTAAAAGAAATTAAATAGCTTTTTGAATAATTAAAAATAAAAAAGCTTTTTCTCAAAATTTTTAAAAATTATAAATTCATTTAAGTTATTAAATCCTATATAAAGTAAGTGAAATTGAAACTAATTGTATAATATATGACAAAGTTAATTAATGATGATTGTTATTTAGTATATCATGCTCTCGTTTATATTAACAATATTTTTAAGCATGCCCAATCACATTTCATGCAATTTAATATTTTTATTACGGAATACACTAAAATATAACCTAGGCATAGTAGACCTTGAATTAATTATTTCAATATTTTCTTAAAATTATTTTCATTTGTAAACTAGTACAATGAACGTTGTCAATGAGGAAATATTTTGATTTTGAATTGATATTACTTATGAAATTTGTATTATTTAATCTATAATATATAATTTAGTAATGATAGACTACGACTTCAATTTCTAATAAAAAATTATATAGGATCTATAAGTATATGTGACGGAGACATTCACACTGTGTCTGAAAAGAGGTCCGTATATTTTTTATCTCTTCAATTGAACATACAGGAGAAAGACTTGAATTTTTATTCATATATTTTTGTATTATTAATTTAGATCTTGAGATTAAATGTATATAAAGCAATGATTTTAGCCACGGTTCTAAAACTTATGGAGCTGAGAATTTACAATTATACTCTAATAGTAATCTCAACATAAATTATTTCCATATAAATTTGGAAAATAATTTTTGGGAAGTTCAAGCAGCCCCATAATTTACTATAGCACCTGAACTAAATCAAAGCTGGAGCCTTCTAGTCTGTTTGATTCAAGGAATGGAATAGATAAATAATAGAATAATTATTCTTAGGAATTAAAAAATGAGGAATAGAATGAAACGAGTATTACTTCGTTTGGTTCAACGAATAAAATAAATAAAAAATTTCTATATCAATATTTGGTCAGAAAATATAAACTTAGAATATCAAAGAAATAATCATCAAAAAAATTAAAATATTATTATTATTATTATATGAAATTAATTTTCTCATTATTATTTTTATTATCATTATTATACAAAATTAATTTTCTTCTTCTTCTTAATATTATTAATTTTCTTCATCATCGTCATCATCATCATCTTTTTCTTCTTCTTCTTCTTCGTCTTATTATTATTATTATTATTATCGGAATCAAATTACTTAAGTCCACTATGCATCTGCTGGTTAGCGAACGTTCATAGAATCATTGAGCACTCCAGGCACATTTATGCCGATAGGGGGAGTCGAACTCAAGACGTAGTGGTTAAACCTAGGCTCTGATACCACTGTTCTACCCAAAACTCGAGTTGAAGGTGAGACGGAATCAAATTACTTAAATCTTTTTTTAATAATAATAATAATAATAATAATAATAATAATTATTATTATTATTATTATTATTATTATTATTAATAAATTTCATTTTTACTATTAATTTAACTTTCCAACATTTTGCAGTGGTTAATTTTTTGGTCCAACTTATGTCAGCATTCATTATATAGTGGCAATTGCAATATAAAATAACAATAGAACGATATTGAAAATAAATATAACATAGGGCTTTAAATTACTAAAAATTTAGTTGAGCAAAAAATAAGTTTCGGCACTATTTTAAATAACTAAACAAAATAACTTTTACATCAACATAATCTTCAGTGTGTAGTAAGAAACCTCCTCACCCACCCAAGTCTTCGAGAAGACGCAAGAATGAAAAACATAAGCATTTGTGTAGGATAATCAAGAATTTTCCCTAAAGCAGTATTCCTTTTATCATATGTGAGTCCCTCTATCTTACTCAATGTACTATCTAACTGTTCAACTTTTTATTGAATATAAGTTTTAGTCCCAATACTTTTACACAATTTATCTCCAATCTGATTTATGGTTTCACCCAACATCCTGAAAGTAGCAATAAGTGAATCGGTACAACTTGCTTCTCCCATATCATTACTCTTTTTTCTCCTCCTTGCTGAAATATTTTCAGCTTGTCTTTCAATATTTGAGGTTGGGTAAATGACTCATCTATCTCATGGAAACTATGTTCATATTGATCTTCACCACTTTCATTTATCCCACCTACATCTTCTTGCCTTTCAATTTCCTCAAGAATATTCACAGTAGTTTGTGCGTCATTTCCAGTTGTATGATCTTCTCCATAAATCCCAGTCAGTTCATGATAAAAAGGAAAGCTCCTCTATCGAAATTGAGCAGCATCTTTGTAACTCTTTAACCAGATGAAAAAAAGTCAATAATTAATATAAATTACATGAAAGTAGTTAAAGAAAATACTTAAAACAAGTTAAAAGATCATTACTTACACTTAAGTAAGAATCCTATACATGATCTTCAGCAATGATGATCTTCCTTTCCGTATCCCATCCAAATCCACTAGTATCTTTCCTTATCATATCATAAACAATACTCCACTCTTTCTTTAAAATCTTAATCCTAGACTCTATGTGAGGATTAACTCCTAAGTTTGAATTAGGAAACTTTGCTGCTACCATTCTTTCTAATTCATTGAGATATCTAACTTTAAATCTAGTATCAATATTGTACGTTCTCACATTATGCAAATCAACTATAGAGGAAACTAGGATAACATCCTCATCATAAGTCCATTTTCATTTTGTTCGTTTTGAACTTTGAGTGTCAATAGTTAAGGCGGAATTCATCGGCATACGTATCTACCAAATTAAAGCAATATTGATAAATTAAAAATAATCATCATAATAAAGGAAAAATAAAAACATTCATAAAATTCTTTATACCAATTAACATTAAGCATCAACAGCTAACGAGAATAATATAGTCTACAATAATAGCGTATAATATAAACAACAAAGAGTAAAACAACTTACATATAAAAGATAATATAAAACCTCCTAACATTGAAAACAAAATAGAAAACCTAAAAAATATCAATTCTCATTTTGCATAGATGTTCACCATTCATTGAATATTTCGCATGCCAATCCAATTCTCCAATTTGTCCAAGAATTAGTTAGGTCAATAGTAGTGACAAACTCCTCATCAACAACTGGATTGGTGTAAAAATAATCTCCTAAGTCACTCTCCATAGGATCAAAACTCATCTCCTACCTAATAAAATTATGAAGTTAACAATATGCTAAAATAATTCGATTGTGTATCTTTATTGGATAAAATGATGGACTCTTAAGAATAGCCCACCTAATTTTTAGTAACTCAAAACACCTCTTAGTTACATTGCGTGCAGTCGCATGTTATATATTAAAAAATTCCTCTAGAGTTCTTGGTTGATAACTTTGACGCCATTTATTCAAATGGTACTTTTGACCACTAAAAGGTGCAAGGAAACCTTCACAATTTGTATAACTTGCGTCGACTAAGTAATAGCAACCTATATAAAAAAACACTACATAAGTTATACAATTCACATATTCTCATATACAAAATTCCAAACAACCTTCCTATATCATATAGGAAAGCTTACCATGCACTTCAAGAAATCAATTATTTATCGACGGACCATTCTGTAGATAAACAGTCAATTTCTGTTGATAAAATGAATTACCGACAGAAATCAAAGACGGACAAAATCGTCATTAAAAGGATCATAGTTAAAGTTACCGACGGTGATATTTTGTTGGTAATTTACCAACGACCCAAAATATATTTCCAACGGTCTATTTTACGTCGGTAAATATTAACGAAGGAAAAAAGTAACGTGAATTTCCATCGGTAAAATTTAGCAACGGACAAAATTCCATCGGTAAGACGAAGGTAATGAACAAGAATCGTCATCTTACTTACTGACAGTGATAGTATTACCATCAGTAAAAGAATATAAAATTTTCGACGGTATTTTTATTCCATCGATAATAGCAGGTTAGAAATTTTTTTAATAAATTCCAGTTTCATGATATTGTGATAAATGTATAACGTTAAGATTTACCAATTATCTGTTCATAATAAATTAATTTGTATATATATATATATAATTTGATTAATCAAAAAATTAATTGATAATATAACGTTAAAATTATTTTAATTGATAATAAAAACATTACAGTGTGCATAACTTATGTTTGTAATTGAAAGCAAATGATAAGGACAAGCTAATGTCGTGGTGATCGTGGGTGCTCTGAACTGCTAAGCCTCCCTTTCAACTATTCCATCTCCTGTCTAAGCTGAGCCATCTACTCTATCTGCTCTCTCATCTTGGCCATCTGCTCTATCTGCTCTCTCATCTTAGCCATCTGCTCCATCTCCGCTCTCATCTTAGCCATTCGTTCCATCTCCTCTCTCATCTTAGCTGTCTGCTCCATCTCCTCTCTCGTTTTAGCCATCTGCTCCATCTGCTCTCTCATCTTTGCCACCTGCTCCATCTCCTCTCTCATCTTAGCTATCTTCTCCATGTGCTCCATTCGTTCATTTATGTTAGCCTCTTTCATATGAGCTATCTACTCCTTCGATGTGTCCACTATGGCCTGAAGCTCGGTTACTTCATTGTTGTGTGTTGGCTTAGCAGATGCTGTTGTACTGGGCAGGGAAGAGCACGAATAACATGTGTTCGCATATGAACCTAGCCCGAATATCCTTCCACAACGGTCCCTACCACCCACAACATCAAGATACGTCTGAGTCTCATCTACAGGTTGTTCCTCCTGAGACTATCGCTAAATAGTTTGTTGTATTTGGTCCTATTAGGAAGCAATGTTTATATTAGTAAGGGATTATTGTTAAGAAATTATAAAAATGTATTAATTTCACATACATTCAACTCTCTACATTGGGTGTTGATGAATGTCACACCATCATGTTTCTTCGTGTGGATGTGCAAAAACAGTTGGATAAGTGTAGGCTTGATGCCCAATAACTTTTCCTACATGTATAACTAAATTGTCAGATGTGAACTACAATTTATAAAAATTTTGACAGAGTTTCCTATATTTTTATGATATTTTCCCCCTGTTGAACAAAGAAAATAACTTAACACAGCCATATATGGCACCAGACATTTATACCATAATCATTATCTATAATACAATAAAGCAAAATATATACAAAATAAGTGTCAAGTTTAGATACTTACAAGTCTATGTGCATGCTCGTGGTGGGTTATTAATCCTCCCATATATACAGGAAGACTCTCTCCCCCCGAGTCTCCGCGTCTGTTGGCGGAGTTACGCGCTGAGATGGACATTACCACAGGTGATGTCCAATACTCGGTCCAACGATTCCAAATTTTCTTTGAAATATAACGCGATCGTGCACCAGCCTTGTGTATCGCATTAATGAAGTCGTGATAACGTGTACGAGCTCGCTTCTCCCATACTTTATACATGTTGACGTCCAAACAAGAATCCCAATAAAATTCTTTTTGAAATAAGAAGAAAAAAATTATATAATGTAATAATATTTATGTAATTAGTGTATATAAATCAATAAAAAAAGAAAATAAATATTTATTGTACCTCAAACTCCTAAAAGTAAAATTGCTTTGTGGCCTCAGATATATTCTTCCGCACATAACCCTCAGGATCAATCCTTTGCTTAAATGTGGAAGTCATATTTCTGAAACTCGGTCTAAACGAAACTAACCAAATATAACAAATTATTTTATACTATGAAAAAACTAATAAACCTAAGACTTAATAAAAAGCAAATAGTGAGTAATGTGATTTTACTTACTGTTCATTGACAATTGTTATAAACTTTCTTCCATCAGGTCCCTCGGCTACAGGCTAGCGGATGTCTCCTTCAGTCGATAAACAGGTAATGGATGATATATGAGTTGGGGAAGGGGATGGTGTAGCATGAGGAGCAATAGGTGATGCCTCATCTGCAATTGTCGACCCTGGAGGCAGAGGAGGTGAGTTAGTACGAGCTACAGACTGTGACGAACCACCTTCATAGTAAGTTGCTCCGAACATGGCTCTAAACCTCGGCTGCATAACCTCACACTGTCTCTTTAGTCCCATATGTTTACCTGAAATTCAAAATTTTTTGAATTCTGTACAAATATAATACTTTGAATTCAATATTTTACACAATATATGGAGAAGAAAATAAGGCAATGGAGTTAAAGGTTAACAAATTCTTAACAACAATAAATCAACTTTAACAATGATATAATTATGCATTGTTTAACAAAGTCTTATAGATACAACAATAAATCAACTTGAAAGCTTAGTCTAATAATTTATAATTAATTTGCATCGATAAATCACAATGATATAATTATTTTGTTTGATTCCATGTGACATGGGAGTCAGTAAAGGTAAATGAGTCCCTAATGTCTAGATTCCCGAGAAGGATCCTGACATGTTCAAATGCACCAATGGAAATAATGATACTTCTTCCACCATGTGGTGCCTTTTGAACACCTTCTTGTAATAACTTTTCCGCTATAGCTATACTTGTAGAGGAAACAGTGAATGAGTTGCCGCTCTCAGTATGGAAGATTAATTCTCCAGATGAACTATTAATGCGAACATATTTACCTAAAACATAATCAGTAAAGAAGTTTTGAATCTTGATACTAGAAAACCGTTAAACGAACAAAAACTGGATATTAATGCATACGTGATTGTCTAGACGAATTTTGAGGAATTGACAAATTTTTGACAACAACCAATCTCCCTAATCCTTTATAGACCGTTCTGACATCGCTCTCACCTCTATCGGCATACATGTCCTCTTCGAGTTTAAAGGAAGCTTAAACATGTAGGATAGACAATCAAATGTGAATACGTATAATAACTTCAACAAAGGAAGCGAGATGTACATAATAAGGAAAGAGATGTTGTCCAGATCATACTAAACACCTTGAAATAAAAGATCGGCCATGGAAGGCAAACAATTCTTAGTGTATGATCTAGTGATATTTCCTGCAGTTTTGATTCCTTGGGTTGAGAAAATTTTGCCACATTTAACCCAACGAAAATAATTATTACCATCAAGAACCAGTCGACATTCCTTGAATAAGAATTTGAATGAAAGACTTTACATAATAGACTGAAATGCAAATAATGTTGTTTATTTGATTAAAATATTCAATTACAAACACAAATTAATCACTATCAAAACTTAATTGTAAATTATAATCATCTTCTTCTTCAGAAGAATAAGAATCAAACTCCGGCTCCTCTTCAGATCTCTAACCCTCGTCATCCTCTTTAGAAAAAATATCGACATATTCGTTAGATGGATCATTCAAAGGTTCATTATCGTCATACATGACATATGCATTGATAAAAGTGACATCTTCCTGAAACGCTTCACTTTCAATTCTATACTCTCCTTTTCCATATGATCTCATATGAGATGCGATAATATCAAAAGCATAAAGTCTCCGAAGTCTCGGAGTTAGCGAAAAATAATACATCCATTTCTATGGAACTAATTTCTGTTTCATTGAATGCTTTCTTGACTTAAACCTAGGTTGACTACAAAATTTGCACTCTTCTAAGTTCACATCGTCTCCCCAATACAACATACATCCTAGTCGATAACAATCAATCTTTTCCACAGGCAAACCAAGACTGTTAATAATTTTCTTCATATTGTAAAAACTATTAACCATTGTATGATCAGTAGGTAATGATTCATTATACCACTCCATAATTTTACCAAAACTACGATCTGAAATATGCCCTTCACTCTTTATGTTCAATATTCGAGTAATTGAAGACAATTGGGTCATTGTCTCACAATTTGGCCACAATTCTCGGTCAGCTGACTATAATAAATCAAAAAAATATTTTACTTGTGGGTTTGGTTCTTCTTCAACATTTTCCCTATTTACCTCAAAGGTATAACCAGCCCCATCGTAAACCATTTGCATGTACGAGTTTTCAGTTCCATCAACATAATTTCATCTAAATCCAACCTCCCCGTCATACTCATTTAAGTTGACAGACAATTGTGCTTTATTTCCCCTTGAGATGCTAGAAATCAATGGTTCCTCATGTCGTGTCCACTCAAAATAATTGGAGACAAACCCTTTTCTCAACAAATGCAAATTAACTTCATCAATAGTACGGAAACATTTGTGTTTACACTTTTTACATGAACATCTGATCTTTGGCCCATCTATATATACAGGTTGAGAACATGCATAATGAATAAAACATTCAACTCCCTCAACAAATTTAGGATAAATGAAACCATCAGGGGTTAATCGTCTATACATCCAAGATCTATCTCATAAAATTATATCTATAAAATTGTTAATTTAAACCAATGAATCCATAGTTAGCATCATTCATGTTAGCCACATATAACAAAACATGTAAGATAAGATTTGTGATTCAACATCAGAAGTTCTCGTTCTGACTCCTAGGCTTCTAGTATTTTTTTACTAATAAGCTTCACGGGAGCTCCATAATGGGTTATGGGTTAAGGCTTATGGGGTCACATCTGAAATATATTTAAACTGAATATATGACATATATGATAATCATATATGTCATAAGACAATTATTGTTAAAAGTTTGATATTTAATGGATATTAAATAAGTGCTATTACCTAATCAAATAAGTGTATTCATAAAAATCTGAATACTTATTTTAATAAATTAGTTTAACATATACAATCTAAAATAAACATGCCTTGCAAAAATGTGCACATAAAAAGTAAACAAAATCTCATCATTTAAGAGAGCATCAATGAAATAACGAATTCACATAATTAAGGTAATTGGAACAATTACAAAAGCCAAACTCGTCCTATATAAATTTGTACATAACCGAAGTTCATACGACAAACAAATTTCATATCGTGCAAGGCATATCAATTAAAATTTCAGGAAGTTCATACATTAAACAAATAAACCAAGAGCACAAAAACGTAATCACTGACCTCAATCGAAATGTAGAAGGATCTTCCTGAAGTACATCAACGAAGCTGCTGATGACGGAGCTACAAACTGATACCAATGTCATTAAAATGTGGTTTAATTCATTGTTGACATTGTCTCTCCATATACGTAAATATTATAATCAATTAGGGTCATTAACTATACTCAAATAATTCAACCATCAGGTGTTATCCTCAACAAATTGCATAATTATAAGTCTCCTCCACAATAAGATCATAAGTTAATACTAAGAAGCTCTTTTATTAATTAAAAAAAAGGATGTCACATTTTATGAAGATCCTATTGAAAATTCGGCAGAATTTTCACTATAAAATGGACATCTCCCTTTTGAAATAAGGGTCCCCCTACATGTAAAAATAAACTTCTATATCGAGCAGTAACCACAACTCAAATTGGGTCTCCAAACTACATGTCTATTATCAAATCAATCCATTAATAGGGACATTAAAGTGGTGCTATTTTTTGAACAAATAAAAGTTCAAGAATTACAACGCAACTTTAATTAACACTTAAATTAATAAGAGTTTATCAATTTAATACAAAGTTTAAAACAAAGTTAGTCCGATATGTTTATCTCCCCTAATACATATTGTTGGTTCTTAATTTCCTCATTACATTAATAAAAATAAATGTCCAAAATCTAATTATCAAACTCTTTATACTTAGGAAATAGATCAAAATATCTCCTAATCCTTAATAAACTTTTCATTAT